>JANJEY010000003.1:66004072-66014620 GCA_024703695.1 Erythroxylum cataractarum | reverse complement strand
ATAAAAGTAAGTTTAGCTGTAAGCTTGAGTTTGATTTTGAGTTTAACTAAAATTTTGGTCAACAGAGGTGTTAGACGCAGCGGGTGTATTTTGTGAAAAGGAAAAATAAAATGAGCAAAATAGACACAGAATTTTTAACGTGGTTCATTCTTAACTTTGAGTTACGTCCACGAACAAAACTCAGAATATTTCTTCCACTATTACAAATAGTAGGTATACAGAAATAAAACCAAAATAGTGGCTCACAAGATGTTTCCTAACCTAAAAATACTAACCTCACTATTTTGTCACTCACCAACCCTTTAGGAATATATTTCCTAACTTTAGAACAAAGCAAAGTTCTGGTTTTTCTCTCTGAATTTTTCTGTGTGTTTTCAGTTCTTCATCTCCTGCTTATTTACAAATAGGAGACGCGGGATAGTTGGTGAACTTCTCTTAAATGTTGGTAGGCGTCAGCTGTTCAACAAATGCTGCATTTATTCTTTTCAACAAATGCAGCATGTTGTGGCACCGAAAGCAGCCGTAACATTAGAATGGAATCCCTCCATATGAGAGGGATCCATCTCCAACAATAGGCTGAACTAGACTTTAGCTAAATTGATGACACTATTTACCGAATAATCCTAAGTAAAGATGACAACAAGTTGAGACTATTATCGATTTGACCTAACATTCACTACACATAACCTAAAATTCAACTAGGCTTATTGTGTCGTTCTTATTCGCTTGACATGCACTAAAAGCTATATTTTTTAACTTTATATCAAGTTTAAGGTATGCTTAAATTCTAATTAACCCTAACTTAATTTGTTAACCTCAAACGGACTTAAATTAATATTGTCATTTTTAGTCATAAAAGACTCAAGTTTGATTCATTTTTTCTAGATTAGGCCCAACTCAAGTAAAGATGTCAGTGGGCTAGGCCGAGTCCCAGCTGCTCCGAACCAATAAAATGGATCGTGACCTGGCCGGACCTTTTTGCCATCCCCAAACTCAAGGCCATTCAGAAAATATTGTATAAAGATATAATTAACAAGAAAGATTCCTAGGAATCAAACCAATATCTAGAAAACCGGTGGAAAGAGTAAATCAACTACTAGAAAACTTATACTATTTTCTTAGCAGACAATCCGCACATGAAAATTAAGACAAGAAAACATAAACCCATTACAAGGCTGACACTGGCCATCTTCAAAAAAATTTAGGCCGATTGGACTTGGTTTTTCCAACAATAGCAACCTAAATAGCCGCAAGGAGTTATGACACAGGCCAAGATTCAGACAAGTGACCAGTAACCATTGACATGTTTAGGATGTCAGAAATCTGTCAGGTTTGGTCTGGTCTACCATAAGGAGTTGACGTCGAAGGCCCGGGAAAAAGAATAATCTTCTAAATCAAAAGCAGAATGACCAATCATCAAATCTGAATAATAGCTACAGATTGGCTTCACAGAGTAGTGGAGACAAGCAAGCGTGCTAAATTTCGATCATATATCTTTACTAGTTTTTCAATTTTATTATATTATCTTAAATTGTGAAAAAATACATTTTATGATATTAAAATTATCAGAATTATATAAATTTGATTATATGCATTATAATAAATTATTTGATAATTTATATTAAAATAATTTATAGCAAATAATTAATAATTATATGATAATAAGAATGATATTTCAATTCGAATTTTACTCAATTTAACTCTTTCTTATTTATAATTATTGATCAAATTCTTAATTAACTAAATTTTAAATTAGGCTCGAATTTAAATTCGAATCATATTGGATAGATAAATAATTTTATAATTAAAACAATATTATTTTAATATAAAATTTAATTAAGTTTCGAAGCTTAAATTTAACAGAAGTGAACTTTGAGCTTAAACTAGTAATTAAATTCTGACAATAATTAAATCTGAATTTATGAAATTTTAAATTAAAGTCTAGAACTTAAAATTCAATTAGAACTGTCCAAAGTCCCGTCGTCCAACGCTAGGCCCTACTCACACCTCAGACACATTTGCAGGTTTCGAGACAACAACGCGTAATTTAAATGGTGCCGTTCTGATTCATACGTGTAACGTGCGTTCTTGAGGTAGGGCACCGAAATCACAAGATAAGAGATAATATAAGTTAATACATGCAGGAAAGAATCGTGGATGAATCTTGAATCGTCAGATAATACTTTAAAGGCAAATCTGGCTTTTGCTTGCTTAAGATAAATAGGCAAATCTGAGCACTCACAATCATGTGACCTGCTAACTCTGCGCAGCCTCACGTGCCTAGAAAACCAACAATGTCCATTACTGATTAGAATATGGCAGGCAAAAACTGAATCAGATATGGACGTGGATATAACTAGTGCTAGACATGTAATCCCTTTCATTAAAAGAATTAAAAGATATGGTAAGTTTTAACCTCCAAGGCTTAGTATGAACAGGTTCGATGATATCTTATAACAATTCACTGATTATTAGATAAGCCCTGAACGGTTCATATTTGCTATGTATTTCGTGAAAAAAATCGTTACGTGAATTGGTTAGCTACTAATGCGGAGTTGTTTAGTTTCGGAATTATGTATTTGCAATCTCCTCTTTTGAGATATCTTGCTATTCTTTTTTAGGATATGTGTAGAGTTTTAATTTCAAGAGTTACTGTTTAGATTTCGTTTTTCATTAATATAAAAATAAAGTATGACGCCTCGAATTTAATCTAAAATTTAATTAGTTTTGATTTACTGATTTTGAATTAAATAAATAAAAATGTATTAAATTTATTTTATTGATACGTTATAATTTATTAATTAAGTATTTTAAATAAATAATCAACCAAATAATGAATTCAACTCAACTTTATAGATAATTATAACGAATCGTTTGCTGATTTTACGTCAAGCCAAGCAGGCCTTGTTATTTTCGGACAAGAACGGCCATTCAGTGGTGATCTCAATGCTTTTAACCAGTTGCGCTTGGAAAAGCATAAGACTTTAAACAAAGTAATTGATTATGTGCTGTGAAGTCGACTTGTGTTAAGGTAACTCCAAGCTATGTAAATCAGACCAGTCGTTAATAACACACACACGCACACACTTATACTTAACGTATTATTATTTACAATAATATTAAGTATATATATTTATATCTTAACGTATTATTATTTACAGTAATATTAAGTATGTTATAACAAATTTATTATTTGATTTTAATTTTAATCATTATTATTTAAGTTTTATAATATTATTTAACTATCTTAAATATTTTGATGCCCTCAAGGGGTGTGGCTTGGTGGTTGAGAGCGAGACTTGACTTTGGTTAGATCTCAGGTTCTATTCCATGCTAGCCCCTCTTGTAAGAGCCTGGGGCAGCCGGAGTTTTACCTGTAGATGGAGAACTAGTTGAGCCCTCAAATGATGAGATGCGCCCGTTTGACCCGCCTGTGGGGTGGTACGGCAATTAGGCTCTCAGAGAGGTGTGTCCGCTTGACCCGTCTATAGGATTTCCCCAAATTAAATAAAAAAAGATAAAATTTATTAAGATTTATTTTAAATTACATCAGGTTTCAACATGATATTATTTAAGAAATATAAACATAAATAATAAAATATAACGAAATAAATTGTATAAAATAAATACAATAAAAAATAAATGGTAATTTTTAAAATACAAAATAAAAACAAGAATTCTGTTAAAATGAAATTAAATGTGATTGGGACACTAATATGAGTTAGAGAACTTAGTATTGAATATTGGAAGTTGACCTGGCCGTCTACATAACTGTCTCCTACAATTCGATTTATTGCACATAAAAACAAACTCCAACTCCAACTCCAACTTCTTAACTTTGTTGCAACTTGTTTACAATGGAGTTCTTGATATATTAAAATATTTAACAATTAACATAAGATATGTGACATACATCATACGTTACTAATTAAAAAAATTAAGTTTAAATTGATAAGAAATTAATAATTTGAAAGATAATAAGTTAAGAATAAAAATATATTATAAATATATCATAAATTATCATATATACTTAAATATATATTATTATTATCACCCTCATGTATTTATTGTAATTTTATTAATTTAAATATTTTATGTGTCATTTTTTCTTATTTATTTTTTTAATCTGCATTACTATTTTATGTCACATTTGTATATGGGTTTGCGAAAAATAAACTCTTTATTATATAGGAGTAAGACTGCGTATTATCAGATTTCCTTATACCTCGTTTTATTGCGAAACTTCAAAATGAGTACGAAACGATGGAATAGAAAATTATAAAGAGATAAGATTATTAGATTGGATGATCTACAAAGTATCTTCAACCTTTTGATTTCACGGAGTTCATTTGTAAAATGTATTTAAAATAAGCACAAGTTATACTATAGAAACATTGAATCTTTAATTGATAATGTACTAACTAGATGATAAAAATGGATTTATGTATTTCCAAATTTAGAATAAGCTTAAAAGCTGTATTAAGTGCAATTAGATAGTAATACAGCTATTAAACAAAATAAAAAAAGGAAGAATTAAAACCCTAACTCCCAAAGGGGCTTGTACCTTTGGAATAGATCATCGCGGTCACTTCTGAAATCCAACGGTTCAGATCTGTCCACCACTCCTGCGTTCAGTCTCCTCCTGCAGTTCAGCCTATGTCTTTATCAGGCCAATCTCTAGCATGGCAAAAGTCACCACCATCCCCGATCATCTGCAACACATGACCATTTCTAACTGATCTCTGTGTTTGCATCCAAATTTAAGATCTTAACACGAAAACCACTACTTCATGCACAATCACGACTTGGGCTTCGCCCTTTTTTCTTTCGTTTTTGATTTTTTTTAACACATAGATTCTTGGTTTTGAACCACTTCATCGAGAAATCAACTTATTTGAGCTTAGATTAAGAGACCTAGTTTTTACTTGTCAGTTTCGACTGAAGTTTTAGTATAAAGATTCAATCTTTTACATTCGTATCTAATGATCACAGATACATACCCGAATACATTACACGATATCTCAATCCGATCAATGCTTAAGAACGAGGATTTAGGAAATCTTATCAGTGAGCAAAGGTTACAACAAGAGGCAGCAACCGAAAGAGAGAAAGAACTCAACATTTTCCGAAGTGGGTCAGCCCCACCTACAGTGGAAGGGTCTTTGAGTTCATTTGGAGGGTTGTACGATTCTGCAGCCATACACGGCATCAGAAAGAGCAATGAATGTGGTTTTTTGAGAGAAGAAGACATAAGGTCTGATCCAGCTTATGCTAATTATTATTATTCTAATGTGAACTTGAATCCAAGATTGCCACCTCCTCTTGGTTCGAAGGAGGATTGGAGGTTGGCCCAGAAATTAAATTATAGCAGTGATGGTGTTGGGGTCAATTCTGTTGTTGGAGATGGAAGGAAAGAAAGCAAAGCTGGTTATGGAGAAGGACAAAGGTCTCTTTTCTCTGTGCAGCCGGGATTTGGTGAAGGGAAGTACGAGAATGGGAATGGTGAGAGTGTGGAGTGTGGAGGAGATGGGCTGATAGGGTTGCCGAGTTTGTGCCTAGGAATGAGGCAAAAGAGCATGGCAGAGATGATTCAGGTGAAGTTTGTAACTACCATTGTCCTTTTCTTTTTGTATTTGTTTGTTTCCTTTCTGGTTTTTATGTTTGTTTGTGGGTTGATTTGTCTACTGAAACGTTTCTCAGAATACCTATTATTTTTATCCTTTCCTTTATATGTTGAGCAAATCATCTTTATTTCATATGGTGTTGTCAATTATTGGCTCCAATGCTGTTTTACATACTTCCTCTTCTAGGTAAATGTCTTGTTTGTTTTATTGGTTTGGTTTTTAGATTCTTAGAAATCATTAGCTGACGTTGGGTGCAATCAAGATATTTTGTGTTCAGGCATGTAATGTTTACAAAATTACCAATTCTAAGCTTTCAGATGCATTCTGGTATGAACTCTTTTTTTTTTCATTGAGAATTGTGAGTGTAATAGCTGAGATGATAGGAGTATATACATGTACTTTCTATTCAAATGTTTATTAATTTCTGGGAGCCTAAGTCTGATTACCATCTTTGGATCAGTCATTTATACATGCTATTCTTGATATCAACCAGGCCAAGATTTCTGGTTATTTCTTTTAGTTATCTCGGTCCCTGCTTTTGGCTTTACAATTTTGCTTTACGACGCAGGATGATTTGGATCATGTAAAACCCATCTCAAGGCATCCTTCACGACCACGAAGCCGCAATGCATTTGATGAAGGCGTAGATGTTTTTGAAGGCCATTTTGCACATCTTCGTCGTGATTCAGTGTCTGATGATATTTTGTACAATGCAAATAAACAGGGTGGGTCTCTGATCCCAAATACTGGTTCATCAGCTTCTCTTAGTTATGCTTCTGCTGTAGGTAACTCATCACGAAGTGGTACACCTGACCCTCAGCTCATGGCTAGAGCTCCCAGTCCTCACATTCTACCCATTGGAGGAGGCAGGACAAGTTCTGTGGATAGGAGGGATGGGAATGGTTCAAATATATTTAGTGGGATTTCATCAAGTTTGAGTGAGTCTCAGTTGGTTGGTACTTTTTCGGGGCTAAATCTGCTGACAGATCAGATTGTTGATGGAGAGACCCACTCACATTCACATAGCCAAAATGGAATTGATGATTGCCAGAACGCCTTCCGTATGCTAGGCAACCATAAGAACATCAAGCAACAGTTATATGTGAAGTCTGTTCCATCCAACTCTTACGTAAAAGGACCTGCTATGCAAAATCTTAACGGCAGAAGCGGCTTTGCTCATACGCATCCAAATATGGATAACATTTATTCTTCGTTTGCGAACTATGACTTAAACGGGTATCATATTAATCCTTCATCTCCATCTATTGTTGGAGCTCAGCTTGGGACTGGGAACTTGCCACCATTATTTGATAACACTTTTGCTGCATCTGCCATTGGTGGAAATGGCTTGGATGCTGGATCCTTGGGTGCATTAGACCCAAATCTGATGGCTGCTGCAGTGGAATTGCATAACCTTAGAAGAGTTGGAAATCAAAGTGGAGGTAATGCTGGTTTTCAGGATCCCCTTATGGATCCGCTTTATCTGCAGTACCTTCAATCCAATGAGTATGGTGCTGTCAACGAAGCTGCAAATGATGGGGAATACCTGCGTAATCCATATATGGACCTTCTACAAAAGGGTTACCTTGGAACCTTGCTTGCACCCCAAAAATCACAGTATGGTTTGCCCTACCTTGGCAAATCTGGTAGTTTGAGTCATAGTTTTCATGGAAACTTGGCTCTTGGTCTTGACCTGTCTTACCCTGGAAGTCCATTAGGGGGACCCCTGCTTCCACATTCTCCTATTGGATCAGGTAGTCCAGTCATGCAGAGTGAAAGAAATTTGCGTTTTTCATCTGGGATGAGGAATCTTTCTGGGGGTCTTGTTGGAGGCTGGAACTCAGAATCTGGTGGTATCCTAAATGAAAATTTTCCTTCTTCCTTACTGGATGAGTTCAAAAGCAATAAAACTAGATGCTTTGAACTTTCAGAAATTGCTAGTCACGTTGTCGAATTCAGGTATATCTTCATTGCTGCACTCTTCATTTCTTTTAGCTTCGGCCTCCCCGGATATGTGATCATCTTTGCCGTATATTTTCAATGGACAGTGCTGATCAGTATGGGAGTCGATTCATTCAACAGAAACTTGAGACTGCTACAATAGAAGAGAAAAACATGGTCTTCTCTGAAATTATGCCCCAGGCCCTTTCTTTAATGACTGATGTGTTTGGTAATTATGTGATTCAAAAGGTATTTTCTGGTAGTAATTGATTTGTATAATTTTTTATTCAAGTCATGTGATGAAATAGTTGCACTCAGACAGACACATCCAAAAAGAAAGCTGGAATAATATAACACTGGCTAAGTTCTTTTTGTCCCTACAGTTTTTTGAACATGGTTCTAAATCTCAAATAAGAGAACTGGCTGACCAGCTAACTGGGCATGTGCTGACCCTTAGCCTTCAAATGTATGGCTGCCGGGTGATCCAAAAGGTATACTTATGTAATGACTCGACTGTGACATTTCTTTGTACAAATGGCAGACATTGTGCATGTCACAATCTTTTCTCGTAGAAGGGCTGTATATTTGAATGTTTATGTGCTACGGAAAAGTGTGCATTTGTATGTAATTATATGTACTTTTATATTGTACAGGTGAAACTTTGTTTACTATCTGTTGGCTAATAGCAAAATTACATATTAAATTTGGCTATCAAACACCCAAATTTTACTTTTAGCACATGTTGGTTTAATTTTCAGGCTATAGAAATAGTTGAGCTGGATCAGCAGACGAAAATGGTGAAAGAGCTCGATGGTCATATTATGCGATGTGTACGTGATCAGAATGGAAACCATGTCATCCAGAAGTGTATTGAATGTGTACCTGAAGATTTTAGACAGTTCATTGTTTCAACATTTTATGATCAAGTTGTCACATTATCCACCCATCCATACGGTTGTCGTGTTATACAGGTTTGTAATTTTCAGTCTCATGTCACAATTGCATGAATCTGCATATGCTTTACCTGTTAAATAGATTCATGTTATCCGCAGCTTCAAAGGTAAGTACTGTAATTTGTCAACAATGTTTTCTTACAGAGAGTTCTGGAGCACTGCCATGACGCTAAGACCCAGAAAATAATGATGGATGAAATATTGCAATCTGTTTGCATGTTGGCACAAGATCAATACGGAAATTATGTTGTACAGGTTTGTCTGTGATTGTGAATGTTTTTTCATCTTGATAGAAGCGTGGCAGTGATACAGGATGTTAACACAAGGTGTAGGATTTTAAAGCATGACCTCCTCTGGATGAAGTGATGGTCCACAATTTTCATAGCTTAATCATTTTCCAAGCCTCACCACCGGTCTAAACCTTCACATAGATGCTGAATTACTAACCAACGATATGAAATAGAAATTTAGTTGCCACCAACTGTAGAATATTTTACCCACCTTCTCCATACATGTTGCTTGGTTTTTACATGAATAGTTGGCTTATTTTCGTATGGGAGTTTGAAAGTTGTTTCTATAAAATGTTGCAGCACGTCTTGGAGCACGGAAAACCGCATGAACGATCTGCTATAATTACTAAGCTATGTGGGCAAATTGTTCAGATGAGCCAACAAAAGTTTGCCTCCAATGTCATTGAAAAGTGTTTAACATTCGGTACTCCTACAGAAAGACAGACCTTGGTTGATGAGATGCTTGGTACTAATGAAAATGAGCCTCTTCAGGTCTGTGATTATACTTTGAAAGCTTCTAAACCTTTAGATTTTTATTTTGTTGCCCTATCATCTCTTTCCGCTTTGTCTTTATGTTTACCTGTTTAGCCCGGGTGGTTAAATTTTCATTCTATATGATCTTCTCAGATCACCAATCCGTACTTTTCCTCCACCTTTTTCCCTTCACAACCCTAATTTTAGCTCTCAGTATGAAATATCCGATATTTTCCTCTTAAAGTAGGTGACTAAATGTCCATCTCCATTAGTGCATGGTTGCTCTAATGTTTGTTACGAATGCTCTCGTTCACTTCATATGACACGGTTCTTGATTTTCCTTTTGATACTGTGAGAAGCTAATGTAAAATTGTTTCAAATTTGAAATATCAAAGCTGTTTCCATGTATTTCTGTGTTCATTCTTTTGCAGATCATGATGAAAGATCAGTTTGCAAATTATGTTGTACAGAAAGTGCTGGAAACTTGTGATGACCAGCAACTTGAAATAATCCTCAACCGAATAAAGGTTCACTTAAATGCTTTGAAAAAGTATACGTACGGGAAGCATATAGTTGCACGTGTAGAGAAACTCGTTGCAGCCGGAGGTAATTATACTTCTGATTCGACTACCGTAAAGAATTTTTTTAAAAGTAAAACTAACTATGATTGGCATAATGTCATTGCAGAAAGGAGGATCAGTGGCCTTACTCTGCATCCAGCGGCATAAATGGCATAGAACTGTACAGCTAACTGAGGAAATAGTAAGAGCTTCCCTTTCTTCCTTCTTACTATGTCGAGAGGCTGCCCTGTTTAGTTACTTAAATGAACAGGAGCTGTATGAAAATAAAACTGTTGCTATATACTTAAAAGTTGTACATTGTTAGTTTGAGGGTATACCTAGAATCAAAGCTAGCTGAGGCTCAGATGGTGAAGTTGCTGATCCTTGCAGCGACTAAAGTTACTTTACAAGTTTTAAGGGTGTATAAATAGAGAAGGTAGTACAATTTATGTTCCAATTTGGAGACTGGAAAATTTCTTATGTATGGATCCTTTTTTTTCTTTATCTTATTTGAAGGGCCTTTTGTTTTCCTGATTATGTTGTCTTGTGAGTGTGATTTACCTCTTGGTTAAGAACTGTTTACCTCTTCAAAGTAGGGGTGGCCACTGAAACCGGCCATGATCAAGCTCAAACTTGAAAGAATCGTGCCTGATTTGACCCGTTAATTTTGAATCACTTTTACTTTATTATTTTTTTTAAGAAAAAG
>JANJEY010000003.1:65952551-65981547 GCA_024703695.1 Erythroxylum cataractarum | reverse complement strand
AAATTGGGTTTGATTAGATTTTTTATTTTAAATATTTTTATTTCAGTATGAAATTTAAAATTTAAAACTTGAAGTTAGATTTATAAACTAATTTTTTAGAACTATATTTTTTAATATTTTGTTTTAGGAGAAAATGAGTTCAGTCAATAACTTGAAGCTTATAGTATGTGCTCTAAAATTAGATAGTTAATGATTATTAATATTAAAATAACATATTTTATTTAAATATTTAAATAAATAATTTTTAGAAGTTAATTCATAAAATTTAAATATTTATTAATTTTTATTTTGATTTAAGGATAATTTTATTATTTAATATCTTAATATTTTAAAATATTTAATTTAAAAACATAATTTATGAAAAAAAAGTTGTAAAAATTTTAAGCTCAATTTATATAATGTGGAAAAATATCTTCATCTTACAAACATAAAAAATAACATGATTGAAATACTGAATGCAATATCCTAAACATCACACTTTAAAACATATTAGGTCAAAGTTTTTTAACAGAAAAGACTTTTATTGTACTTGATTAACTCCTTCAATTAATAATCAAATCTTTCGTAATCCTTTTAAATTAAATAATTTTGTTATAATCAAGTCTAGCAATATTGCATTCATCAAAATAAAAGATCCTTTATTAATATTTAAAACTTTTATGATTATTATGTTAATTACATCATGTTATGTCTACATTTTGTAATATTCTTAAAGTTTTATATATGTGCATAGATTTTACAATATTTTAAAAAATTTAAAAAATAAATCAGGACCTACATACCAAGTTTAGACTTATAATTTGTAAATCGGTTAAAATTGAGTTTCATAGTTCTAAAAAAAGTGTTAGACTAAACATTAATTTTTAGCAAAAACCCTATCCTATCCTATTTTACAAAAATAGAAATCATTCAACACAAAAAATCATTATCAATCAAGCCAATAGCCTGCTGAAACTAGTGTTCTTTTGAATATATAATCATTAAAAATCATTTACACTGCAGGAAAGAACCAGTTCGTGAGGTCTTGAACTTGAAGTGCCTACGGTCAATTTCCTCGGGGTTCACGAAGCACCTTTCAATGAATTTATTAAGTGGCTATGGGAAAGATTGAAAACACTTTTGGAACAGAAAGAAATCTTTTATTTTATGAACTTCTCTCCTAAGATAATGTCTCCTGTGACTCTAACTTCAATTCATTGCTTAATTTTAATGTGCTTAAAAGTAATAATAGCATGGATGAAGGTATCATTTTAACTTTTCAAGCGTGCATCTTTAGTTTTCCAAATTGGAAATGGCCTAAGGCTTTTTAGTACTATGGATTGAATCAGCAAACAGCATGAAATGAATAAATCGTATTAACAGTAATGGATTGATTAAATATGCATAGATATGATCAACCAATATGACTAATAAGGAACTGCATTTCAAAAGTAATTTTAGTGGCAATTGCAATCGTATCATCCACAATTAATTTGTAGAAATTTAATGCAGATCATTCGGATATGTAACACAATATAACATCATTTATCATTATAAACAGATCAATGAATAAGTGGAGATTATAGCTTCAAACTTCTTCTGAGAGGAATATCAAAACTTCTTAAATCTAAATGACTAAATTGAATCCTTTTTGGTTCTTACGAATGTCAAAACTTCTTAAGTTCTATGGATTGAATCAACTAACAGCATGGAATGAATAAACCATATTAATAACAGAGGCTTGATTAAATATGCATGGATATGATAAACTAAGATGACTAATAAGGAAACGCATTTCAAAAATTTGTTCAATAGCGATCTGCTGATTATTTAAAGGCCAAAATACAGGGCAATCTAAGCATGATGCTATATGAAATGAAATCAAGAAATCACAATAGAAAAATAGATATCTTATGTATAAATAGTTAAATACAAAAGATGTGAAAAGCTGTTAAGAAATGAGCAATTATGATAAATAATCTAACTTTAAAATGATAGTCGTTTTCGATAACTTTATATTTCTTCATATGTGTTAATACTTAATAGAAAAAAAAATTGTGACCAATTTAAATATGACAAAAACAGAGTGCTTTTTAATTCTATTAAATTTTTATTCTCATCTTAACAGAAAATATTTATAATCAATATAAAAATGGTACACCCGCCAACGGTATAAATAGGAAATATTGTATATTTAATCAACAATAAATCATATTATCATTAAACTTGAAAATTAATCTAAAAAACAAAAAATTTAATGAAATTGAAATAAAAGCAAGAAACTAAAAATCACAATAAAACCAAACTCTTTAATTTTTTGTTTTAACCCATGGTCAATTTTTTTTTCTAGATCTTGATTTATATTTTTTCAAACAAAAACACATGTAGTTATAAATATCGATATAGCTACATTTTTATTATTTTTAATAATTTACAGATAAATTGATTTTATTAATTAATAAAGTAAATAACTGCCAAATATCAATATTTTCTTTAGAAAATAATTTAAATTTACATTAAAGATTTAAAATATTAAAGTCACAGTTCTTAATAAATCATATCCTTATAAAAATCAAAACTCAATTAACCAAATTATTTCTTATTTAATTTGATATGAAAACAAGAAATCAAAATTTCTATAAAAATAATTGAGTATTTTGCAATATTTTTAAAAAATATTTATAACCAATATAAAAATGGTCCAATTGCCAAAGGTGTAATGCAACAGGCAAAAGGTGTGGTAACAAATAAATATGATTATGCAAAATACAAAATAAAAGAATATACTCGAACATAAATACGGACTCCTGCTGAAATTGAAATCTAATAGCTTATTATCTTCAATCGAGTCAGCGAATAAATGGTCATGATGAGCAAAATGATGCAATTAAACATTAAAAGTAGCCAACGAAATCACTCAGTCGACGTCAGAAACAAGCATCTGCAAGTAATTCAACCTCAACTATACAGTAACCTCAAATTAACAATCTGTCCTTACTCCTTAGACAAGAATTTGTTCTTTAAAATAATTCTTATAACTTTCAGGCTTCTGCAGAAAGCCATTTCCTCATTAAAATAATTCTTTCGACTTTCAGGTTTCGAGATTTATCTGTGATGTATATGTGAAAGAGGCTGAACTCAACGGAGCCCTTATATGTCAAGTTTCTGCTCCCGTAACTTTCAAAAAGCCAATGTGAGAGGAAAATCAGCAATCTCAGTTCACCGTACATTATCAATTTGTTGTATTTGCTCCTAATGTTCTTTGGGGACATACAAGCAATCAAAAAGCAGTGGAAATAGTACAAAACCACCCGCGAAGTATAAGACATAGATTTTACCACTAAACTATCTACTCTTCTGGTAGAGTTCTTAATTAGTTATTAAAATTCTGCGGTCAGGAAGTGCAACAGCTTGTGCTATATATATATATAGTAATTTGTAAACAAAGTAACAATCACGTAACTGATCTATTTACATTAATCATCGTCTGATTCTCAGTTCTTATACTTCTTTCATTTCAGATGATTAAACAATACTAAAGAAATCTGTTATAATTATTCCATCTGAGCAGAAAAGGAAGAATCATGCAGCAATTTTAATTACCGTGATTTAATTTCATTTCTTCATCTCCGCCATTTAGTTGAAAAGAAGGAGAATCGTCGTCGAGGTTTCTAGATGAGAGCGAGAGACATTTTAGAGAGATCTAGAATGAGAGGGTGATAATACAAACTGAAAGGTGACAGACCGAAAAGGAAACACTCAAACTAACAATCAAGGAGCGGATCTACTTACACTACTCACAGTCAGATTCTTATTTCTTGTCATTCCTTCCATTTCAGATCCTGATTAAATAATACAATGAACAGATAGAGAGATTTAGAATGAGAATATGATACTACAAACTTAAAGGTGAAACATCGGAAAGGAAATACTCAAACTAACAATCACGGAACGGATCGACTTACACTACTCACACTCTGATCATCAGTTCTTCACATTCCTTTCAATTCCGATCCTGATTAAATAATACAGTGACCAGACAGAGAGATCTAGAATGAGAATGTGATACTACAAACTTTAAGGTGAAAGATCGAAACGGAAATGTTCGTCGATGTTTCTAGATGCGAGAGAGAGAAAGATAGAACGAGACGTAAGGGACGTCAAAATGAAAATCAGACCTTCCCGCCTGCGCCTTTATATAGGTGAAATCAAACGACTTTCCAGTTAAGAGATTGTAAAAATATTTTATTCAGGCAGCATGATTTGGAATTGGAAAAGGATCTTTAAAATAAAACCACGCCGTCTGTGGGAATCGAACCCACGACCACATGGTTAAAAGCCATGCGCTCTACCGGCTGAGCTAAGACGGCTTGGCAACTGTTTAGGGAATCCACGTTTACAAGTTAATTGTATTTTGAAAAGATTAAATTTAAGTTGGAAGAAAATTTTGAATTTTAAAAATTGGTTTAAAGCTTGATCCAAAAATTTTTTAAAATGACTTTATTTTAGTATAATTATTCTAAATTAAGTTTTTAATTTGTAAGTTTAAATAATTTTAAATTAAAACGTCAATTACACTAAATCAAAATTGTTTTTACAGTAATTTAAATTGGTCGAATTTGGGCTACATTTGAGGCATTGGATTTGATTGAGATAAAAGTGGGCTTGATATGGGCCAGACTAGGACCACTACGTAATTGAGAGAAATCTAAATTACTCGGTAAGAAGAGAGGTCCAACTTAGCACACGAAATCAATTAGATTTTTGTGCATAAAATTATAATGAAATTGATAAAACTGAAATCCTTGTTAAAAATAAGTGTGACATTCTCCAAGATGGGAGTCGAATATTGTGAATAAACTTATGAGTCATTAATCTTCCATTGGCAAGTCTTTGATTCTGTTGAATCAGATAGTAAGTAAGCCTTAACTAATAAAATCAAATAAAGGCACAAGCCAGAAAAATGAAGAAATTAATATTTATCCAAAAAAAGGTTAAATATATTTAAAATTTTTATTATTTGGTTTATTATTATTAATTTTTATTTTTGAAAATTATCACTTACTTCTATAATAATATTTAGATATCACTCATTCTCCTTCATCACATTTTTATTAATTTATTTATCTATTTTAATTTAAATTCTTAAAATTTAGAATTATAAATAAACAGAAAATAATAAAAGAAAATTGTATAATAGCTAAAAATATTACAAGAGGTTAATAAAACGTTAAAGCATAAAAAAATTAAAATAAAAAATCAATTAAAATAATTATTCAAAAAGATTACAATCTAAAAATCGATAAATGAACAACTAATGTAGGTTCGGTACTACACAATCTTCCCAAGATAACTAATAATCACTCTCCGTACTCTTCCTCACCATTCACATCAGTCACCTGCACAAAGTAAAAGCTAAAACATGAACATACTATGATACTACACTTATATTTATGTTCTTTTGTCGAACCGATTCGAGTCAGGTCGGATTCTTTGGAAAACCGGCCCAATTCAGAGTTTCAATTCAGACTCGAGTCGTCAACTATGCTTCTGTTTACTTTCTGATTATTATTACTTGTAGGAAGAAAATATATGTACCTCTTTGAGGGTGAAACTGAGACCCACTTGAATCTCCCCAGAATAGCATTGATTTGCATTGGTAACACTATACTTTAGAGGGTGAAGTTCTGCAGTTCCATTCTCTACTCCTAAAACAAGTAAATCCTTCACATAGATTCTGCATACAGAAAATGTAACAGTGATAAAAAGAACAAAAATATGTAAGAATCCGTGTCTTCAATAATTTAACTAACATAGCTACGTAGAGATAGTAAATCAGTCCGAACCAAATTCGAACAGACTAGACTTTGTATCAATCGATATTATTTTAACCTGATCTGAATAGTTCGAATCTAATCAAACTTTGAGTTGAATCTGGACTAAGAAAATATTAAATTAAACATAAATTACAGGCGCCCAGTATTTCTACAATCACATGTTTTCATAGTTCTATAAGCACCAATGTATTCAGTTTTAACATGCATTCATTCTTCAGATATCAATTGAAGGGGTGCATTATTCATGAAAGAAAACATGTGAAATTGGAGTCTGAATCCTGTATCTAACAAGATATCAAACACTGTTCTGCAACTCTTTTAAGCAATTTTTCGGGATGAACTTGATTGAACGAACACTTGGCTATTACTTCAAAATTATCATCAAACAAAGTTACTGAGGTCTGAAGAGATCATGGAGAGACAGTTTCAGAATCAGAGAGAGCAAGTTATCTTACACGGCTTCTCCCATAAAATCATCTGCTGAGAAGGTGTCCTTGTCCATGATTCTCAGACTTAGCTTGTAGTCATTTCCTTTTCCTGGATACTCCACTCTAAGTTTAATTTTCTCATTCCATGATGGATTCCCTCCTCCTTCTGCATTAGAAGAAACTTTTATAAGATCAATGATCACTGTGAGAAAAGGTTTGATCATATCCGACCGGTCCAACCAATTATCAACCACAAGTTTGGACAAAGAAAATAAACAGCATACCTGCGGCTACGCTGCTTCTGCGTTCTTCGCTCTTGTACTGTACAACAACATATGGATCCGTAGCACCTGCGGTAGCACCAACTTGTCAAAACAATGAACTAAGAAATGTTTTCTATTCACACTACGTTTAGAAAAAGAACCAGACACAAATTGGTTAAGGGGTGTAGACCATGAACGCCAAAAAGTATGAATCTTGAACTCAAAATAAAAAAAATAAAAAAAAGTTGCAGCATCTTCAAACTGTACTTTCAAATAAATGAGACATATAAGAAAAAAATAGAAACAACGAAGATCAGAGTGAATGATAAAAAAAATGATTGAAGAGGTGTAATTAAAGATCTAAAATACAGTGACCAGTGTTCCTATCAAATATATAAAAAAGCAGTGTCTTTTTTTTTTTTCATGTACCTAAGAAATCGCTGCCTGACAAGCCTTTTGCACTCACCAAGAACACTTCCAATATCCCTATAGCCATCTCTTTCTCACAAACTGTTTCTCCCTCTCGTGTTTGGACTTTGAAATTCAGTGCAATCCCTGAGGAGCTTGGATTCGTTTTATATTCACTCAGAGGAGGAGAATTTCAGAATTGACAACTATTAATACTCAATTAGCGGTCAATTTACTCGCTTTGACTTTATCCTTCTAGACTTCAAATCGTTTGAATATCTAGTAATGTTTCTTGAAACAGTCTTCAGATTTGATAATACATTAGTAGTTATCAACGGTCAAGCAGGTACGATTTGAGCTCATACTCGTGTTCAATTTTGTCCAAATAGTGCCCGTCACGATGTATCACTTTGACACATAAAATATTTACCCACCATGCAAAAGCATCGCATGAAGCTTCTACGTTAGAGTAGCAATTCCTTTTTAGCTATTTGTGTCAATAATCTTATTAAGTTGATCAAAATGGCTGCTGTTTGATACAACTGACTGAAAACTGTTATGAATTCGACATTGATCTACCAGTTACATACTTCAATTGTTGCTCACGCAGTAGCTAGCCTTAGTCGATCAAAAAGTTTGAGCTTTTATTGAAGCATCAATAACTTTAAGGAGAAGGACTAAATGATCAGATAGCTTCAGAAATGTCCCGCAACATCTCACAATATCTAACAATTATAGGTTATACTGTTGATCATAGCAGAACCTGTCAGGTTTTCTTGTCATTTCTGCATAAGCTGTTCTTAAGGAATCAACCAAACAAATACTTCAAGCAGCGTTTAAGGATCCGGTGTAGATCAAGTTTCAACAAACATATGATAGAACATAGTAATGTGCAAAGTGTGCTTAGGAACATTATGAAACTAATGACATGAAGCACTCAGTTTAGAACTTCGGGATACCAGTCGAGAAATAAAAGCAAACCACAAACTATGAGGTTCGAAAAATTCTTATACATTTCCTTTCATCTACAAATTCTAAGGTGGCAAGCTACCAAAGTTTTCCTCCATCAGCAAGACATCCATAGAAAATCATGTTAACAATACTCCTTTTACTGAATTCAGCAGTCAATAACAGCCAAATGCTTGCCTCACTGCATGGAACACCTAGTCAGCAGATCGAGATCTGGATCCAGAGGGCGACCTCAAAGCCCTACGTGATGATGGTCTCCAACCTCGCACTTCCTCACGATCATATGCAGGTTCTCTGGAATTATTCAACATTTCATTACATTAATGATATGAAAAGCAATTTTATGGTTGAATATGAATAATTTGATACGGCATTCTTTTGGATAAATGGTTCCTAGCCATCATCCTCATAAGTTAGAATGTACACCAATATTGCATGATTTATATTAGCTAGTACAAATGTACAGGAGCGCACATCAGATTTTCTTCTTTTATCTCTACATAGATGAGTTTAAATACCAAAAACAGGAAGGCATTTAATGATAGATCTGTGTGTGAGAACCCGTAAAGGACTTGACATGACCCACTCAGAAATGACTAAACAATGAGACAATAAAATAAGAAATATTTCCACTTACTCGTGATATCCATTGCCAGTATCCTTCAGATTGTCAGTGTTATCATAACCTCGAGAATATGGCCTGCCATTGTAGTCATTATCTCTCTCAGATGGGGGACCTCTGGGAGATCTTGGATAATCTGCACACCTTCTAGGCGAAGCAGAGTAGTCTCGGTGTCTTCGGGCAGGAGAATATGACCTGCAATAATAAATGAAATTCTTTCCCAGCACCCCGTTTGCCACCAAAAAGGGTAAAACGACAGGTAAAAGATTATGAACCTTTACCTTGAGCGGTATCTAGATCTAGAACCTGCATAAGGACGAGGTGAGGCAGAGCGGGATAAAGATCGAGAACGAGAATGCCCTGAGGTATATTAAACAAATAGCGATTAGTTTTTTCAAAGTTCACTCAGAATGCAAACAGATTGAAGGATTTAAAAATAATCACATCCCATCTTTTCCACCCAGAAAATGCATTGAATGAACAATGACCAGACTCGTTACAGAAGCAATATGTGCCAAAAGAGAGAATCCTATGTCCATTGGCAATCTTCCTCCACAGTGGAACAAACAACCATTTTGAATCATTTCACAAGAAACGTATAGCTTAACTACAAACAATATATGAGCTACCAACAAAAACACTTTGCAAATAACAAGTGAACTATACCATAATAAGATGATCGTTCTCCATGGCCTGAATGATCCCTGATGATGTCCATAATAGAAAATAAATCTCTGGACACAAGGAAAAAAAAGGGCATAAAATCATGCTAAATGAATTGGCAAATATATTGTACCTCAACCTGGATCTTTGGCGCATCTCCTCAGGCCTTTTCCTTGACTCTGCTGCTACAACCACAGATATCTCTCTCCCAGCAACAATTTGTCCATTCAAACGATGCTGAGCTTCAAAAGCATCAGATGGATCTACAAACTGAACAAATGCAAACCCTCTAGGTGCACTGCATAGAACATATAGGAAGCATCAACAGAGGCATTAAAGTTTAGCTGATAGGCAAAGACAATCAAAAATTATAAATAACTTCTAGTAGCTTATCTGATTTTGCCTCAATCAAATAATATAATAACTTCCATTAGCTTATCTGATTTTGCCTTAATACCCTTACCAAAGGTTAGAATGCTTCCAACAAATTGACATCTTGTTTCTGGAGTCTTACACTTTGCGATCAGGGAATTTATGTAAAGGAAGCTTAGTGGCTGACCTTTTCCTTTAACAGTCAAGTATCAAAGGCAACTTCAAAATAGGCAAGTGACTTGAAAATTCTTCACATGCTTGTAAATATAAGACGCACTTGAAATGCACATTCCCAAACTTATAATCTCCTCAACTTGCCTTCAATTGGCCAGGAATCAATCCTCTTCCTCTTCAAACTTCTAGTGATTTGTAATTATAATTTTTCTCCTCAAAAAGGAACAATACTCTTGAGACCAATATGTTAGGGTAAGATAAACAGTATGGCCCTTCATCAATTGTGGGGCTTGGTCTTGATTTTAACTTCAAACCAACATCCCCCTGGCAAACCAGTACAAAGTTCAATTCACTATGAAAAAGAAAATCAGATAAATGCCTTGGCAAATTAGTTGAGAATGCAATTCACATATCTTTTTTCATCATTGACTTCATATCTCTAACCAAAAAACTAAGATTGAATTTATGAACATCAAAGCATTACAACCAGTAGTCATGTCCACAATCAATAGGAGAGCATTACCCTGTGTAGTAATCCTTAGGAATGTACACATCTCTCACAATACCAAATCTCTCAAATGGACCACGTAGTTCTTCTGGTCTGCAATGAGGAACAATCATACCAGTTTACAAAACCATGAATCATACATATTGCTCTCCAAATCACAAACAAAATTAGTAGGAAAATATAATAAAAAACACCAAGTAAAATTAGAAAAACATTACCGACAGTCTAGAGGAATGTTTCGAACCAAAAGGCTTCCATGGTTTTGTTGTTTGCGCCGTCCATAGCCACCACCACCTCCATACCCTCTCTTTAGGGGCGGGCTTCTACCTCTTCCTCCATATCCTCTTCTAGGCGGACTATAATATTGTGGACTGTGCCTCCTCATGATACTTCCCTATCAATAAAAAACTAATGAACAAACTATAGTTTTTCTCAGACAAACAAATAAAGACTCCTCAAGCCATTACACGTTTTAGTGCATAAACTCTTTATCACAGAGTAGATCCGGGTTTTTTCTTTTTTTCAACACCAGAGAAGAACAAAAATAACTAATCCGTACAAAGGACCTTCAAATCACGAAAAGTTCAAAGCTTCAGATTCACTATTTGGTTGTTAACGAAATTGCACTAAAATTTGACATCCAAAACACGTAAGAACGAAAACTTAGTTCAATCAAACCAAAGATACTCTTCGACCCAGTTAGCAAAATCCAGTAAACAAGAAATCCTAAATAACCAATCGTTCCCCAAAAACAATTATACTCTTCAACCCAGTTAACAAAACCCGGTTAACAAGCAAACCTAAAGTATAAATCTTTCCTAGACAGAAATAACACGACTGATCTAAATTGCCCGGTTACAACACACACTTTGAAGCTGAACGAACAAGATAGAACATTAGGGTTTTCAAATATATTCCAAAAACTAAAGAGAAGAACAAAGAAAAAATTACGCACCTCGTACAGCGAGATAAGACGAGAAAGAAAATAGCTTAAACTAAGAGAATAGTTGAAGATTTAATTAGATCTTTATAGAACTAGTAGCTCCGAACTGTAAATTCAACCACGTTAACATAGGCAAGGGTTAGGACTTTTTGTAGAACCTTAAACCCTAATCGAGCATTTTGAGAGAGTGGACCTACAGGTACGACCTCGTTTTGATCAGTGTCTCGGGCCACAGAATTGGTTCCACTTTCTAAAGGCCTATATTAGCCCTTTTACAAAGTTTTAGTTTAAAATGTTAAATGAACGGAAAAAAGACATAATAAAATTATCTATAAGTTATATTATGAAAAAAATCATATAAATTTATTAATTAAATAAATTATTATCTTTTATGCCTTTTGTTTTTAATTATTATTACTTTATACTTTTATAGATATATATCGAAACTTTTCTTGAGTAGTTGATGTACAATCCCAATTGTTATATTTCATTTATCTTTTGTCATTTATAACTTTTAAACCAAGAATTAAAATTTAAATATTTAAATATTACATTATTGTAAGTTAAAAATAGTTATAAGAAACTATTTACATAATGAAAGAAAGAATTAAATGATAGTTATATAATACCATTAATAATATTATAAGTAAATATTAATTTTAAAATAAAAAATGTCATATAAATGCAGTCCTTCTGACCAAATATTGCAGCGCGCAGCTGTCACTGAAGGGAAATGAATGTCATAGTGAAAAGCCTGTTGTATTAGAGATCAATGCATAAGATACAGTCTAGTTAGTTACAGATAATGCTGTACAGTCAGCAGGAATGAAGTGAGATCTTCGAAGATGCCAGTCTAATGCTCTACAGTCAACAGGAATGAAGTGAGACCTTCAGAAGATGCCAGTCTGGCTGTTACTTACTTACTGTATTACCCATCCACTTACATCTTATGCCAAGTAAAAACTGTGTTGAAAGCTAGTGTTCCATGATCCACCTGGCAAGGCACAGCTGCAGTCTCAAGTTAACACGCTGTATCAAACCCATAATCGCACTATTTGATTCCGAATCCTAGCAACAAAGAGCTTATTTTGTAGCTCATATAGCAGGTATAAACTTCATTGCAGACCATCTACAGGGATTACTGACCTTGCCATTTAGCATCAGAAGTATTAGTGAGATGAAATGCAGACAAAGAGAGCATTGGGTCAGCAAATGTTTGATGGCTTCGATCAGCCAGAGCCTGCAACATCAGCAGGCAACCTGGACATCTGGTTGAGGCTTTTCGGAGTCAGAATTGGTTAACAGAGGACTTTTCTGAAACTCATTTCTTAGCTGACCACAAGCTGCGCTTGCATCCATTCCCCTGGTTTGGCGTATGCTCACATTTATTTTACGAGACTCCAATGCAGCTGCAAAAGCTTGAACCTGCCGAAACAGATTAAGTAATTGGCAATTTTCACAGCAAAATGATAAGAGGCAAAGAAGTCTTCAACTAATCTCTATAATTGCTGAATGCAATGGAAAGAAGATGCACGATGAATGCTTAAAAATCATACCGCCTTTTTGTGTGGACGCTGATAATCAGAGCCTTCAATTGGATTGAAAGGTATCAGATTTACATGATACCCGCGTCCCCACTTATGAAGTAACTCTGCAAGTTCTAATGCATGCTCCAGTTTGTCATTCACCCCAGCTGCACAACAAATGACGAAGTTGTTTTAAGGAAAAACATAATCTTAAGTTGTCACATTCCGGTCTGGTGTTTAGCAAGAAATTTCTATCAAATGGAATTGCACTACCTAAGAGTGCGTACTCAAATGAGACCCGTCGACTAGTTTCAAGGAAGTAGTCTTTGCAATCTCTCATAATTGCATCTAAAGGGTAGGACTTTGCACTTGGAACAATTGTTTCCCTGAGTTTCTGGGTTGGAGCATGTAAGCTGGTGTCATTATGACAACAGGTCAGGACCAACAATAAATGCAACGCTTTCAATTGCATGAAAATTTTTTTAAAATGCAAGATTCCATCTTTCATTGTGATGAAATGTACCAATTTCTGAGTATCATAGAGTCAATAACTAGTTATCAATGCTAAGACGACAACTAGCAGTTAGATCAGTGAAGATTCACAGCTTAATATGCCCAACTTCTGTATTACAAGGTTAACAACTAAATGTTGTGACAAGTTTTGAAGCTCAGGCCTGTTTAAACTGTCAATTACTCATACACACAGACATTTGAAATCAATTAAATTAGTACATAATCCCAGTAGGAATTCCTTCTCCTGAAACGTCAGTACCTGAAAGCTAATGTGGACTGAAGTTTATAAGCAGCCAGTCTTTTTACTGTGTTAGGAACTCCCACAGTGGAAATGGTGATCATTCTTTGCCCAATCTGCACATCCTGAATAAAAGATAAACAGCCATTAGTCATGAATTAAGTATTAGACATCTTTATCTACTGGACTTGAGGTTGATGGTTAAATGTAACATGGATTTGAAAATGTCTCAAAACAGGCATTGGTAATTTGAATTCAACTAATCAAATCCATAATTACAAAGAAAACCATAATTCCGTAATGATGAGAAGATAAAGTTAATTAAAGATGACACGAATTGGAGGAAAACTATAAGGAAAGAAGGAACTATTTGATACTCAAACCAGTAAACTAGAGCTGCCATGTATCAAAACTATCAAAGAAAAACCTTATTTTTGGTACATTGGAATCAGATATGTATACAAACATATACAAACATCTTTTACCCTTTACAGCAACTAGGATTTCAACCTTGGTAGATGGGTACACCGACCTCTCTACCATTAAACAAAACCTTGATGGTTATCAAAGAAATACCTTATTCAAGCATCGATGTGCTTCAAGTACTGCCTTGAATATCCACCCTTTCCAGTGGCACAAAATGAGCAACGCAATGGACAGCCTACCTGCAAGATCAAAATGAAAAGAGCCAACCTGAAATTCCTTACAAGCTCATAAAACCAGATTCAATGAGAAGGAAACTATAAATAGGGCAGAAAGAAAACCATACTTGGGTTAAAAAAAACCTAAGATGAGACACAGGCAGTGAGGCGCATTGAACCTTTCTCATCTCCAACTGGTATCCCAACAGTTTCAATCAATCTATTGTCTTGCAATTTTAGCAATAACTACAATATCAACAAAAACCAATTAAACAAGGAAGCAAAATCAACAATCATTAAAGAAAACTGCATAAATTGTCTCTTCCTGAAACATACAAACCCACTGAATCAAGTGACACAGAAAGACATAACTTGTCTAATACCCCCATTCCCCAAGCTTTGAGCTCAAACATCAAACAGTTTTACTTGTATTTCAACAATTCATCAGAGTGTCTACAAGTAATTCAACACCAACCCATGTCACAATTTTATATCACTACATACCTACAGTTCAAGTGCTACAAGAAAACAAACGCTGAGTGAAAATCTCTTTATCTACAACTAAGGTAGCAAAAAGCATCATAACACAGAATGATTAGATTGAATAACTGACCTTAACCGTGCCATCAGCTGCAGTAACTGTGCGATAAATGGGTGATCGCCCAACTCTCCATCCAGCTCCTTCAAGATCATTTCTAAATGCCAGAGGCACTGTTTTAGAATTTGAAAAGGAAAATACATGTTAGCTAATTGTAAAGCACACACGGTGAATCCAAATTGAGTGCCAAAAGTAAAATGTTGAGAAATAATGTGTATGCGTCAAGAATAGAGAAGAAACAAACATATATGAATAACAAAAAAAAATTTAACGAGTTTCAGCCAATTGGGTATAATTATGTGTAAACTCTAGCTAGGTCACCACAATTCGTCCCTTTAAACAAATCAACGTAACTTAAACATGATGCGTTCATCGAAAGACTTCCAAAAATTGACCATTTTCTTCCTGGAACTCCAAAATTGCAAGCACAACACAAAGGAATACAACAAACACACATGGTGAAGCTAAACAAGTTTAGCAATACTCACATTGGCTAAAATCCTGGATTTGTTTGACTTTTCTCTGGTATAGTAGATGGTGAAGCTGCTTTCCTCTATAGTTTTGCTAAATGTACAAATTAAAACAAGAGAAAAAAGAAAAACAATTTTAAAAAAAGTAACCAATTTCAATTTATTGCTTTCAGTCCATTTCACTCCATTATTTCTAACTCCCATAATTTTCAATACCTGGCCTAAGTCGACGGCGAGTTGTTGAAGCTCCGACTCGGACATACCGAGGAGGACTCGCGGGTCCACGTGGGACGCACGTGTCACCGACGAGGAAGACGGTGGTACTTTCCCGGAGCAAGTTACAGTGAAAGAGCAAAACCGAATGGCACGTGAGAAGGGTACGGAACACACGTGGTGAACCAGCGCAGTTGAAGCAGCAATCATCTTCACTCTCAGGTTAGCCTAGAACCTCCCTCTATACACCTGTGGAGCTAAAACCTCAGCAGAACCTTGACCATTGTCTGCTCTAGAAATAATAATTAATTTTTGGGCTTTTGGGCAACTTGTAACCTTGGGTTAATTTTTTTTTTTGTCCATTTTTAAGTCATCAAAATAAGCCCAGATAGAAATTGTTTTTAATTATGTATCATTTTTTTTTTCGAGAAAATTTCGTAGGCGGACTAAGAGGACACACTTCTCTAAGGGTCCAACTGGCGCACCACTCCGTAGACGAACGCACCTTATCATTGAGAGCCTAACTAGTTCTCCGTCTACAGATAAAACTCCGGCTGCTCCAGGCTCTTACAAGAGGAATTAGCATGGAATCGAATCTGGAACCGAACCAAAGTCAAGCTCCGCTCTCAACTATCGAGTCACACCCCTTGAGGCCTTAATTATGTATCATTGTTATATAGAATTTATAAATTTTTATATACATTTAAATTTTTATTTAAATCAAATCTAGAAAAGCGATTATGTTGAATTATTATTATTACGTAACCCGTTAATTTTTAAATAAAAAAGTTAAAGTGAATGATAGATGTTTATATAGCTAGTCCTCTAACCTTATAAAAAAGGTTTAACATACAATTTTAAAACATAAATATGTAAATATAAATTTTCTTTCATACGATAATTACAAAAGGAAAGAATGAAGAGAGTGTTTCCTTTTTATTTCTCATGCTTGTGTACATGATAGTACAGTATGCACCAAAATGCAATCCTCAACTTTTCCATGGATGGAGTCAAATGTGTTCAAGTAAAGCTTCCTCTTTCATGGTTGGAGAGGTGAAGCTGAAGGCCGTGGATAACTGGCAGCTTTACCGTGAGAAACTCCGGTGGCGGCGACATTTTTCTTTGAGTTTTTAGAACTATTGTTATGAGCTTTTTGCGGGTTTTGACGATTCAAGCCCCTGGAACCTTCTTTATCAGTAGAGTCATGAAGCTGTTCCAATGTTCTTACCACTTCCTCCATACTTGGCCTAAATCTTGGTTCCACTGATATGCAGTGGACTGCAAGAGTAGCAGCTTTTAGTGCATTACTCATGGAATACTGACCCTCAATTCGAGCATCCATAACTTGAACAAATTTACGTTTGCTGCCAAGGTAAGGCCTTGCCCACTCAACCAAATTTTGTTCCCTGCCTGGCCTGTTCTTGTCTATAGCTCGCCTACCAGATAACATCTCGAGCATAACGACCCCAAAGCTATATACATCACTCTTTTTAGTTAGATGACCTGCAACGTAGGGGCAAATGAGAAGATAAAGAATCGTAAAACTGAGAAGCTAGGCCATGGAGCTAATGATGCGGAATGCCAACTCTGAACTTAACAAACTAGTTATTGAAAAGATACCTGTGGCCATATACTCGGGAGCTGCATATCCCAATGTACCCATGATTCTTGTGGAGACATGGCTTTGACTACCACTTGGTCCATCTTTGGCCAATCCAAAATCAGAAAGTTTAGCATTAAAGCTCTGTCATATTACCATGAAAAGAGGCTGCATTAGACAGGATTTGAATACTAGACCACTTTATAATCTTCAGAAACAAGCGTTTTTCACATACCGAATCGAGCAAGATATTAGAGGCTTTAAAATCTCGATATATGACTTTGACCTTGTCGCTGTGAAGGAAAGCCAGACCTTTCGCAGCACCTAGTGCGACCTTCATGCGAAGATTCCAGGAAAGCGGTTGGAAGTAAGAAGCCCCTGATCCAAATATCAATTTGTTTTAAAAGCAGATTCTAAACATTCATGGAATACAGTGCTACTTCTACTAGAAGCTTGAAATTTTGAGCTTCACAATCAACTCACTTCTGAATAAATGATTCTCCAAACTGCCTTTCGGCATAAACTCATAGACCAGAAGTCGGTGATCATCTTCTAAGCAGTAACCAATTAGTTTTACAAGATTGGGATGATACAGTTGGCCCAGATAGTTAATCTCTGCCTGAAATTCAAAAACCACCAGAAAGCATAAATCAATGAAAGATCAGTTTGGTATAGTCGAAGCCTTAAAACTCGAACTCTAACAAATCACATTGACAAATTCGAATAAATATGCTCAATGTCAATGCACATTGCAGAAAGAAATGTTTGAATGAACCTTAACTAAGGCAATTGTTTCAATTGTATGAACAAACAGAAAGAACAAAACTGAGCAGAAGGGACACTGACCAGCCATTCCTGATGACCTTGAAAACTTTCTTGGTTAAGCTTCTTTACTGCAATAATCATGCCCGTCCCGGCCCTGACCGCTGTTAATGAATGCTCGTCTATCCACCCTTTAAAGACACAACCAAAACCACCTTCACCTAATACACTATCTGGGCGAAAGTTTCTAGTGGCCGCTTTGAGATCACTAAATGAAAATCTCTTCAAATTGTCAGACTGCAAGATCTCACCCTCTGTACGAGGAGTTGATGATGGCCCAGGAGAGGGTACTTTGCTACTTGACTCGCTACTAGTATTTTTTGAGTTTGCACCTGCAGATTTTAATATCATAGTCCATTAGCTCTTTTATTACCAAAAAAGATTCAACTTTTTTCACTAAGCTACTCACAAGCTCCACAACAATTAAAAGTGAGCAATGAAGTAAAGAATAGAAGAGGAAAGACCCACAAATTTCAGAAAACCTAGTGAAGATTGCAACAAATTCGAGAAAACTAAAGCATAAGACGATTGAGAAGTAAAATATTCAGCTAAACGACAGGCAGAAACAGTGTGGTAATGAAAAGAAAAAGAAAAGAGAAACCAATTTCAGGATCATTGTTTTCCTGCACTTTCCAAACTTCTCCCGGCAACCAAACAGAGCATCTATATCTAACCCCACCGGTGACCGAGAGAGAGAACAAAACAACTATTTCAACCAAAGAAGCTCCTTCCCGTGAACTGTTCTTCAGAAACCAAAGGGTCCATTTTCAGCAGCAGATTAAAAACTAAAAAATATCCTATCTTTAACCACCAAACTCAAAGATGAATCAATAAAGGAGTGAAATTCGCAAAGTATACCAATATGAAATGGGCTCTCAGCTTTAATTCGCGCACTGATACAGGAACCCATGATTGAAAGCTTAAAGTTCTTCAATTCCAGACCAACCCCTGATGATAACTGACAAACACCAGCTCAATGACAATTTTTGACCAAAAACAGAAGATAAGCTTAGAACTCGTGAGAAAAGAGAACAATCCAGGTGTGAATCCAGAGCATTCAGATTTGAAAGTCAGTTGTTACCCACCAAAAGGACCGCTTTCGTACTTTGACTGATTTCTAAAATACTTAAACAAAGAAGTGAGAGAAATTAAAATAAAAAGAGAGGTTGTGAGAGAAAGCAGAGGGCCAAAGCATAATGGACAGATTGGCTAGACTTCGGTGTTTTATGGATTGCTTGTCTGGCTTCTGGGAAAGTTCTATCCAATACCCTCTTCGCGAAGGACAAAAGTTTAAATTATTGACTTGGCCTCTACCTTTGCGTTGATTGCTTATCCCAAGTTGGCAAACAGAGACAGAAACCTGCCCTTGAGAATCTTCGGATTTTTACTCCTAATAGATTTCTTTGTCTGAGTTATAGTTCTTTTCCCCCATAAGTAAATTTCAAGCTCGAAATCTCAATATCGAGGAAGAAGAAACAAATTAACGCTTTAATCTATGGAAGACGGAGTTTGACAGTAATATCTAAGTTTTGACAAAGACCCATACTGTTAATAAGATTAAAATTTTAAGTGTGCTAGAAAACTACAGAGTTTGACTTGCTACAAAATTAACAAGTTAAATTTAATGAAAATATATTTAAAGTTATTTTTAAATCAAATTAATCTAAAATGAAGTCTATTTAATTAAATTTATTATTAAGTAATTTATATTTGAAACTTTTTTTTTATTCGAGGAAACTTCGTAGATGGATCAAGCGAGCACACCTCTCTGAGGGTCCAACTGACGCACCGCTCCATAGGCGGGCCCAACGGACGCACCTCATCATTGAGAGTCCAACTAGTTCTCCATCTACAGGTAAAACCTCGACTGTCCTAGGCTCTTACAAGAGAGGCTAGCATGAAATCGAACCTGGAACTTAAATAAAGTCAAACTCCGCTCTCAACCATCAAGCCACACCCTTGAGGTTTAAGTTTGAAACTTTCTTCAAACTTAAACTCAAACTTAAATTTGATTTGACTTATTGTTGTTACTGATTAAGATATTATAAATTTTATGTAATTAATAATGAGATCATATGTACACGCATTAAAATTTAATATAATTAATGAATTTGAATATCACTTTTTTTAATTCTTAAATGTTCAATGCATTAATTGAAAGCTTGAAAATGGAGCAAGTCAAATTTTAAATAAGTCCCTAGATTTCTTGTCACCAAATGTCCAAACATTGACAATTCTTAGTTTAGAGATGGCCAGTCGTTTTCTAATTGGAATGTTGAAAAGAGAAACATTTTGGGTTTGAAAGCTTGAGAGGAATAGAAGGATTATAAAATAAATATTTTTGTTAAATAATAACTAAAATATATTTTTTAGTAAATTATTTAAGGTGTTCACATTCATGATTAAATGATATTTTTAAACTTAAATGATTGTCCAGACTCTTACAAATTAAGTGCATAATCTTTTAAAATCAATCACTAAAAATTAAAATTTATAATTTATAAATATATATTTCTGAATAAATTATTTAATAAGTTAACAATACAAAATTAAATAACATGTTCAATCTAAATAATCTTTAAAAACTACAAACTCTTAAAGTAAAAAAAAAAAAACTTAATCCTTTAAAATTTATACTTAAAAGTTTATTAAAAAACTCTTTTATTACTAGTCATGAATGATGTCTATATTGTTTCTTCTCTCTTTTTTTTTTTTGCATAGAGGGAAAAGAAAACATTGAAAGCTAAGTAAGTCGAGTGAAGCTGATTTCTGACATATCCTCTACAAAGAGACTATGGCTGCACGTTGAAGATAGTACATCAAAATATGTGAAGCCAATGTCGTCCTGATTGGTCGGATCCGCGAGCTACTTTGCGCATCTATTACTTTTTTTGTAAATATGACGATGAATAATAGATCGGTTCCGATTGGTATATTGCTTCTTTTCATAATGACTTCTTAGACAATTTGTGACAAAAAGGTAAAAGTACCATCGCTATACATGGTGTTTGACTTTTCGTAGTCATTAAATGCCGGCATTGCCTTCTTTCAAAGCTATGTGTCCTACTGATTAAAGAATCACATAAAGAAACGATTTCCATCAACTTTCCTTATCTTGATTGGTTGGTGGATAAGACTTTTTCTTCCATGGGACTAAGACACCATCAAACTTGTCATTTTGCCGAGCGTTTACTTTTCATTCATAATGATTGAAAATAAGCACTTTTAAGATCAACTCGTGCCATAATCATTTTTTCTGGTAAAGCTATTTTTGTGATATCATGGCAAATTCCATGCATCTTGACAATAGGTTGAGTGTAAATTACAAGTGGCATATATCAAAATTCGATTAATTTAAAATTTTAAAAATATTTTTATGAAATATTTTGTGTGGGTAACAATTTATTTGATGCAAATATCGCTTGCAAATTTCATCCTTATAATAAAAAAGGCTAAATTATATGGAACTTTCTGGTGATTTAAAATTTTAAAAAATTAAGTTCTAAATTTAAAAAAATATTTGTGATTTCAGAAAAAATCAATTATGTTATACTTTTATCAAAAAATAACATTAACGAACATATGATATAAACACATGTATACTTATTAAATATTACTAACAAAACCTTTTTACTTATTTCTTAAATTAACTCGAACTAAAATAATAATAATTATTATTATTTAAAATTATTAAGTTGAATCGAGTATATTTATTTTAAATTGAATCTAAAAGATGAATCAAATCATTATGTTAATAGTATTTTATTAATTTACATGCAATTTTTATTATGTATGTTTTTATAGTTATTTTTTAACAAAACTCAATAACTCTCTTTGACCTAGAAATATAATCAAGTTGATCAATGTTACAGTAAATTCTTTGTTTTCCACTCTTTTTGTGTTCATCATCAGTGACGTCAAAGTGGTTTTACCTTTACATGCTGACCTACTTAAATTGCATTCCCAAGTACTATGTACCGACTAATACGTCCCAATTTGGCATTCGTTGACTCCATCCTTAGCTTGAACTCGTCGCAGGAGTCAGGACTCAACTGATGTTGACTTGGCGAGTTCTTTACTAAGTCAAACCTGAAATTAAATTTTCCGTGACTCTACAGCCTGGAAAAAGAGTACTCCACATGAGCTGGATGATATGGATTCTCTGAGGTCATATCCTTTACCCAATAAGCTTGCTCGAGCCTTATCTGTTACTTAACATAAGGTACAATATCAAAGAGGGGACCAATTTAACATCAAATCTTTCTCGTAATAGTTTGCAAATTACTTGACGAATTATCGATTCAAAGTCAGAGACGAAATTAAATGGTTGATGGGGTTTTGATAATACTTGAAGAATGCACCTAGAGATTTGAACTCAAAAGATCTCCAGTAAGCACTTCGTGAACTACTTTAGTCCACCCCCTAAAGAGCAACATTCAAGAATATTGAAGAATCCTTCCCTGGGTTTGAAGGGAAGAAGGTGGTAAGGTGTAGTATCCAGGAGATAAGGAGAACTGATTCATAAAGTTTCAGTTCACTGTACTGTTAGCTTTTAGGAGTATCCTTACAATTATGGTCAAAGCTAATCCAAAAGTATAGTAAATCAAGGGTATTAAGTATTAACACTTACATTGGATAATTTACTTGACGATTTACTGACTCAAAATTAAAAAACGAGCTCAACTTAAATGCTTCTTGGGGCTTCTTACATAGTGCAAACCCAACCTAGTGTGCTTGGAAATACTTGAGGACTCCTTGTATGCATTCGAACTCAAGATCTACAGCACTTGGAAACATTAATTTGGGGGGTCCTTATGAACTACTTAAACTGCTCCCAAAAGAGCAACATTTAATAATATTGAAGAATCATTACCTGGGTTTGAAGGGAAGGGAAGAAGGTGGCAAATTGTTAGTATTCAGGATATAAGAGAACTGATTCATAAGGTTTCACAAGTTTACTGTACCGTGGATCGTCCCTACCATTATGGTCGAAGCCAATTCAAAAGTACAGTAAATGAACGTATTAGCACTTATTTTGGATAAATTAAATGGATAAGTTACTTGATCAGCTAAAGATTCAAAATCAAGGAATAACTATATTTATTCATACACGAACTCAAAGTAAGCTCACGATCTTAAAACTATATTGATTCATGCACAAAACCAAAGCAAGCTCATGATCTTGGTACGGTAAGTCGAACTTATTTCCTCAGAGAAACATATGTCTAATTGGGCAAGATGAACTCTATAATACAATCCAAGAAGAGCATAGAAAGGTCACTAGACATGGATAGTGCCAAATGTTCAGGCTCCTTTCTTCACTTCAGCTGACTTAATAATGTCAACGAACTCAGGCTGATGAACCAAAATAAGGAAAAAGTTAGTCAAGATGAACCCGTGTGACAGTGGAGAAGAAAATGGAAGCAATCAATAAGCAACTCAGTCTTTACTTTTAAAGAAGCTCCACCGACTAAAAAGCCATCAACATCTGGCTGCGCAGCCAATTCCTTGCAATTTGCACCATTGACTGACCCTGCAACAAATTCGTGTTTAAGAATCAAATAGAAACATTGGATTTTTGGACATGTAATGCATCACAGGGGTTATCTGCAATGTTCTTTTCTAATCATTGGCTAAGATTGATCTATAACTTCAAGCTATGGCATTTCAGCTGAACTGTAAGCTATAATAGGAGGAGCATCTTTTTATGGAAAGTTCATCATTTTAACAGTTCATTCCCCTACTAATATTAGGAGAAAAACAGAAGATACTTCTTTTGCTTAATCCATTCCTTGATTTTCTTTTGAATATAAGCAGCTTAGAAGAAAAAGGATTCTGCAGGATTGAGCAAATATGATAGGTTATGGAGTCGATGTTGGTAGGTGCATTGTAGTCAAATACAATCAGTGAGATAAAGAAAAATTGAACAAATGTATAAAGCTACTACCTCCATAAATAATTCTTGTTGTTGCAGCAACCTCAGGGCTGGTGTTTGCATGAAGCCATTTCCTCAGCTCAAAATGTACCTATTTTAATGATGATTTGACAGACCTACTTCAAATGAAAATTGAGAAAATTCTGTGCAGCACCATGCACTTCCAAAGGTTAAGTATCCCAACTCATATATCATCTACAAAATTACACCATGAAAATGGAAAGCAAGCAAACAGATATATGGATTGTCGACATTTATCAACCGTAATTTACTTGAGCCTTATCAGAAAAATCATTGCAATTATCCCAATAATATCAGCTCTTGTGTGAGAGATAATGGGGAACAAGAAGATGTCGCTTACACAAGACACAAAATCAAACAATGAACCAGAACTGGACTTACTTCCTGTGCCTGAGCAGGAGTTGCAACCTTCCCTGTTCCAATAGCCCACACTGGCTCATAGGCCAAAACAACATCCGCCCAATTTGAAATTCTTTCTGCCATGAAAGTATATTCATGTGAACCATAAAAGCGTTAAATCATGGGAAATATTAAAGCAACATGCATCTAAATATTGCTTTTTTACATTAAAAGTGAAGAAATTTTCATAAATGGGGAAATTCTAGCAAAACACTGCAAATTCCATCAAAACATAGAAAGGAAAAGTTTTTGCAATTAGTAGGACAGCTAAAGACAGTCATCCCTCTAAAATTTATTGCAAATGACATGGACCAAACAAAAAAAGGGATGAAAATAAAAGATGACACTATCAACAGGTCTACTCATAGATCAGAAGAGAATGCTGTTACGCTATGGGGCAACTTTCAACTGCTCAGAAGTTGTTAGCCAGCAGTTTTGTAGGATTGTATATAGTGTTGGCAGTTATGGCCTGGCCCCCCATAGGGGTTGCAGCCTGAGCCCAGCCCACGGCCAAGTGCGACTGTATATACATACCTGCAATTGCTTTCGTTTGTGCAGCAACCACATCCATGGTGGAACCTGCTTCTCTCTGCTCAAGAGTCTCCCCAACACAAGCAATGACCTTCAAACCTTGAGCAAGTGCATATACAACCTTATCCCCAACAAACTAAATTGAAATGCGCCATAGTGTCAGAATTGGCAGTTAAAGTATCAACTGGCATCACCATGAACAAACGGTTGCCATACGTGTTCGTAGCTTCTTACCTCATTTGATTCTTTTAAGAGGAGTCTTCTTTCAGAATGACCAAGAATAACCCACGGAATACCCAAATTCACCAGCATCTCTGCACTGTAAATTACTGAAATGTAAGCTCAAACATTTAATGCCTTGTTTATGTGGACTTAAACAACGAACTTGTGAAAAAAATCACTAGAATGAGTTTCTAGTGGTTACATCAGTAACCTCATTTTTGTTCTACAGAATTAGCAACTAGGTTCTCCTTAAAGTAGGGATAAAGGCCTTTAAACTAAGCATTATGTCTGCAGTTTGTAACTTGTAATGAAACGAAGCCCTCTTTGGTTCACTAGACAATTGAAATGAAAGCCCTTAACTTGTAAAGAAACAAAAAGAATAAGCACTACACTACAAATGGAAATAAGAAACTAGTTACGCCCAGCTGCATTAAGATGTAATTAAGCTATTACAAGCAAATTTGAGCATACCTAACCTCCCCAGTGAAGGCCCCTCCTTTCTTGACCCAGCAATTTTGTGCAGCAACATGAAAATCAGGCCTCAACAAGCTCTTCACCAGTGGAAGGAACACAAATGGAGGACTTATCACAACTTCTGGAAGAAAAAAAGAAAAAAAAATCACCAGTATATCAAATTGTGTCTGAGATCCTCAAATCGCTTGGCTAATCATAAAACTGGATGACTGATTAGCATTTCACTTACCAACAACATCTGAAGGTGGCACCTGAGCCTCATTGAGAGTGGACACTATCTTCTTCACTTCTTCAGTAGTTCCATTCTGCATACGTTCAGTTCACTTCAACACCTTAAATTAAGAACTTTGTTGGAAATTCACAAGTAGAGTTATCCCACATCAAAAAGAGAAATAAGGACGAAGTGAATTATACATAAAGATAGAGCTCAAGACCTATTTCCTTTGGGTTGAGATATGATTTCTCTGCTTATATATAAACTCACTTGAAACTGGTCCAATGTTTTCCTAAGACCCCTTATAACTCATCAGAGGGACTTAGTTCCATATAAATGGATTCAATCGTAAGGTTGAGAAACAAGTACAAAAATAGGACTTATAACTCATTGACCCCAACTCTCCTTAGAAATCATCAATCCCCGTAGAACCTGGACCAATTTAGCAGCTACCCAGTAAAGTTATACATATCCAAATCCAACATCTGATGTCCTCAGGTACTACATATTCATTATACATACACCCTTTTCCTTAGTATGTCCAAAACAGACAGAATTTGAATACGTTAAAAGAAACATAAAACGTTGTAAACAGAACTATGGAATTGAAAGCTCACGCATTTCCAGTTGCCCCCGACGAAAAACTTCCTGGCCATGGCTCTGGCTTCAATTGATTTCCACGCTATCCCAAGTATGGATCAGTCTCGAACTTCGCTTTGGCTTTACAGTTGATATTTATGATACTTGCTCGATCATTTCGCGGTTATGGATCATACGACACGAGGCACTTCATGACCAAAGAATTCTATCAAATGACTCTTGTATCCCCTATCCCCCGAAGCATCGAACGTCACTTTTAGATTTTCAAGAACCAAACGGATGGGTAATTGCGTAAATTGGCGCGTGGAATAAGTGGTGCTGAGTAGATAGGGCACGATTGATGAGTCATTGATCACGGATTTCGTTATTATTATTTTTGTAACATTAGGATAATAATGGTTCGAATTAAGTTATATTAGATCGGATTAATCTCTCAAAAAATTTCTGCAATTCAAGTTTATTTTAAATAACATTATTTGAATTAAAATTTCAAAAACTCAAATTAATTATAAATTTAATACAAAATTCAATCAACTTAAATTAATTAAATAATTTTAAATTTAATTAAGTTGAACTATATCAACTCGAACTAGAATTAATGGAAATAGTACATTATGGTTTTTAATTTTTTAAACATATAGGCCTAAACAATATTAATTTGATAAAAGATAGTCAAACTTTTGAATTAATTTTAGGTCAATCTCCAATTTAAATTTCTATTAATAATTTTACCTAAATCCTGCATTTCATATTGAAGTGAGATATTAAAAATATCCCAAATCTTAATATAACGTATATGTATGTTCTAATTGTTTAATGACCTCGAATTATCATTTAAAGTTTTACTTAGGGTTAAAGGCATAACTTTGTTAAATGGGTATACATCTTTTCTATTAACTTTTTTGTCAACTTTTTCTTTGACTTAACTAATAAAAAGTATATTTAAATACTAATTTATAAACATGTATTCAAATGAGTCCAACTATTTTTCTTAAAATGTAATATATTATTATCCAACTTCGTGAAAAAACTGAATTTTTAACTAAATTATATATATAGTAATACACGAAAAATATAAATGTTAGGATTTTTCTATTTATCTGTTATCTTTCAAACACAAATACTGATAAAGCTTGGTTAACTTTGCAAATGTAAAACAATTGCATAAAAAAAAAAAAGAAGACACAAGTTACTTCGTTTGATAGTTTGAAACTATCTACATCTAAGGTTCTCACTTTACAGTGGTGGAGAAATTCACTAATGCAGAAAGAGATGGAATAGGTTATAGAGTTGAGTGATTTTCCAATCACTCGCAAGAGGCTTTCACTCTCCTAGTATCGACTGGTAAGTACTCTAGCTAACTCTCAAACCTTTCTTTTCAATCTCTCTTTTTAGCACTCTCAAAAGATTAAATACAAAGTGAACTGAAGATATTAGTTTTCTGTATGTGTTGTATGTCTGATACATAGACTCTGCCTTTTTATAGCTGAAGATGAAGAATGAGGCTTTCGGATAAAACTTGCTTGAATCAAATAAACTCCATGTGCCTCTCATGTGACTCCTTTTATATGCTTGAACAAGATGATGCTTTCGGATGTGGCTTTTGAATGAGTCAAACAACTGACATGTGCTCTTCACGTGGTTCCTCTTAAGTAACCTCCTGATGTTCTGCGTTTTGGGCCTTTCTTGCTACATTTTTGTCTCTATTTTATACATGTGTTATGTCCCTTTTAAATTGCTTCAATGTGTATTGCTGTTTACAACAAACGATAGTGTATAGAGTTCTATAGCTTAGGTAATACGACGCTGCTTTGCTTGGTTGCTTCTGACTTGAGTTTTAGAGGTGTGTGTCATGTGGGAGCCTGATGTAATAAGTCACTTTTTTCTATCTCTCAGTTGAAGTTTCGAGAGCTTTTCCCTCTTTCTCTCTTCAACACTTCAGACACCGTCATCTTTCTTTCTTCGATTCTTCAAACTTTCTTCAGTCTTTGTTGCTTCTATGTATGGGTTAATGGAGAATATCGTGATATTCATTACAATAAATAAATATAGACATGGTACATAAAATCTTGTTCAATAAAACAATAAGTGGAAGAAGTTAAATTATTTCACCATCTCTTAAAAAGATTATCACTTTTCGAATAAAAACAATATTCTAATTTATTCTTTCAAGTATTAATTTATTATGTCATGTGAAGAGAAATTAGTTATAAACTACTATTTAAACACTAATTTTTTAATGCATTTTAAAATACTTAACAATTTGTAAAATATTGGATAATTTATTTGCAAATTGAATAATAAAATGTTAATTTTGAGATTTGACGGCCAACGGTGGCTGAGCTCATAGGATTTCAAATCGACTTTAAGTTTAGGATTTGAGCCTGACATAATGGACAATTTGTTTGATGAATACAAATAAATTGAACAAGTGTCGTTTGCATTACTACGTAATACTTATCTTCTGGTTAATTTAGCTTACTTAATTTCCAAATTAGCGTAATTAATATATTGACAAATTTGGTTGAAGTTACCCCTGTACAAGTTTGTATACTGTTTTTTTTATTCGAAAAAACTTTGTAGGCGGGCCAAGCGGGCACACTTCTTTAAGGGTCCAACTGACATATCACCTCACAGGCAGGCCAAGCAGACGCATTTCATCATTGAGGGTCCAACTAGTTCTCCATCTACAAGTAAAACCTCGGCTGCCTCAGGCTCTTACAAGAGGGACTAACATGGAATCGAACTTGGGACTTAACTAAAATCAAATCCCGCTCTCAACCATCGAGCCACACCCCTTGAGGGCAAATTTG
>JANJEY010000003.1:65941003-65952401 GCA_024703695.1 Erythroxylum cataractarum | reverse complement strand
AACTTGGGACTTAACTAAAATCACACCCCGCTCTCAACCATCGAGCCACACCCCTTGAGGGCAAATTTGTATACTTACTTTATCTTTTGGCCTGATTAGAGTTTCTCCAAGTATTTTTTTTGTATGTATTTTATGTTAACATTTATTGTTAATCTTTGATATGTTATCTATATATGTTATTTTGTATTGTCTTACTTTTTATTATTTATTTGTAATTTTATATTTAGTTATTTTATTACCTTTTTTTTTTGTACATATTGGTACATCTATTTATAATTTTGTAATATTTTGATGCATTGCATTTGGGTTTATTAAAAATACTATTTTTATTAGATAAAATAAGGTTCGGAACTATCGGATTTTTCCATATTTCGTGCCTCAACAAAATTTTAATTAGATAATAATGATGACGGTAATATCAAATAAGTTAAACAACTAGATGATAGTTTTGAGATTTGAACTTGAATAGTAATTAGGCTGTGGGCTTAACCTGTTTTTAAGTTAATAGATCAGAAATGATTTGATTGAATTTAAGAGCAATTTGAGCGTGAAGACCAACTCAAGGATTAGCCTGATTAATTCGTCCCACCCAAAATAATTCAAAACCAAGCAAAACAATGTTATCTTGGGAAGTTTTCCCAAAACGATATCATTTCGGCCAATTTGCTCATGTACAAGTCTCGTGATGCAAAGTTAACATTTGCCATAGACTCCAATCACGGGTTAGAGGGTCGGACCGACAATAGGCTCAACTAATTGCCAACGTGAAATATGAGAATGAATAACTGAGCTTGGCTCGTGAGTTAACGGATCGGGCTAGCCACAAGCCCTACTCATTGCCACCTTTTGGATTTGAGAACGAAAAACTTTTGCAGTTTCGTTTGGGATAGTTTGGCACCTTATTATTATTTTTTTATATAAAAAAAAGTGAACCTAAAATTATACAACTAGACAGAGAAACAGAGTTCCGATAAGTCCTTCAAAAGGAGCATGCGACACTCGATAAGTGTAGTATTAAAGTAAATAATGTCAACATAAAAATGACTCGCATAAATAACAAGTCAATCGACACATCTATTGCTTTCGTTAATTTTATCAATAAAAATAGAAATCTTCAGAGTAGGCGCGAAATGATTCAAGGTTTGTTACGCTGTCTTTCTCATCATTTAAGCTTCACAAGCCTTGTCAGTTTACATCTCATTTTGCATTTGAAATGTACCTACTTTTGTACATGATTATCTTAAAACATTGAATCTTTCGTTGCTTGGATTGAGTTGCTTCTGGACAGGCAGCTTGATATCCTCAACTAGTGATGTTGTTTCCGTCCAAATCCTGATTGTTTGGAATAGGACTAGGTCGAAGAATTTGAGCTCTATTAGGCCTGGGCTAAAGTTGAGTCAGATTTAATTCATCATCATCTTTAAATAAGTTGTTATTTAAAAAAACACCTGGCTTCTTTCTTGATTAAATGCAACATTGGACAATAAGATTCAGGCTTAATGTGAAATCAAGAGTCATAGATTGGATTTAACTGACTAAAGTATTTTCTCAAAACAAAAAAAACTTCACATTTGAATTTACTTGACTAGGCTTGGTAATTAATTGGTTTAGGTGCAGATTTACATAATTTCAAGTTTAGTTTGAAAACATGCCTCTAGACTTAGCGCTTATTTAGATAGATTTTTAGGAGATCAATAAGTATTTTTTTACCATAAAAATCTTTTTTAAGAAAAATAAATATTTGACTGTAAAATAAAAAATATTTTTTTAATAAATATATTTTTTTAACAATCAAAATATAACTTTTTAAGAAGCTCAAATTTAGAGCTTTACAAAAAAAATCTCTCAAATGATTTTTTAAATAAAATTTTCATATCAATTAATAAGCATATTTTTTAATCTCTTTTATCTTTATATTTTACACATAATTCTTATAATACTTACAAACTCTTCCTCACGTTTATCTTACAAATTCATCTTCTCTATTACAATAAAATGTATAATTTATTATGTATTTTACTATTTACTCAAATTGAATATTTAATTTTAGATATATATATATATATAATTTTTTATATGTTTTAATATTTATTTGTATATTATTTTTACTTATGTTATAATTCATATAAAAGATTTGATTAGATATATTTTTATTTATGTTTTATATAGTTTAAAATTATAAGATAATTAATAAATTGTGCTTTGCATATTGTTTAATATACTTTAAATAATATTTATATATGTATAAATATTTTTTATTACAAAATAAAATATAGTTAAAAATAAAAATACTTTGTTATTTTTATGTTGTCGAACAATGTAGTGTATAAAATTATTTTAAAAAAGATCTTTTTTAAATGACAGCTAAAAATCAACAAACTTCTTCGAAAAGTTTTTCTCATAAAATATTTACAGCAAAAGCTCTACAGACGAACGTTCTACTGGTATAAGCATGAACGGATCCACATTCACTTGCCCTCACTACCTCCAAAAAATTTATATTAAAAATTATCATTTTAAGTTTTGTTTTCATAAAAAATAAAATTTTGCTTTCATTAAAATTTTATCTCCACTAAAAATAAAATTTTGTTCCTACTCAAAAAATTTATAAATCCGTCCCAATATAAGCCCAACCAAATATAGACTCAGGCTTGTTTGAGATTAAATTAAATATTTTTAATTTTTTTAAAAAAAACCATTTTGAATAAAATAATGTCATTTCATTTAAAAAATTTAAAATTTGACAAATTGAGTTTGAATTTAACCTCAAGATTAAAAAATAAAAATTTTGAATTGTATCTAAAATTTGACGAGCATAAGTCGGTAGATTTTGCCAACCCTAACCTACGATCCGCGTTTGTAAAGTATCATAACCGCGTAAAGCGAACGAGCCTTCAAAGTCGAAGAAGTCCGTCGAAGGACAAAGTTGAAATAGGGACACCGAATATGAGGTGGTCGTGTTCACACACCAGTAATAAGTCTAGAAGGAACACACCATCACCGCCAACTAGACAAAGTGGTAATAATTTCCCCAATAGTGGCCTTTTTTTTAAAGTAAGTAAAAACTGGTACCAGGTTTTTGACTGGCAAAGCCAACGTTGTCTAGCCGCCGCTTTACAACCGGAACAAATCCAATCAGTCACTCACGACCACGTTGTAACATTTACGTGTGGATCTAAAACACACGTCTTGTCTTGACCAATCAATCTTAACGGACCAGACCCATATTTGCAATTTCTATTTTTTTCCTGGTGTAAATTAGTATGTAGTACTGTTATTTCTGTTTTTATTGTAATTAATGTAATTATAGTTTTCTATTGTTAGTTCTTAATATACTTGTGGTTATTAATATTAATATATTAGGCATTTATTACTAAAGATGACAAAATAGTAAACAAACGGAAGATATAAAATAATTAGATAAATTAATAAATAACAATTTTAAATTTTATTATTTTATATAATCTTTTTATCAATAGATATCATTGATAAATTTATTATGTTTATTAAATTAATTAATTACCTATAAAAGCTTTTCATATTTTCTTATTAGTAGTTATACATTATTTATTTAGTTAATAATAGCAAAAAAATTGAAAATGAAAATAAGTAATTAAAATTTGTTTTAAAGAATTCATAAAATAAAAAGTTAAATAAAAGAAAAACCAAAAAATGGAGGGATAAAAATTGAATCTATAGCTCCTGTCTGTTTCTTCTTGTCTATGTTTGACACGGAAATACAAGGGCATCTGTCAAATTGGCTCTATCTGGCTTAAAGTAGCTTAAATCTAACCTTAGGTGTTTCTATCACCACATTGGTTCTTTTATTTATACACACGGTTTGCTCGCTGTCCCTATCTCTTGCTTCCAAGTTCTCCAAGGAACTGGTGAACAATGAAAGCCGCGACCGCCGCGCTCTTCCTTGTAGCCACCTTCCTCCACCTCTCAAACTCCGCCTCGGGGATAGGTGTCAACTATGGTACCTTAGCCAACAACCTTCCACCACCAGCGCAGGTGGCAAACTTCCTCAAAACTCAAACAATCATCAACAGCATCAAGATCTTCGACACTAACCCTGACATTCTTCGAGCTTTTGCCAACACCAACATTACCGTGACGGTCACCGTCGGTAATGGAGATATTCCTGCTCTTTCTAATCCCAGGAATGCTCGTCGATGGGTTGCAAATAACATCCAACCCTTTTACCCCCAGACACGGATTAATCGGATCGCTGTTGGTAATGAAATCTTGTTGTCCGGTAATAAGGAATGGATTGCCAATCTTGTCCCTTGCATGAAGTCACTCCATCATGCTCTTGTTCTTGCCGGAATCAATAATGTTCAGGTGCGTGAAATGCATCTCTTATATAAGACATGGCTTCAAATCTTTGTTTTGGAGGTTTGCAAAACGTTTACAAACAATCCAAGGTCATTATGATAGAATATTTTCCTTTTCTGTTTCTGGTCATGACGTATTCTGTTTTTGTTTGGTACAATGGCAAAAGGTATAGGTTTGGAATGATCCAAGCACCGAAATTTTTAGAATTTGAGCAAGTTTAATCAAATAATTTTCATTTATTAAACAAAACAATGTTACTTTAGTCACCCCAAATTCGTTTAAATTAAGTGTCAAAACTTTAATTTTAGATTAAAATGCAATTTGTTTTTATTAAATTCAAGCATAAATAGAAAAAGAATTGGGTTTGAATTCTGCACCCCATCTGGTCGGATTTGAACATGAAATTTTGGCCATTGCTAACGCAATCTGCCTTGAATGTTAAGACACAGAATCAATAAGCAAGTCAACACTAATCAAAGACATCCTGAAACTTAATTAGTACATTCATGTATTATTGTCAGGTTTCAACGCCACAGGCTCTCTCGTTCCTTTACAATTCTGTGCCACCAAGCAATGCCCGGATCAGAGTTGGCTATCAGAAGACCATCTTCGCACCAATGCTCCAATTTTTACGTGAGACCAAATCACCTCTCATGGTTAATCCCTATCCTTACTTCAGCTACGCTCCGAAAGTGGCCAACTACATACTTTTCCGGCCAAACCGTGGCCTCCGCGACAGATTCACTGGCATAACCTACAGTAACATGTTCGACGCGAGTATGGACGCTGTATTCTCGGCGATTAAAGCTATGGGGTACGGTGATGTGGACATCGTAGTGGCTGAGACAGGTTGGCCGTCGCTCGGCGATCCTGACCAGCCTCAGTGTACCGTGGAAAACGCAGTTTCATATAATGGGAATCTGATCAGGCGTGCCATTTCAGGAGAGGGTACTCCACTTATGCCCAAGAGGCGGTTTGAGACTTACATCTTTGCCTTGTTCAATGAGAATCTGAAACCTGGAAGTACCGCTGAGAGGAATTGGGGCTTGTTCAGACCAGATCTTACCCCAGTTTATGATGTTGGAATCATGCGAAACGGACAGGTATGGTTGTGTTCCTCTTTCTTATCTGCTTCAATCGTACGTGTAATCATCGTAATCACCCATAATCCGTAATTTAAAATCTCGGAGTAACTCCCAGCATATGAGTAGTCATGTGCTATTAATGTGCTTCCTCCTGAAAGGGAATCAAGAAAATGATTGAAATAACACGTAATTATATTGACACAAACCCCTAAAGATGCTGGAGGTCACCTGTACCATATTGTGTGGCTGGTGATGGATGTCACAGGATAGGCATTGATCTGTTCCCCAAAAGAACGTGATCATATTCCCATATTATTCAAGTATTCTAAACCTGCAGGATGCTTTGACTTTTCTGTTTAGACTTTCACATCCTTTTTCTGATTTTGCATCTTGCATGGTAATGACAACATACTGGATCGAGATGGACTAAAATCTCATAAGGTTTGAGTCCGAATATGCTCAATCCGATTGAATCTGAAAAGGATGGTTCAAATTGAGCTCTAGATCAACTCAAAAACAAGTTTTAAATTTTTTTTAGAGTTTTGATTTTTCTTAATATTAAAGAAGAGGGTTAGAATTTTGAACTTAGGTCAGGTTTTGATTTTGATTGCCGATTGGAGATTGGAGATTTTTGGAAACTTGAGTCTGGATCTAAACCCAGTCAAATTGTCTTTATTCATTAATTATAATCAACCTAGACTTTTTACTGATTAAATTTGAAGTACAAATTATTACACATACTTTGAAATTTTGTCTAATGCGTACTCCAAAAAGTATTGACTGGAGATTTATTCGTTTATTGATATTTCTAACTCTACGCAGGGTGGTCCTGGAGGTCAAGGAAAGCCAGCACCAGTTCCACTAGCAGGCAAGAAATGGTGTGTGGCAAAAGCAGAAGCAAGTGAACAAGCTTTGCAGTCAAACATAAACTATGGGTGCAGCCAAGGTGTGGATTGTAAGCCGATTCAAGCTGGTGGTGTTTGCTTCGATCCTAACAATGTCAGGTCCCATGCATCTTTCGTCATGAACTCTTACTACCAGACTCATGGTCGGAACGACTTCAACTGCGATTTCGGTAACACTGGCGTCCTCACCAACTTAGACCCAAGTAAGTTTTCTTTCTAATATTAGGATAGAAAATTAAAATCTATTTAAGTCCAAATTGAACAAATTTCCAGTTACTAGAATAATTTGAATTTTAATAATTTAAATCAATATTATTTTAACTTATAAATTTAAAATTAAGATTAAAATAAAATTATGTTAATTAGTTGTAGTAAAATAACATGATTTTATGGTGAATTAAACGTAAATGGGTCGAGGTCAAGCAATGAATTGGCATCCCTACTTCGGTGTGAAAGTAAATAGCTGTATAATTCGTTCAGATATTAATTTTATATGCTATCTAGTAACATTTTTTAAAAAAATTAATTAAAAAAATAACACTTTTAATCTAGTATCCAATAATTTCCTATGCTCCTGTCCTGACCTTACAATACTTATCGTTATCCCTTTTCCTTTGGTTTCTTTGTCGCAGGTCATGGATCGTGCAAGTTCCTTTAAGACAAATTTCGAACACTAGCTAGGCATGCACGGTTTCCTGGGATGTGTCTTTTTTATTTCATTGAAATATGAAATATGTATCCCCTCACATGATGATTCTTTGTAGCAATAATAATTGAAAATCACATTGTAACAAAGCAATTTGCTTGGGAATGTATCCTCCAAGGCGAATTTGATATTACCAAGTATTATATAGTTGGGCTCATCTGTTATTGGGTTGAACTGTGATTTGAAGAAACGTTTTTGGGTTTGACTATAACCGGATAAACAAAAAGACCAAATTTTTTTTGAATATGAATAAGAATTATTATCTTCATTATTATCAAATAACACAAATTAAATAAAAGGCTAAACTTATCGAGACCCCCTTTAGTTTTATTTTTTAATTTTATTTTTTTGATTTTAAAAATCACCACTTATTTCGTATACTATTGTTTAATTATCATTAAAATATTTGTTAACGTAGTATTTAAAAATTTAAATTTTAATGTAATATTATTTTATAATTATTAGTTACCAAAAAATAAACATAATATATTGAAAAGAATTACGCGGTAGCTAAATTATATTATACACAAGTAAACTATAATTTAAAAATACAAAAATTAAAATCAAATACTCAAATTTTGCGACTCAACAAGATTTCAAGTGAGCGTCGATGATAATGAATAATTAAAACCAAATATTAAACTATAATTCAAAATATAATATAATTAACCTTTAATTACATACAATAATTTATAAATTATATGCAAAACTTTTATAAGTCTACAGAATCTTAAAATTTATAAAAATTATAATTTAAATTATTAGTTTATTATTATAATATAATACATTTGTCTTTTTAACCTTTTCTTCTTTTTAATACTAAAAGAGAAATTACCTAACAATTTATGTATTTTTAAAATTATTACGAATTATTATATTCACTCGATAATTTATTTAATATGTACTCCAATGATACAGTTATAGATTTTACCCTTATTAAAAAAAAAAAGAGTTTAGAGATTAGTGGCTTGGTTGATCTACTCATCATTAAACTTAATAGCTTGCTGTTTATGTTACTCGTTAACTTAGAAAAGTAAGATGAGACTGAGAATCTAAGGTGACTTGAGGGTGAATTTGTTTCGAAAATCATGCAAACCTAACGTGTGAGAGAGAGCTACGGCCAACCTGTTTTTGTCCTGCTGCAATGATTGGGGACATGAAGGTCCTTTACGTCCAGTTAGGTCGGAATCCTTAAATTACAGTTCAATTTTAGTTTATAATTCGTTCGAAAAAATTATTTAAATTTTGCTTATCAAAATAATATTATAGACTTTCTTAAATTTATATTTTCATACTGGTTCCCTTTTAGTATTATGAAAAATCGTTTATAAATTTTAAAATAGATGTTAATATTGGGAATTTATTAACAAATGCGAATTTATTTATTCTATGTATATAAATTTAAAATGCATTACTAAGTTTTAATATATTAATAATTAAAATTTGAGTATTTTTTAACATTTAAGTATTTTAATAACATTAATAATGCATAACGACCTAATATTAGACTCATTGAGCTTTTAGTTTTAGGGCTTTAACATCAAGTTCAATCACTAGGTCAATTAAGTACATTCGAAGATCTATACCTTGCCGTACTTTTGATATTGACTATCCACTCAAACCTCCTCCTGTTTATGAGTATGCTTGGCAACGTTATCCTATTAGGATATTTTAATTTATATAAATACGTAAATAAAATTTAATAATATAAGATAAGAATTAATTAACCGAAACAAAACAAAAAAATCCTTGAGACTGACCAGCTTAATGCCTTAATAATAGGCGATCCAGGTTCGCCTTGAAGATTAGTTGGGGTTTGATTTTTTTTTCAGATTTTAATTTTGTTCTTGTTAGTAAATTATAAAAATTGTTTTTATTTTTATTTTATTTTTAATTACTGTTAACTAATATTAATATTGTCATTCAAACATAATTTTACTTTTATTTAAAATAAAAAACATAAAACATAAATTACAAATCACATCCAAAAAATATATAAAAAAAACCAATCGGCTTCTTAAATTATGCTAATTCATAAGACGGTAAAAATGTTATGTGATTACAAAGTTCTTTTGAAGGAATAGGAATAGGTCTCAACTTATAAAATTTTAAATCCTAATTAATTGATATTTAAACATAAATAAAAGTATTTCTATAATAAGTTTAGGATAAGTATGCCCAACAAAAGATGTAACCCATGAAAGATTATTTTAATTATTGTTTCATCAAATAGCTAAACCTTCTTTTTTCTTTATTCCTATATTTCCCTCCAAGTATTCGGATTTTAAACACTGTAGCAGTAAAACAGTAAATTATAGTGCAAATTGATATCATAAGTGAACAAAACGAGCAAATTGGTCGAGGTTTAATTTCTTTTTATTATTATTTAATGAATTAAGTTAGGATATTATGATATAATTAATTATTACATAAACTTTCAAGAGTTGGCTTCAATGGTAAAAATTGTATCCTTATTTCATTTCGTGGTAAATACTGGCTTGCCTTAAGTGTAAACATCGTATTCTCTAAGAGTCTAACCTTAAGTGTCGCACAAAAAAGCATCAACGTCATTTTGAGAATTTTAATTCAAAAGATATTTTTTAAAAGTAATTTAATTTAAAATTTGACTAAATTAAACCTTATTTATTAATTTCAGGATAAGAAATTCCCGAGCATGTCCTTACCACCAAATTTTCGTACACGTAGCCCCCATTACATAAGGGCAAGGTCACCACAAAGTTTTAATTAGTATAAGACCCTCACTATCTATGGGAACTTATCTGTTAAAATTTTTAAACATTAAAGGCTTAGCCTTCCTTTTAACAAAGTCAAAGTCATTATAGAAAACATAATCACATTTAGGGATGTTCTTTTTTGCTCATTTTTCTAACTATCCAATTTGATCAAGATTTGGGATGCTTGTACTTATGTATTGTTACAATGAGCCTGCGTACCCACATGAAGAGAAAAGTTATATCACATGTGGGTTTAAATAAAATTTTATCCTAAAATTAATTGACAACAGGTGAAATAGTTAATTAAACATATATGTTAGTTTTTTTTTTATTTCTTTATTTGATGTGACACTCATAAGTAAGTATTCTCAATACTCCCCTTCACACGTGAGTCTTCAAGGTTGAACTTCTAATTGAGGTCAAATAGTCATCTTCTTTGGGCAAACAATACTGCCGCCCCCCTTATTTTATGCATACGTTAAATTCTTTTTTAAGAGCTTAAATGATATGCCTCTTTTTGGGATAAAGAGTAAGTCAAGATCTTTATTGACTATAATAATGTGTTAAATTTACCGTGAACTTATTCGTTTATACGCGGAAGAAAGTTAAATCATATATAAATATAAGTGAGATTATATCTTCAAACTAATTAATAATAGGTAAAGTACTTACTAGGTTTATATGTTATTTTTCTTTCTTTTCTTTTTTATATGTTATTTTTCTTTCTTTTCTTTTTTCGACGTGAGACACTCACATATGAGTATTCTGAATATGTATCTGGAGCACCATTTATCTGTCCTGTTTAGTCTAACTTGAGAAAAAAAAATTATTACAGCTATACAAGGTTGATGGTCTGGTAAGAGAATGATGGTGACTTCGGTTAAGGAAACTAGCTCTTTCTGTGTTCTTGTAATCGACAGTAATTGAACATCTAACTGAAAATTGTTCTGTGCCTAACGATCATGTTTTCGTTTGTTTCACTGGTGTGGTTGCTTGCTCGAAGTTGAAAGACAGACACCATCTAACTGTATCTAACTTGGGACTAATTATGCAGCATGATTGATGACTACGATTATTATTAGGTTTCATGTCAATTAAGAGTATCTAAATTACATTAACATTTTGCTTATTGATTAGCCTCCGGTAATTTAGGCCCACTTCCCTTGGACTGTATACTATGCTCCTGAATCAACTTTAGGGACGGTAGACATATTTGAGTACGAACTGATCTAATCCAATTTAATTCAAAATTAATTAGTGATTGTAAGAGGCATAAGTTCGGTATAGTCGTCTTGATCAAGTTGACGTTAGTTGGTAAGGTTTGAGCACGGACCTGAGTCTATTGCTACCGAACAATATCAATTTCTTCTTAAGTTTACGAAATGAATCAGTAGATGACATAAAATTGACCAAACATTGAGTGGGTTGAATAGATGACGAACTTGACCGGATTGCCTTTTTTTTTCCCCCCTGAAATAGAGAAACCGCATTCGTTATCATTTGGATGCATGTTGGGTAAATATCCGGATTGATGTAATAGCTTGTAAATTACGTCAACCGAGTACTCTGTACTAAACATATAGCTTCTTGTCAGGATCATTACTTGGAAGTCTCTGGCGCTGGAGCACA
>JANJEY010000003.1:65826008-65838855 GCA_024703695.1 Erythroxylum cataractarum | reverse complement strand
ATCAAGTCTAAGCAATGCTTAAACTTGAGTAACGAAACTGGTTTTTTCAATATATCAGTAGGATTGTTAGCAGTCTCAATTTTCTAAAGAAGATTATCTCCCCCATTGATAATCTCACAAACAAATTGGAACCTCACATCAATATGTTTTATAAGTGCGTGATGAACTTAATTTTTTGTTAAATAAATAGCGCTCTGACTTTTGCAATGAATATCCGCATGGTCCTGATGTACCCCTAAGTCATCATGCAACTCTTGAAGCCAGATGACTTCTTTAATAGCTTCTGTTACTACCATGTATTATGCCTCAGTAGTTGATAAAGCAACTATAGATTGCAAAGTTGATCTCCAACTCACTAGCCCTTCAGTAAGAGTGAATACAAAACCTGTGGTGGATCTACGTTTATCCAAATCATCTGCATAATCAGAATCTACATATCCAATAACACATTGACCAATAACTTCATCTTGCTGAAATAATAGACCAACATCTACATCACCCTGAATATACTGTAGAATCCATTTCACAACTTGCCAATTCCCTTTTCCTGAATTATGCATATATTTATTGACAATACTAATAGCTTGTGAAATATCAGGCCTAGTACACACTATAGCATACATCAAACTACCAACAACACTTGCATATAGAATTTTAGCCATAAAATGACTCTCCTCATCTGTGTTAGGAGACATTGAAGCACTAAGCTTGAAATGAGGAGCAAGAGGTGTACTAACTAGTTTTGAATTTTCATTCATTCCAAAACGTTGTAATACCTTCTTCAAATACTGCTTTTGACACAGACCAATCTTGTCTTTTGCTCCATCTCTTTCAATTTTCAGACTTAGTATCTTCCGAACTTATCCCAAGTCCTTCATCTCAAATTCATTACTCAGTTGAGTCTTCAATCCTTCAATCTCCGCTTTACTTTTACATGCAATAAGCATATCATCAACATATAAAAGCAAATAAATAAAGGTTCCATCTTGTAGCTTGTGAAAGTATAATTTAATTCAATTTATTTTATTTTCACTTTAAAACTTAATGAAAAAATTATTCATTGATTTTAAATTGAATTAAACTCAATCGAATTAAAATATAATTTTAAATTAAGAATTAAAGAAAGCTTATGCATTAATTAATTTTAATAATCAAATGTTTGAAAGACTTGAAATTGGTTAAATTTATAATCACTTAATTTTAAATAATAATAATAATATGTTTATTTATTTAAAATACTTGATGTACAAACACAAAATTTTGTGAGTGCACCCTCCGAATATAATATATATGAATTGGGTTATTCTATTATTAATAACTTTAATTATTGCCTTTTAACTTCTTTTGGATGAATGGATAACGACGTGTCGTATTATCTTGTGAAAAAAAATAAACTTCACATTTGGCGCCAACATAACTGGATCGGTCGGTCTAAGCGGATGCTTGTCGACTTGGTCAAGAATTCCAATCCTCCGGCGACAAAGTAGCAGCGTTAGGCGTCGGCGATCCAGAATCTTCGACACTTCAATGGAACATTCTAGAACTGACCTTCACACACACCCCAAAATCTATATATGTTCTCTCAAATCCTCGTAGTACCTTATCCCAACATTAAACGAACCGAAACCTTAACAATACCGACTTGCATTCCACAGTTGTCGGAGAATGGCCGGAAAAATTGAAGGACCCGCGATCGGTATCGATCTAGGGACAACGTACTCTTGCGTAGGTGTCTGGCAACACGACAGAGTCGAGATTATCGCTAACGATCAAGGTAATAGGACGACACCGTCTTATGTTGGATTCACCGACTCCGAACGTCTGATCGGCGACGCTGCCAAGAACCAGGTCGCCATGAACCCCATCAACACTGTCTTCGGTTAGTACCACTCTCTCATTCTTATCAAGGTCTTAAACATTACGAATTGCGGGCAATTACGATAACTGTGGACGATGCGAGACAATTACGAGAAATATGATCGTAATTGCGGCATATGTAACAGTTCAGACCACAATCGTAATATTGTAGCCGCAATTGGGATTGTTTAATAATAGTAAGTGGAAGTTATTTGTAATGATTGTGTTGTTGGGTTTTGGCAGATGCAAAGCGATTGATTGGTAGGAGATTCAGTGATACTTCTGTGCAGAGTGATATAAAGCTCTGGCCCTTCAAGGTGATTACAGGTCCTGGTGATAAGCCTATGATTGTGGTGTCTTACAAAGGAGAGGACAAACAGTTTGCTGCTGAAGAGATCTCTTCGATGGTGCTTACGAAGATGCGTGAGATTGCGGAGGCATTTCTGGGAACGACAGTGAAGAATGCAGTTGTTACTGTCCCTGCTTACTTCAATGACTCGCAGCGTCAGGCTACTAAGGATGCTGGAACCATAGCTGGGCTCAACGTTATGCGCATCATCAATGAGCCAACAGCTGCGGCTATTGCTTATGGGCTTGACAAGAAGGCGACGAGTGTTGGGGAGAAGAATGTGTTGATTTTTGATCTTGGTGGTGGGACCTTTGATGTGTCGTTACTTACCATTGAAGAGGGTATCTTTGAGGTGAAGGCGACTGCCGGAGACACTCATCTTGGTGGCGAGGACTTTGATAATAGAATGGTGAACCATTTTGTTCAAGAGTTCAAGCGGAAGAATAAGAAAGACATCTCCGGCAATCCCAGAGCTCTTAGGAGGTTGAGGACATCTTGTGAGAGAGCTAAGAGGACCCTTTCATCAACTGCTCAGACCACCATTGAGATCGATTCTCTGTTCGAGGGAATTGACTATTATTCGACAATTACTCGTGCTAGATTTGAGGAGCTCAACATGGATCTTTTCAGGAAGTGCATGGATCCTGTGGAGAAGTGTCTGAGAGATGCTAAGATGGACAAGAGCTCAGTTCATGATGTTGTTCTTGTTGGTGGTTCCACTAGAATCCCCAAAGTACAGCAACTTCTTCAAGACTTCTTCAATGGGAAGGAGCTTTGCAAGAGCATTAACCCAGATGAGGCTGTTGCCTATGGTGCTGCTGTTCAAGCTGCAATCTTGAGTGGCGAAGGTAATGAGAAAGTGCAGGATTTGTTGCTTTTGGATGTTACTCCACTGTCACTTGGACTAGAAACTGCCGGTGGAGTCATGACCGTTTTGATCCCGAGGAACACAACCATTCCTACCAAGAAGGAGCAAGTTTTCTCCACCTACTCAGACAATCAACCTGGTGTTTTGATACAGGTTTATGAGGGTGAGAGAACAAGAACAAGGGACAATAATTTACTTGGAAAATTTGAACTCTCTGGTATTCCTCCAGCACCTAGGGGTGTGCCTCAGATCACCGTGTGCTTTGATATCGATGCAAATGGCATCTTGAATGTGTCAGCTGAGGACAAGACGACCGGTCAGAAAAGCAAGATCACAATCACCAATGATAAAGGTAGGCTGTCCAAAGAAGAGATTGAGAAGATGGTGCAGGAAGCGGAGAAGTACAAGTCTGAAGATGAAGAGCACAAGAAGAAGGTGGAGGCAAAGAATGCTTTAGAGAACTATGCCTACAACATGAGAAACACAATCAAAGATGAGAAGATTGGTTCAAAACTTCCTGCGGCTGACAAGAAAACGATTGAAGACGCAATCGATCAAGCCATTCAGTGGCTGGACAGCAATCAGCTTGCAGAAGTAGACGAATTCGAGGATAAAATGAAGGAACTGGAGGGCATATGCAACCCCATTATTGCCAAGATGTATCAAGGTGAGGGTGCTGATGCTGGCAGTGGCGGCCCTGACGGTGTTCCTCCAGCTGGTGGCAGTGCCTCAGGTCCTAAAATCGAGGAAGTTGATTAAAAGCCTAGGTGGTCTCTTTTGTGAAAGAAACTTAAAGCTGGTTGCGGCATGATCCGATGAAAAATTTTGTAGTTCATTAGCTATTTTCGACTTCATGATAAATGTTTCATTTTCGTCTCTGGTTAGCCTCTGGTCACGGACAACATTTGCCATGGAAAGGCTGAAATTTTTTGCCTAAATGTTCCTTCACGATCCAATTTCATCCGTACGTCTCATTTATGTTTTATTCCATTGCCTGTTGCTATATTTTATGGCTCAGTTCATATAACCTGACAAATGTGTCATGAACTTGTGTTTCTATCAGCTTTTCTTCTTAAATGAAGAGAAACATTAAGCATGCACCAACACAAATAGAATACCAAAAACCATTTTAGGCATTTACAGAAAACTTTAGCGCAGTTTGGCAAAAACTTTACATTGGTGATGTTTGGCTAATTCTGATGTTCCAGAGCAGGTCGATCAAATGTATTGCTCAAATCAAACCACTAGAACTTGAAACTCTGGTAACAACCTCTTCTTCCATCTCCATGAGACGACCGCAGAATGTTTCGACATCTTGTGCTTCCTCCTTGAAGGCAAACCTGTACTCTTTCCACTGGAATTCACTAACCGCATCCTTCACTGTTTGTCTTGGAACCTTTCCAAGCACATCGAATCCCTTACGGTCCACAGCTAGCAAGTATGCATCCTGCAGGACATTGCACAACAAAGAAGAAAAGTTTTGAGATATCACAACAGTAGTAGCAGATATTTCAGATGCATACTTAATACAATTGATTAGCATTTAAGATTTTTTTGGACTCTAAGAAGCGGTGAAATATCTGGTATTAAAACAAAACCCTGCAAGCTATGAATTTTGACCCCATCATTCCAATGATACATCAGAGCATGGTGATAATAAACTCGAGTTTGATGAGCTCAAGAAAAAAATTTATCTTATGTAATTAAAACCAACAGGACATACATAACTACATCCAGGAGAAACACTGATCTATATGACATAAAAGTTAAAAGCATAATTTAGTCTCTTAATGGCATGCAATACAAAAGCTGATAATGCTCATCCATTGAAATGTATATAACAGAAAATCTTACCCTTGCATTCACATTCAAATACACCAAACAAAACAGCATGAGGGCTCGGCGCCTTGCTTCACTTCGGTTGATGCCATCAATTAGCTTGGCAGAAAATGAAGCTGCACCCAACAAGAAGTTAAAGATCTTGTTTAATCATTAAATACATGTCAATTTACTTAAGTAACAGATCCTATCTCGGCAGAAGTGACGGAATCAGAGGTCTCACCTAATGGGTCTGCTTTTGATGTTTCAAAATCTTCCATATCCACTTCATGAGTATCTCCATGACCATCAATAAACATGCATGAACTGTACAATAAATTGGAACCGTCAGCCTGTTGGCTTGGTTTTCCATTCAATATTATCCTTATTTTCATACATAAGCACAGTATATTAATCAAAGTTTAATTAGTTATGCACTGATTGATGACAAGCGGAGACATCCTGGTCTCAATTCCAGTCTCAGGTATCACACAAAACTTTACCAGTTGCATTAGCAGCAACATATTGAATTACGCAAGCTTCTTGCTGCGTTAAGGAAATAGTAAAGCAACTGAGAGATCTACCTTGGGGTAAGCCTATAAATATTGAATCTTTGACCGCCATCAAGTAGTTGTTTAAGGTTTGCACTTCGTGATGTTGCAAGATCAGAAGAAGATAGGACTCCAGAAACTTTGTAAGAGGATTCATTAATCATTCTTTCTTCAGACAGGATAATCTCTTTGACATTATTTGCAATCAGTTGAGCCTATAAGAGAACAACAAATAATGTGAACTGTTTTTCTAGATTCTTTTTGCAAGACACAAGTATTATAATCCAAGAAGCTAGAGTAGCTGGTTGTAATTAAATCGTGGTGTGTAATCGGCTAAATCATTATAAGAGTTGTAAAATGAAGATTCATTATTATATTACAGTTCCATGGTGAGGTCTATGTAAAGCCGTCTACAGCCAACAAGTCAGGCTGAAAGTACAGTATGAAAATTATTGACCAATTAAAGTATCGAAGCATGCAGTGGAAACTCCTAGCCTGACACAAAACTTTATGATAATGGTTAGATGGCCAAACCTTATCATCTTTAAGAGGCACAACATCTCCCATTAGAGCAATCCTAGCTGGTAACTGCAGTGTAATAATAGCCATATCAGATCTTTAAGTTGTACATCCAATACTCCCACAAAACCATTACTTCCTAAATCATACCTAGTAATATGAAACAATCTTAAGGTTATACAAGTAAGCACTTTCAGGATACATTGTGGAGGGTCAGAAGAGCAAAGAAATGGTAGGTAACCAGAGGAGTGCTGTTCAAATTCAACCGAACCTTTTTTGTTGATTTCAGTAATTTTGCCAGAGGTCCCGGGAAAGGAGTGGCAACAGCAAAAGAACCACGTTCATCAATTATCATGTTCTACAAGAAAAAGGGAAAATACAGAAAAGGTTTAGGCATCATCATCAGAATATTCCAACACCAATTGTTCTCAAGCCAGTCTTCAATGTTCAGAGACCAACAAGCCGATTGACATCTAATACATTGACAGGAACTGACATGCATAAACACAAGGTAGAAGTTAATAATTCAATAAACTATCCAGTAACTGTACCATATTATGCATAAGTATTCAGTAACTGTACCATATTATGCAAGTCATTTTCAGGCACCCAGATATAGGGTCTTCCCTTCTTGAGCACGTACTTAACTTTTGAAGTGTATATCTCCTCCTTGCTAAGAAAAACAAACAACAAAAACTCAGAATGCAGCTTACCCAGTAAGCAGAAATGCATATTCAGAAAGTGGAGGGAAAAAAAACCATTTCAACGTATAATAAACTCTAAACTTATAAACACCCACCATGAAATATTCTGCAGATAATCATGTGAAGCTCTGAGCTTTATGATTAGCGAACAGACAAAACAAAACAAAACAAAACAAAAATCATACCTTCCCTTGGCATCAGCTTTAATGGTATTAAGTTGAGCTTGCCAATTTGAGGCCAGTATATTCTAAAATAAGAAGCTAATGTTAAGCAGATAAAAGTAGACAATGACTATGGTAATCAGAAACAAAAGAAAAAGACCTTGCACTTCTCAGCAAGCGTCAAGATTGTGGCTTTTTTCCCTTTCATGACTATGGAAGTCCTGCGACTATTGCAAGCCAACTGTTCGATGAAATTACTCTATCAAAATCAGGTGCTTGTTTCGCGCTGAAAAAGGATTGTCAACGGTGGGTTTTCGCAGAACATGCGAGTTCACGAATGTTCCGTTTAGGCCTTAAAACCCAGCGTCAGATGGGCTTACGAAAAAACCCCACAGTTTCGTTTAGGGGACCAAGATTAGTACAAAGCCATGTCTGCACCCAGACAAAAACTAATTGTGGGATGGGTCTGGACTTGCATCTTCTATGACAAGACATGGATGTCGTCAAAATGTTGTTAAGCCCACCAGTCCTGCTGTTTGTGTACCGCCCAATCTTTAATCAACTTAACGAATGGGACAGTTCATGTGATGGTTCTCTATCACTTTACAAAAGCGGATGGGAAGGTTAAGAGGTGCAAAGAGGCTTTGAAGGTTTGTGGGGCATAAGCTTTTCTTTTCGGTGGATATGATGGCTCCTGAATTTGCAATTTTAGTCTAACCTCAATCTAAAATTAATAAATTAAACTTGAGTTAATCAAAATTTGAGTTTGAGGGGTGATAGAGAGGGGTAAGGAATATTAGTCTCCCTTTCTTTAAGGCCCTTGAACAACTTTCTAAAGAGCATATGAAAGCCGGGCTTGGTTGATCTTCTTCCACCTTCTCCTTTTAACTATAGTTCTGTTCTTTCTCAAGAACTGGCTCCAGCCATTTTAAAACTGAACATTCTCCGTGCCTTAACTTTTTGAAGTCCAGCTACCTATCTGTCTCCGCCTGGAACTGGGGAAAGTATTGCATCCAATTAGTTATATGACAATATTAATTTGATTGGTGGAATACTACTTTTGGGATTGAATTTTTGAAATTATCATCGGAAACACCTAATTGAATTCTCGCATAAATCTAATTGAATTCTTGTTGAAACATATGATTTGAGAAAAAAGAACTTCCACAATGCACTACTTTGCGAAAGTCTACAAAAAATTATAATATACACAACTTTTTTTTATATTTTTATAAAAAATTTATTTCGGAATATACGACATTTTGGTAACAATGAAGCAATTTTAACAATACTCTATTAACTTCTAATAACTAAGATCATTATCGCATGAGCAAACAGATCTTTTAATGCAAATATTCCAGTAATAAAAATTAAAAATTTGGATTCATCTGCTTTTGCTCATACAACTTAAACTGTGATTAAAGTTAAGTTTTCAGATCATATCTACTCATGCATTAAATACTCAAAAAAGGGTTGTGAAAAGGCCTGCTTGTAATGATTCTCTACAACCTGGAAAACGCTTTTGGGTCTAATCCCACACCAGACATTTTCACTGTCAATTTGCATGCAACTTTGTTGGTTATGGAAAAAGCACAAGAACCATCTCACTATCTCCCAAGTTACTTCTGTGTACCTCACTCCTTTTTCTCCATTTTTGTTACTTTCTTGAAATGAAAGTTGCTTCCTTGTGTTGCTTGGCTACATAGAAAAACTCCAATTTACCCATCCAGTCCTTGCTTTGTCAAATTCTGATCAGAGGGGTCAAATGTTGCCCGGTGGGGCATATACACAAACATCATGCACACGACAAAAGAATACAAAATCCGGACATGGCAATAATGTTTGTTCATGTGGTGGCTGTCACAGGCGTGGAGGAGGAAAGGAACAAGCACTGAGAAAAAGGTGTGTTCATTGTCAGAAACCTTTTTATACAGACAAAAAAAACATCGGTACTAACCATCAATCACACCAGGAATGGTTACAGGTTTCTGTCAGCTCAGGATAGGATATGGAGATTGAATTAAAAAAAACAAATGAAACCCCACTTGCTCCTGTCCAACCTCTCCACATTATACTGCTCAGAATGTTGTCTGCTTGAAAATTTTCTTGGCAAAGATTAACCCTCCAAGCTGATACTCAAGAACATCCCAGAAAGATACAAGGACTACTAGGAACACTAACTAAAATTTTTGGTGATACTAAGAAATCAGGAAACAAAAAATGAAGAACATGAATGAGGAAAAGTAAGAATCTTTTTTGGTCACTTGGGGTTGATCATGTAGAGCTCTTCTATTGAAAGACCATACTGTTCTTGCTTCTTCAGAGTTTGGTTGTTGAAAGTGAAGTAACTAAGAGTGAAGTACCTGAGTTGTTTTGGATAGTTTGATTAGATACTAAGCTCACTCTCTTTATACTTATCTACAGTGATGGTGATAAAAGGCCCATCTTCCTCCTCCTGTGAACTAGAATCCTTCTTCCTATAGTCTTGGACATAACCATCCTTCTCTTGGACCTCTTTATCAACTTCTTCCAACAATTTTCTTCTGAACAGCTTTTCCTCTGCAGCCTGCAAGAACTTGAATGTTGAAGGTGGGGATGTCCTGAGCTTGTGATGATCAGTCACTATAGAAGCTTCAAAGCTATGGAACTCCTGTTGGTTATAGCTACTACAACTCATAGGAGTAAGAGGAGGAGTTAAGAATGGCGGTGAAGCAAGAGGAGTTAGATATGGTGTCTCTACCGTGACAAGTAAATCACTCAAGCTCCTAGACCCTTTACCACTCTTATTATCACCTCTGGATTTGGCATCTTCAGATTCCAAATCCTCCTTTGTTTCTTCAATAATTGTGAAGAGAAACCTTGGAGGACCTGACAGACTCTGCAACCTCATCAGTTCTGTCTCCATCTGATCGTCAGTACCAAAAGGCTTGAGCAGTAAATCTTTGCTAGTGCTCACATGGGGATGAGATTCTTGTTCTGGATTTACAAGTGTATCAGTAATTCTCACTGAAGAGCATACATCTCCAGAGTGCATTGAAGAAGATGGCTTCCTTAAACAGAACATGTAAAACAACTCTCTTGCTGGACTGCTATAATCTTCTCCAATTTCTCTGTTGGTAAGCCTTCTCTTCCACCATAGCAGATAGTAGAGCTCTGCAACTAGAGCTAGTAGAAGGCAACCAAAAACTATACTCAAACCAAGTCCTACACTACTCAAAGATTTCATCTCTTGTTCCTAAGATCATGCAAAAGACCACAAACTAAGTTACAACTAAATGGGACGCCAAGTGATTTCCCAGTGTTGAACAGAATAGAATCCAAGAAGAAAAAAGAGAAAGTTTCAGAGCTGATGATAGGTCTCAATCTTCACGTAACACAAAAACCTGCTCAAGATTCCAGATTCAAGAACTTTTGACAGAAACTGAAAGAGAAACATCCAAGTCACTCGCCTTCTTTAACAAATGCTTTAACAAGAGCATGCCCACTTTATCTGGCCAAAGTACGAACCCTCCTGCTAAGCCTCAACCATTAAAGAAATAAAGAAGAAAAAGCTCTCTTTCCCTGAAAATCACATCCTCAAATGATGAGATATGATTTTGAATCAATTTTATACAATAAACCCACATGAAGTGAACCTTCACACTCGTACATAATTACTCTTTAAAACCCCAAACTCCTTGTCCTGACGCCAGCTAAAACCTCAAGTTCTTACATTAGTAAGAGTGTACTGTAAACAAAGGACGAAGCAAAAAAGTCCGCACCATCACAACCTATTTTTGGTTTGACAGGTCACACTCTTTGATAGAGAGTCACATGGGATCACAATTAAAGGGCGATGATGTCTCGTTGATAATTGATGGTATTCTAGTTTTTTTTTTCTTCCAATTTTCCCCTTTAACCTGACTGAAGTATTGCAAAATCCCACATGTGAGTATGTGACACTGAATAAGGAATTTGGTCACGACGATTAATGGGTTAAAACTTTTGTGCCAAATGGTTTTTATAAATTGAAACAACTTAACTTAAATGTATAATTGATAATTTGTATATGATAATTAACGAATACGATATTTTATATATTTTAACTAAATTTAAAAAAATCAACAATAAGATACATATTATATGAATAACACATTAATGAGATACTGGTTACAAGATGATCGTATTAATTCAACTTTAATTAATGGTTCAAATTGAGTTAAAAAGTTAAATTGAACCGTAATGTTAATAATATTTCTATACTTTATGTATGATTTTATATTATGTATATTTTATTATTTTTTATAAATTTTTAAAAAAAATTTAAAATGCTAAAATTAATTAAACTACAAGAGAATTTTGAATGTGTAATCCTTTAATTCACGGACATGACAGTTCACGATTTTGTGGTTTGGTCTTTAGGTTTAGTGCTCGGTGTGTTTGTTTTAAATGCAGAAAAGGTCTTGCCAATTCACATGTCTTCGTTGAAAATGATTATGAGCTTCCATTTAAAGAGAGATACTCTAATTTGTGGGTCTAGCAAATCGGCGTTCATTACTACGAATAAGCTTGATAGATTAATTATTGCAATATTTTTTTAAGGACTAATCACATTAGACTTTTATTTGACTTTTTAAAATAATATTATAAATTTAAGTGATCATTTTTAAATTATGACAATTGAATAAAAAATTAAATCAATATATTTAATAGTTTTTTAAAAAAATTTACCTCTAGGGTGTGCATTAAAGTAATTATTTTTTTAGTTAAACCACCAAATTAAGCTTTTTGGACTCTCTATTTCAGTTTCAAAGGAAGAATTTTGAGTCCAACCCCACAAGACTTGTAGGTGAGGGGCTCTTTCAAAAAGGGCTCGTGTCTTGAAGGAGAAAACCAAAGTGGTCTTCGATATTGGGCCTATGGTGAAGACTTGTGGCCCATAAAATGGAATATAAGTTCATTTCTTTTTTTTTCCCTTTTATTTTACAAAAATTGTAAGCAAATTAATTAACCTTTCAAGACACATTCCTATTTCCTCTCGTAATAAAAAGCCAATGCTTCTCTAATATTCATGTTTTTCATTAAACATTAGTGTCAAATTGGTACTTTCAAACAATGTGGAATAGGAATACCAATGTTAATGGTATATCCAATTTATTAAGAAAATACTTTGGTGGTTATTATCTAATAATTATCACTGTTGTAATAAAAATTATTTTAATAAAATCAACTTTCATTTAATTATTATTATTATCATTATCAATGGCCATCAAGTGATGATCATATATAATTGGGTCTATGTCATTACATCACAATTGCTTATTAGCTATTAATACAAGTATTTGTCTAGTTGCCTATGTTTTCAAGCATTTCTTAAGGTGGATGAAACTAAAATCAACATATCTTGCGTAAAGTAATCCCGCCATTACTCCAAGAATGTTTGCATCTCTTTGAAGCATTCACAAATTGACCAAAGATCCACATTCCATCATGCAACTCCAATCAACCAATTTGGTTGCATAATACTGTCAAACGATACTTCCAAACAGTGTGGAACACATACCTAGAACTTACATTTGACCACTTTAAATAAGTTTAAATCAATTTCTGAACTCAGAATTTTTAATTAAATATGGATTTAGTCTAAAATTTAATCAATCGTTGATTTGGGTTGAATATGAACAATTTTTATCATATATAGACATGAGAAACAACAAGGGTAAATCCAATTTTCACTCCCTTGAAGCAAATCTTTTAAGGCCCTGTTTGGTTGGATGTTAATTAATGGAATAGAATGAAAGAGAATGGAATGGTTTATTATAGAATGGAATGTAATATAGTAAACAGCTGTTTGGAAATGATGGAATGGTTCCTAATGTAATGTAGTGAAATATTGTTTGGAAGATGGATGAAATGGAATGTAATGTATAATAAATGACTTTTATATCTTTTATATTAAAATGATTGTTGTAAGAGATTTATTATTTTATTATTAATTATATAAAAGTATTAGTATTAATTATTTAATATATTTTATTTTA
>JANJEY010000003.1:65814829-65825908 GCA_024703695.1 Erythroxylum cataractarum | reverse complement strand
GTTGTTGTAAGAGATTTATTATTTTATTATTAATTATATAAAAGTATTAGTATTAATTATTTAATATATTTTATTTTATTTTACTCGATCAATAGTGAATATAACATTCAATTTTGAAGGCTCATTGGCTATTTACACGAACTTCATCTCTCTACCTATGTCTCTTGCCTATGCTGTGTCCACTAACTTCAAAGACCGTCTCAACAAACATGTCTCTATCTCGTATGTACTAATCCTACCATTTCTCAAACAAATTGGGCATAGAAAGAGATCGTGTCATTATCACCTGAAATTTCCAAGGCTATGGAAGTTGTCGGAGATCAGACAAAAAAAGACGGCCATTTTAGCAAGTTCTTTTGTTCTCGATCGTCACATCGTCCTCGAATGTACGATAACATTCTGCAACATACCCACATCTCTGTACATCTCCGAACCACGTCGTTGAGAATCGAACTCAATTATATGCTCCAAGCTTTGTGGAGTTGGCATAGCATCATTCCTACATATAGGACAACTGGTATGAGAGTGTAGCCACATGTCGATGCAGGCCACATGGTACGAGTGTAAGCACTCCGGCAACATACGTAATTCTTCACCTTCCTCAAACTCACACAAACATATCGCACATGTGCCCACTTCGTCCCCGATCAAGTCCTTTCCTTTCTGGTATTTATATGCCGGAATCAACTGCGCCGTCGACGTCTCGGCGCTGCTCGGAGTTTCCGCCATGTGCGTGGTGTCATTTTGTCCAGAAGGCGGCGGGAGGGTCACAGTCCGGTAACGGTTGCTACCCAGAATTACACAGCGGTAGACGGTGATCAACATAGCTGCCAATCCAACACCGAGTAAGAGAACAAGGAGCTTGGATTTGAGATCATCACCATTGCTTGACATTGTTGGTAATTAGCTAAGGTGCAGCCTAACATGTCGCAGGTTGTCTTTAAAAGGGTACGTAACTAAATCGATAAGGAGGCGATAAGAACAAGATTGGTGTTGTTATTGGAGATTTGTCGTCGAATTTTTCTGCCGAGACAAGTCACGTAAAGTGTCAAGATGGTTTCGTCGTTGGTGTACTCATCATGTGCTGAGCTATACCGAATTGCTTGATTCTTAGTTAATTGTGGGGTCGGCTTTTGGCCTGCCTTTGGCATCCTAGTAAGCTTGTCCAAGTCGTAAGAAATTAGTCAAAGTTCTTCAATGATTAGTTTAGTCGAATTTGCAATAGTTTAGTTTATCCTTCTTATATCTAAGAAAATAAGTATTAAATGATTATTATGTAAAAAATTTATAAAAATTATACAATTTTGATGATTATTCATATTTACTAATTTCAGATCTTAAAACTATTTCTTTAATATTATCGTTTGAATTAGAATAAGATGGAGATAAGAAATTTTAATGTAAAAATACACTCTTAATGTTTTAAATTAATTTAAAAATTTTTAATTTAAAAATAATAATTTATTAAATATTTTATAATTATTTTGATCGAAATTGTCACAGGGAATTGTATAATTACTCTTAACTCTTAACTGCTTTTATTAAAATTTTGTTAAAATTATTTGACTAAAAATCTATTTAAAAATTTTACAATATTACAAATTATTTTTATAAAAATTTAAAATAACAAATCTTTTAAAACGGACAAAGCCATTAGAGAGGTTTGAACTTTTACCCATTATAGTAACTTCAATCATTGTTGATAAAAAATGAAAGGTCCTATAATATCACTATTAAACTAAGATTATTTTGTATTAAAGTAGCATAACGTTCATTTGCACTTATTATTTTAACGTTTATTTACCTCGGAGGTGATCAATATTCTCTCCTTTTCGTTTATTCCAATAACTGAGTATTCTTTTTTAGTGACAAGTATCCGCGATTGTCTCTATCATACGTGAAAGATGAAGGTTCAGCACGTGTATCGAAAAAAAAAAATGCGCGAATAATCTGGCTTCTATCGCTGCTCTTTTTAGCCCAGGCTTTCGGATTCTTCAGGAGCCGCCGACTCTTGTTATGTCGAATATACATCAGGCTCAACATGGAATTATGTATCACAGATCACTGTGTTAATTAGGGTGTGTTTTTAGTTTGTTTTCATGTACACAAAAATTTTTTTTTGAAGATCATACCTACTAAGTACTACGAAGATTATTAATGGGCTTTCCTTTTAGGAATAACCCAGGACCAAGCCATAAAGAGAAGGTTGATCAAATCCATGCCATGATTTTATTTATAACATTAAAATTCATAAGACCTATTGTGTATTGGATAATCTTTAAAGCATAAACAATAATCTATAAGTCATTTTAATTGATATTTACAAACTCGTCATAATTATGCTCTCCGTTCTCATTCTCCAATTATGATTTAAAATTAAAATACTTAAATTGGTGGATACAGATGAGTAAATTTGGATTGATTTGTTTCAAAATTAATTAATTAGATTTAAATTAAGGGTTAACTACCATAATACCTAAACTTTTGTCAACTTTTCAATTATAGCTCGAACTTAAAAGGTAATAATAAAATATTCAAACTTTCATTTTTTTTAATTTTAGCTTGAACTTCTAAAAATAGTAATAAAATGTTCAATTTTTCAATTTTTTATTCAATTCTAGCCCGATGTTAGTATTTCCAATAAGTTTACTGACGTGACTTATCACGTGTTTCAAAAACTTTAACTATTAATACACGTCAGTCAAAATTAATATAACAAATAAATATTAATGAAAACGATGTCGTTTAATCACATAATTAAAACGACGTTGTTTTTTAAATATAACATAAGCCAGATTAAGCAACTCTGATGATCTTACATTTTAATTTATGTTTTTTCCTTCGTTTTCAGTTTGCTTTCTCGACATCCTTACCTTTTGATTTTTAGATTATGCAGCATTGACACCCTCACATTAAGGACATCAAGAGAATGAACAAAAAATGAAAAGCTTACTGGTGTAATACGCTATAATGTGATTGTAGTTTGGGGGCGTCAGAAAAGCAAATATAAAACAAACGGTTGATGGCAGAAGGAGAAAAATCATATTAGAATTGAAAAAAATGAAAGTTTGAGTATTTCATTGTCACTTTTTAAAATTTGAGCTATAATTGAAATTTTTTTAAATTTGAGCATTTTATTACTGTTTTTTAAATTTTGGGCTATAATTAAAATTTTGACGAAAATTTGAATTTTTTTATAATTAACCTTAAATTAATTAAATTTTGTGTTAGATTGGAACTTAAGAAATGAACCATTGCTCATTCCCTAAAAAGATATTATTTTGACCTACAAACTCTTTATTATATTAACTAATGATTAAAGGAAATTGTCATTTCAACTAATTTAAAATTTAATTTAAAAAAGATTGTAATTTTAATAAACTTAAAATTTAATCAAAAAAAGAGATTATTTAATAAAAATTAATTAATTTATTTATTTTTATAAAAATTAATTAGCTTATGAAATCAATCGATCAGTTTTTAACAATAAAAATTATTAAAATAATCGAATCGAAAAATAAAAATCTGAACCAAAAAAATCAATTATTTTTAAATTTTTATAATCGAATAAGATGAATGGGTAAATTTTTTAATCACTACATTTGAGTTTTCAATCCGCGAATAAAAGAATCAATTGTAGTGAATTATACAAGTGTCAACTTGATTAAATTCATTATCATCTTATTAGTAATGTATATAAAACGTTGCAATATACCATTTTACCCACCGCCTTAAAGATCCAATCATATCTTTTCCACTTTAATTGAAACATGTTGTTATTTTAATAATTGAGGTTTCATCTACCAAAAAGTTTCAAAATGATAAGGAAACTAAACTATTTGGTGACAAGGGTGTTATCTAAGGAAGCACGCAATAAGTTATTGACCATGTGAATTCTTAAATTGTAACCAGTATACCCACTTGGGGAAATATGAAGCAAGTTGCAATTCTTCAATATAGCTAATCATAGAGCTCCATTGTCTCTTCTAAAGCTATTATATAAGCCATGTGGGGTCTCTGCTCCTCACATAGAAATTATAAAATTCACTTTTGAATTTCATGTTTTTAAAATCTCTCAAAATATTCATTTTTATTGCCCAAAATATATTACCAATATTATTCAATACAAGACTACTAATTTCACTTTATTTTTTTTGGCAATAAGCCTAATAATTTGTAAGTATGACAATAAGTTAGTCTCTAGGTTAACCTGTCAAAATTTTTAAAATATTTAAAAAATTATAACAATGTCTTTATTTAATTGCATCTTGATTTGAGCTGCCTAAATTCAGGTTTATCAAAAGTTCAATTAGCTTGTAATAATTAAGTTTCGAGTCACTCTGAACCTAAGCTTAACTCATTGATCGATCCATTGAAAACACCTAAATCTGAATCCATGAATCAATCTATTATCATCTCTAACAATTCGTACAATTTTTTTTTTTCAAACTTTTCTGAAGATGACGTTGTATTTTTATAAATTTTGTCAAGCATTTATTAATTATATTTTTATTTAAAATTTTTTAATAACAAATTGTTAATTTGGAAAATTTATTTAATGAATCAATAACTTTAAATTAAGCTACGAATCAATTTTTACAAATTGCTTAAACAAAGTGAATCTATTTCTTTCCCACCAAAATTTAATTGACTTCAAAATGTTAAATCACATCTCGGTGGGACTTGGATGGAATGTAACTTTTAGGTTGTTGCTTTTCAAGCCTGACATCAATTATAAAGCTAAACGAAAGAATATTGAATTACATACCTTTTAATTATTGACGAGTTTGTGATCTCAAACACTTATCACTTTAGTCGTTTAGAATTGGCCACAAGGAACAGATAAGATCTCCATCAGAAAGGTACTGAATTGAAGCAACCAGGTACTATCTAGGACAGTACTTATAGACCCTTTTTTAATATAAGTTTCTTAGACCCTATACGTAAATAAATAATTTACAAATTATTATATATGTTAAAATTTTATTTAATATATAATAAAATAAATTATTGTTATAAATTATTACTTTTTTTATTAGTTGTCCTTTAACAAACCCAATAGCTCCTATACGTTAGTCTCTCTTCCAATTTATATCTGAATGCGATCTCGAATATGAAAAGATGAGGTCAATCGTTACGTGAATGAGATCACCTTCTAAGTTTCAACAGTTGTTTCATTTGACGTAGAGTGCGTTCGGTTAGTACTTAGTAGGATAAGTTTTTAATATAATATTTGCAATATTGTTTAATTATATAAATTCTTTTTATTATATTTTAATATTTTTTATTTATTTATAATTTCAAACAATATTGTATTAAAATTTTAAATTTTTAATTGTATATTAATTTGAGTAAAAAGAAATAAATGCAGATTTTTTTTTTAATTCGAAAAAAACCTGTAGACGGGCCAAGCGGACACACCTCTCTAAGGGTCTAACTGGCGTATCACCTCACAGATGGGTCAAGCGGACGCACCTCATCATTGAGGGCCCAACTAGTTCTCCATCTACAGGTAAAACCCTGGCTGCCCTAGGCTCTTACAAGAGAGGCCAGCATAGAATCGAACCTGGGACCTAACCAAAGTCAAATCTCGCTCTCAACCATCGAGCCACACCCCTTAAGGGCATAATACATGAAATTGTATGATAACTAGATAATAATATAAGTAATAATTTTTATAATATGGGAATTAAAATAAAAATATCACACCGTAAAAAACTATAGTTTATTTAACCATAATTTTTTTATAAGAAACTCTTCAAATTAAGAACTCGCAAATTAAAAAGGTTGTAAATTATTTAAATTTTATTATCAAAAATAAAAATGCAGAAAAATATAAATATTAATTAAATTATTATTTTTATACAATTAATAATTTAATTAATTAAGAAACTTATTATCATAAAAAATTGCTTCATTTGTGTCTATTCAAATCTAAATTGGCTTTTGCACGAAAGTTGTAGGAACAAGTCGTTGTCAGGTTCTTGCTTTTCAGCCTTAAACACATTGGACTATCACCATAACCAATAACTTATCACCTAACCCCTGAAGATAAGGGACAAAGCGCCTTCAAAAGGAGTTTTACCATTAAACATGAGTTTAAAGATTCTTCAATTCTGTCTAATGCTTAAAATAATTTAAATATTAAATAAATTATTAAATAATATTGGACAGAGAATCTCGCTCCTTTAAATGACCAAGCACTATCGCTAAAAGAATTTATTTATTTAAAATATACGATTTACAGGTTATTTAAAAATAATGATTATAACTTTTTATTATAAAATTATCAATTCACTTATCTTTAATTTAAAAAACACTCTTAAAATGGTACATAGTGCCATAAACATATTTAACAAGCACTTGGTACGTTCTTAGATAATGTCTAAATAACTTAATGACATTATGAGATAAGTTAATGTTAAATAAAATTGTATACAATACATTTGGACCAACTTTAAAGTATAGCCTTCCCCAAATGTTGCCCAACAACGACTATATAGAAGCTTAAAGTTTGGAATAATGCACACTGCATACGGTTCCAACTCACAATAGCTCAATTAATTATACTCTACGACTATGGTTGTGATATAAATTAAGTTGCACATTTTATGTAGTACTTGATACGTCAGTATTACATTAGTATTCATAGTTATAATGGGCCATCGATCAGTGATTAGAGTGAGTTTCTAAAAAAATTTAAATATTGAAAATTTAAGTTTTTCGAGTCTCATTAAATTTTTTAATTTTTAAAAAGAATTTCTAAAGTTTATAAATTAGTTTTGAAATTTTTATTTATCAAATAGTTTATTTTTAATATAAATGATTTGTAAATTATTAACTAATAAATTTTTTAAATTTAATATCTAATCTTTTAAAACTTTTTAAAATTAGACAACTTAATTTAAAATGTCATGTTTATTAATAGTTACTAGTATTGTATTTTTTAATATAACTAACCTAACACGTCAAAATTAATATGTAAAAGGATTATATAACTCCACATTCTAGTTAACGTAAAATTTGAAATTTATTTAACAAATAAATTAACAGTTATATATTTAAAATACAATTACTTGTTTGATATTAAAAACTCATTAAAAAAGATATCATATAATTCTTTAAAATTAATTATATCAACAAAATAGACAATTTTTTGGAATTAAATGATTTGATTTTCAAATTTTTGAATACCTAATTTTTTAAAAATTGTTAATTTATAAGTTATTATTTTAATATTTTTCAACAATAATAATAATAACAACATCCAGTAAAAATCTCACTAACACGTAAGATATAAGGAAGTCCAACAACACACAATCCTACTCTTAATTTGTAATTTGTTATCTTTATAATTTATAATTTATTCATATGTAATTATTATGATGATAAGTCACTTATCGTATAAAAAGAAAATACTATTATTGTTATGCAAATATACGTGGTATAAGATCAACGGATTTTTTAGGAGGCATAAGGTCAACTAATTATCATACTGACTGATTATAAATAGGCATATTTTATTTTATTGAATTGGAGTAAAGATATAATTTAATTACTCTTGAAACGATGCGTTGGGCTGTTTTGGAGAGACTTTTAGGGGGAGAGGTCCAATGTGTCACAATTCACATTATTTTATATCGTCAGTCCCCACCGAACTCTCATTCCAAAGAGAGGTGTCTCTTTTGACCACGTCTCCGTCACCGTCACCGTCACTTAACGGCGTCAATAATTGAGAAGCGACGGCGTTAACGAACTCCGTTCTATCTTTCGGTCACTCTGTTAGGCCCCTCTCTCTCTCTTAAAATGGGGATCGAAATGCTGGTGTCTATGTTTTGGATGGGATTTGACGAGGCTCTTTTTAGGTGAAATTCGAATCTCTTCAGGTTTGTCCTTTTTTTTTTCCCTCATAAATTTGCCTTTTTTAGGGTTAGGGTTCTATTACTGGTGGATTTTGATCGCTTTGAATATACCTTTTATCTGCCACTATCGGAGAAATATATAGATTCTTAGGGTTGTCGATGTTTTTGCTTCTTTTTTTCCTTCCTTTTTGTTTTCAGCTTGTATGCTGTTTGTTTGCTGCAGGGAAGGTGTACATGGATATCTAGAAATGGTAATTTCAATCTTAGGAGAGCTTATTGAATTAGGTATCATTTAGAATTTGAAAATTTCCACTTTGGACTTATGTTAAACCTTATGGATTTGGTAATCTACTAATCTTGTCATTGCTTTAATATCATCGAAACTTTAACAAGGGAATCGAAAGTCACTTCCGATGGATGTTTTCTTCTGGGTTTTGTCGGAAATTGAACTATGAGGTCGATATTGTTTCTCTCTTTGTGATTTCTTGCGAGCTTGCAGATTGTAAGTTGAGCTGTTAGTATCAAGGTTTGGTCATAAAACCGGCAGGTCTTTGAATAAGTTACTGATGTTGTTTTTGTTTTGTTAATTTCAGGTAGTTGATGCTTTGATGATATTGGTGTCACTATTTGCTTTCTTCTGAATTTGTTTCATGAATCTTGTGAAGTTGTTGTGGTTGGAAGTTTTGGGCTTTTGAATCATGAAGATATTTATGAGTTGCTTATTTGGTTTTGTTGATTGATTGAGAAGGAGTGTCTACTTTCTTCAGTAAGATGTCAGTGGGTTTCTTGTAGCAGTGGGATGATCGCAAATTAAAGATTCATTACCAACGAAAGTGAAGGAGAGTAAAAGAAAGCAATCATGGGGGAAGCTCTCTTGACAACTTTGTCAATTGAGAATTATCATCCATCTACACTTTTGTCGATGGATTCGGGTGCCCTCACGCACGATGAATTAGAGAGGGAAATAAATCGTTCAGTTATTCTATCTCGGCCACCTGATATCAACCTCCCTCTCTCATCTGAACCTAGTCCACCTCCTCCACTGACATGGAATGAACCATGCGACATTTTTGATGCTGGTCTTGGGCCTCAAAGTTACGAGGCTGAGACAGTTGTTAATATCCCAAAAGTTGCTAAGAAATGTTCAAAGCGACTTGATAGTGTTTGGGGCGCCTGGTTCTTTTTTAGCTTCTATTTTAAGCCTGTTGTGAATGAGAAATCAAAAGGCAAGATAATCAGGGACAGCAATGGTGTATCTGGATATGATAAATCAGATTTGCAGCTTGATTCGTTCTTGGTACAGCATGACATGGAGAATATGTACATGTGGGTTTTCAAGGTAAGGCCTGAGAATGCATTGGGTAAGATGCAACTGAGGAGTTACATGAATGGCCACTCTCGACAAGGGGAGCGCCCTTTTCCATTTAGTGCTGACAAAGGCTTTGTCCGATCTCATAGGATGCAGCGGAAGCATTATCGGGGTCTGTCTAATCCTCAATGTGTTCATGGAATAGAAATTGTTCGATCTCCCAATCTCATGAGTCTAGATGAGGAAGAGCGGAAGAAATGGATGGAGCTTACTGGCCGAGATATAAATTTCACCATTCCTCTTGAAGCGAGTGATTTTGGCTCATGGAGAAACCTTCCAAACACAGAATTTGAGCTTGAACGCTCCCAATTTACGTTGAAGAATAATGGAAATTGTCACCCGAGAAAGTTGCTAAATGGTACCAGTCTAAACCTCTCTACTCAGTCATCAGATCATAGCAACAGTGACAGCATTGACCTTTCACCTGGCTGCAACAAAAGGAAGAAGGACTATTTAGCTAACGGAAATGATGACGAATGCTTGCCGAATAACTTGCATTGTGAAAGAGTCGATATGAATCTTCATCCGGTTGAGCCAGCATGGTTGAATGAGTTCAGTGGGGTAATGAAGAATGTATATGGACCTGTCACGGCAGCAAAAACAATATATGAAGACGATGAAGCATTCTTGATCATCGTCAGCTTGCCCTTTGCAGATCTTCACAGGGTAAAGGTAACCTGGAGAAATACTAACACACATGGAATTGTGAAGATATCTTGTATAAGTACAGCCTGCATGCCATTTGTTAAGAGACATGATAGAACATTTAAGCTAACTGATCCAACACCGGAGCACTGCCCTCCCGGGGACTTTGTAAGGGAAATTCCTCTTCCAAACCGCATACCAGAAGATGCTAAACTCGAAGCATACTGTGACGAGACAGGAACAATGCTAGAAATCATTGTACCCAAGCATCATCCAGGACCAGAAGAGCATGAAGTTCGGGTATCCATTCGCCCTTCCCCTTGGAGTGAACGGGCTTTTGTCGATCTGAAAGAGACATTAGTTTGAGAAGAATTATGGATGGTTGGTGCTTCTGTTTGCTAACCTTAATCTATGAATGAAATCTGCTTCTTCTTCTTTTTTTTCCTCAGATTACATGTATTTGCAATTCATTTGTGGAGTCTTGTAGGTGGGATAGTAAGGTGGTTTATCTTTGGCTTTCCCGACTGAAACATCCTTACTCCTAAGGTGGAGAAAGAGGAAAAAGAAAAGATACAAAAATTTTACCCCGTGTTGTTTCAAGCATTAAGTTCTCTCTATAAATATGCCACTTTATTGTTATATGATCTCGTGTTCTACATTCAACTCCTTTTTGTGCTTGTAATTTACAAAATTTGTCAACACAAGATCCATTAAAAAAATTGATTTTTAAAATTATAAAAAACTTTTTTTAATCTTTAAATTTTAAAAAACTTTAATTAAAATCATAATTGTAATTGAGCCATCAACTTCTTTAGTTCTATAGGTGTTATCCTATATGGATAAAAGGATATAGGAGCAGCACCCAGAATTAAATCGATCGTAAACTCAATTTCTTGATCTGGAGGTAAACTATGGGGTTAAGTAAAACATATTTGGCTTATTCTGTTACGATTTTTTGTTTCTGAAAATGAAAAAATCACAATAATTTTACAGAAACTAAAAAACATCGTTTTTCTGAATTTTAACATATTTTCTTCGACAAAAAATCAACATAACCCTGTTTTCTATCTCGAAATAATAATAATAATAAATTTTATAATAATTAATAATTAATAATAATAAGATAATTAATTTGGTATAATAAAATTAATAATAAAAATAATATTATTAATAGTATTAAAAATAGTAAGTAGAAAATTTATA
>JANJEY010000003.1:65788009-65798935 GCA_024703695.1 Erythroxylum cataractarum | reverse complement strand
AACTATGTAAGTCAATTGGCAAGACTTTAAGTCTCCTCCTTTTAGGCTCTCAAGAGGTATTTGCCAAGGAGACTCATTCTTACCGTATCTTTTTGTCCTATGCATGGAACGGTTAGGCACGGGTACCTGGAAATCGATCAAGATGGGTCCCATAGGTCCTCCCATCTCATATTTGTTTATCGCTGATGATCTGGTTCTATTTGCTGAAGCATCTGACTCCCAGGTTTAGCTCATCGCTAATACCCTGGCAGTATTTTGTACAACCTCAGGCCAAAAGGTTAACACTGACAAAACTAGGATTTCCTTTTTCAAAAATGTTTCTTTTGCGGATGCGAGTCGTCTCAGTCAATTTTTAAACATCACTCTTACAAACAACCTGGGAAAATACCTAGAACTTCCGCTTATCCATGAACGTACCACAAAGCGAACCTACCAGTATATAATGAGCACGGCGCAAAAGAAACTCTCAGGATGGAGGGCTCAGACCTTGTCGTTAGCAGGTCGAGTTACTATCACTTAGTCTGTTATCTCAGCCCTCCCTATATTCACCATACAGACGATCAAACTCTCGCGACAACTCTGTGATGAGTTGGAGTGCCTCATGAGAGCGTTTGTCTGGGGAGATATCAGCGATCACCGGCAAATGCATTTGGTCAAGTGGGAGGAAGTTTGTAAACTCAAACAAGCAGGGGGTCAGGCTTAAAACGTCTCCGCACGTCTAATGATGCTCTCTTGACCAAACTTGGCTAGGATTTGATTACTAAACCCACATCTTTGTGGGACAAAGTCTTACGGGCTAAATATTGCATAGACCAGGATCATATCGCCCTCACTCCAAATAGATTAAGGGCTTCCACTCCTAGAGAGGTCTCTCGGCTATTTGTCATTTTGTATGCCAAGGACTCCGGTAGGAGTTGAGAAATGGGAGGAACATCTTATTATGGTTAGACCCCTGGGTGCCTGAGTGGAGACCCTTAACTTTCGTTGTAACCTCCCCAATTTCGGAGAGGGCTCTATACGCCACAGTGGCTGACTTCGTGAATGGGGGAGGCTCTTGGGAATGGCACCTGTTCCAACAGTATCTCCCCTCCGCCGTATGTATGGATATAGCGGCGATTCAATTAGCTACGTCTAGCACCACAGTGGATACTATTACTTGGGGTCCGACCAAGAATGGCAAGTTCACTACTGCTTCCGCTTACAATTTAATAGAGGGTAACACCACTATTGATACTAGAAGATCGTGGGACGCTATCTGGAAATAGGCTGGCCCCAACGGATTAGGGCTTTCCTTTGGTTATTGACCAAGCAAAAGCTTTTGACTAACCAATAGCGCATAGCACGTCATCTCACGATCGACAGCAAATGCCCTTTCTGTGGCCATGAAGAATCTACGCTACACGCCCTTCGCCATTGCAGATAAGTCAAAGTTTTCTGGAGTAAATTCCAACTTGCAATAGTGAACCCGAACTTCTTTCTTCATGATGTGGAACAGTGGGTGACTTATAACCTGAACAAGCACGACCAAGTCCAGCAAGTTCAATGGACTACTATTTACGGGATAGTCTGCTGGTTCCTTTGAAAATAATGCAATAAAAGTATCTTTAAGGAGGCTTTTATTTGGCCAGAAGACGATCATCGAGCAGTCATAAACTATGCCAACTGGATAGTCAGGGCTAGAATCATTGAGCATTGCGTGTATGGGTAACACAAGTTAGCAGTGGGCCAATTTGTGGGTTGGGCCAAACCTCTGAAAGGCCAGGTCAAGCTCAATACCGATTGAGCAGTTAAGAGTGGGTCCAACGTTGCTACTATTGGCGGACTGATCAGGGATTGGCAAGGCTAGTGGTGCGAGATTTTCTGCATCATATTGGCCGGAGTTCTCCCCTTGTTGTGGAAATTTGGGGAGTCTAATTGAGCCTTCACTTGGCCTGGACTCTTGAATTCCGACGTGTTATTATTGAAGTGAATTTTTTGGAGGTGATAAATCTCCTTTCCTTGGCTAATTTACTGTCGACTGAGTATTCTTTTTTGGTGACAAGTATCAATGGGATCTTGCATCGAGCTTGAGGGGTGAAGATATAACATGTTCATCGGGAAGGGAATCAGTGTGCAGACAATCTTGCTGCTCTTGTCGCTTACTCTAGCCCCGAAGTTCATACTCTTCTGGAGGTTCCAACGCTTTTCACGACCCATATGTACTGTGACACTCACGGAGTCCTATACCGCTGATCTCTGCATTAGTTAGGACCTAGTGTTTCGGTTGTTTTCTTTTCTCTTGTAAAAAAAAAGGTGTCAAAAACAAGAGAAAATGGAAACAAGAGGGACAAAAGATTATGATCTGTCCTCTAAAATCGGACTCTCTGAAGATGTCTAAATCTAGTACTTACCTTGTTGATTACTTATCTTATGAGGAATCAGTTTCTCGTGAACTCCATTACGAGCATTTTTCTAATTCTAATACAAGCTAACACTTATCTGTAAACAAAAATGAGCCGAGTAAATAGTAAAATGTGGCCAAAAATGACATTAAATTAAAAAAGCTGATTATCCAACTTTTTCATAAAATTAGCTAACTGAATCAATTAGCTAAAATACAGCTTATTAGCTGTTTGAAACGAGCCGTATAGCGGAAAGAAAAATTAAAAAATTACTTCAGTAGGTTCTTAAGCCTAGCACATTAAAATCATTTTCAGAATTTGTTATCCTACACTTCTTGCCAATTTGGACCAAGTCACGCCGATTTGCCAATTTGGACTAAATCAAGACGATTTGAGACACATGCGGGGCCAGACCCGGACTCGAACCACTTCTTCAACCAAAGACATCATGGCTTATTGTGCATCGTAAGTGGCGCAGCATAAAGCATGTGATGCTTGCTTGCTTTTGAACCAACAATGGCGGCGGGTTTTGGACAAATACGCTCATGAACATTGGGAAAAAAAAAAAAGAGAATTCATTGGAGGACACGACGTCCCATCCGAAAACTATAGCTTTTCCGTCCCTCCCAACGAACTAGTATTATAGAAAACAATGAAAAAGCACTGAACTTTAACTACTGATTAAGGAACAAACAAGCATGCTTAATCAACTTCCTCAATTTTTGGACCAGCACCGCTGCCACCAGCTGAAGGAATATCTTCATCCATACCACCGCCCATGTCTGGACCACCAGCACCACCTTGGTACATCTTGGCAATGATGGGATTGCAGATGCTCTCCAACTCTTTCATTTTGTCCTCAAACTCATCAGCCTCCGCGAGCTGGTTGCCGTCAAGCCAGTGGATAGCACCGTCAATTGCATCCTCTATCTTCTTCTTGTCATCCGGAGACAGCTTCGAACTGATCTTCTCGTCCTTAACGGTGTTCCTCATGTTGTAGGCGTAATTCTCCAATGCGTTCTTTGATTCAACCTTCTTCTTGTGCTCCTCATCTTCTGCCTTGTACTTCTCGGCCTCTTGAACCATCTTCTCGATCTCTTCCTTTGAGAGCCTTCCCTTGTCGTTGGTGATTGTGATCTTGTTCTTCTGGCCGGTTGTCTTGTCTTCTGCTGATACATTCAAGATACCATTTGCGTCTATGTCGAAGCAGACTGTAATCTGAGGAACACCCCTCGGAGCAGGAGGAATGCCGGAGAGCTCGAATTTGCCTAGCAAGTTGTTGTCCTTCGTTCTTGCTCTCTCACCCTCGTAAACCTGGATCAGGACGCCAGGTTGGTTGTCGGAGTAGGTAGAGAACACTTGCTCTTTCTTTGTGGGAATGGTGGTGTTCCTTGGAATCAAAACAGTCATAACACCTCCAGCAGTTTCCAATCCAAGAGACAGAGGAGTAACATCCAAAAGGAGCAAGTCCTGGACCTTCTCATTACCCTCACCACTCAAAATAGCAGCCTGAACGGCGGCGCCATATGCTACAGCTTCATCGGGATTGATGCTCTTGCAAAGTTCTTTGCCGTTGAAGAAGTCTTGCAATAGCTGTTGCACCTTGGGAATCCTAGTTGAACCACCAACAAGGACAACGTCATGGACGGTGCTCTTGTCCATCTTAGCATCCCTTAGACATTTCTCAACGGGCTCCATACACTTCCTGAACAAATCCATGTTGAGCTCCTCAAATCTAGCTCGGGTAATAGTTGAATAGAAATCGATACCCTCATACAAAGAATCGATTTCAATGGTTGTCTGAGCCGTGGATGAGAGGGTCCTCTTCGCTCTCTCACATGCGGTTCTCAACCTTCTAAGGGCTCTGGGGTTTCCGCTGATATCTTTCTTGTTTTTCCGCTTGAATTCTTGGACGAAGTGGTTCACCATCCGGTTATCGAAGTCCTCACCACCCAGATGGGTATCTCCAGCAGTAGCCTTCACTTCAAAGATACCCTCTTCAATGGTAAGAAGAGACACATCGAAGGTACCACCACCAAGATCAAAAATCAACACATTCTTTTCTCCAACACTAGATGCTTTCTTGTCCAGACCGTAAGCAATAGCAGCAGCCGTGGGTTCGTTTATAATACGCATGACATTAAGGCCTGCAATTACACCAGCATCCTTGGTCGCCTGACGCTGAGAGTCGTTGAAATAGGCAGGAACAGTGACAACAGCATTCTTGATCGCTGTACCGAGATAAGCCTCAGCAATTTCGCGCATCTTGATGAGGACCATCGAAAAGATCTCTTCAGCAGCGAACTGCTTGTCCTCACCCTTGTAATTGACAACAATCATTGGCTTATCACCAGGACCTGCAATGACCTTGAATGGCCATAGCTTGATATCACTCTGAACAGAAGAATCAGAGTATCTCCTGCCAATCAACCTCTTTGCATCTGTCAATAACAAGCAAATCCACCGTTAGCGACGATCTCAAGCCATAACTACAGACAAACATACTAAATGATAAAGGATTGTACATATGCAGCGTAGTTACATTACAGAACCTTCTACTTAAAATGTACATCTTCCAAACACGCCATGTTTGACCAAATCACTGAGCATCCAAAATTATCACGCAAAATCCAGAAACCGAACAAAAATTATAGAGGTTTTGATATAATATCTGCATCTAACACACGATAGCTAACAACTAAGAAAAAAATCAAACAACTCGGTTGCTCCGCTGCAGATCTGAAAGTATGCTGTATAACTCGCTACAAAGTAAAGTAATTCAGATCAAGCACAATACAAAAGACCAACAGAGGCTACACTTGACAACAATCTAACAAAAGAAAAGAAGTTTTTTAACAATTAAAAAAAAAACTCACCAAAGACGGTGTTTATAGGATTCATAGCGACCTGGTTCTTGGCTGCATCTCCGATCAACCGTTCCGTATCCGTGAACGCCACATACGACGGCGTCGTACGGTTACCTTGATCATTAGCTATAATCTCCACTCTATCATGTTGCCAGACACCGACGCACGAGTACGTGGTCCCGAGATCGATTCCGATCGCTGGTCCCTCTCCTTTAGCCATTGTTTAAGAAACAAGCACAGACCTACAAATTGAAGAACAAAGAATCGTATATCTATGTAATTCGAATTTTCACAGTTCACAATGAGCTGGGGAAGACAACATACATGAGGATTATATAAGGAGTTTTCGTTCCAGAATGTTCTGTTCGTTAAATCTCAGCCGTTGAATCGTATCAACGGACGGTTGACAATGATTGCCGCTTTTTCTTAAACGCGTGGCTTGAGACCGTAGTCTTACGAGTCTAGGAGTTTCGAGAAATTTCGTTTTTTTTTTTGGTTTTAACTTTTAAGAATTTTGAAAAGGAGAATCCTATTGAAAACATGTCTGATATGAAACTCAGCGTTTCACACTATGACGAATTCTAGTTATACCGACCTCTTATTTAACTATCTATTTTCTTTTAAAATTAATAACCTTCCAGCTTCAGCCACCGATTATATAAGTACAATTATTAGGTTTTTGTAATCATTTATAAATTATATTTTTTGAATCATTTATTTTATAAATCTATTCGTAATTGAGTGCTAAATTTGCTTTAATTAATAGTTACATATTCAATAAACGTTCATTGCAAATGAAAATAGTCTCTCAACTATTTATGAATAAGATTAGGTATTATTAAATCTCTTCACACTTCGGCAAAATTTATATTAAGTATTGTTGTTATATTTAATATATCTTCATATTTTGTCTTCAAAACTATTAAAATAGTTATTATTATTATAAAAATCAAATTTTATCTACATTAAACAACTTCTCAAGACAATTATTTCTCCGCTTTGTTTCGAGACTTTTTGTTGATATTTTTCCATTCTTTAGTCATTTTAAAAATGAAATATTATATAAAGACTAATTATTCATCTTAATACTATTTTATTTCAGAAAAATTTCATATGATATAGAGGTTTTATTTGGTTTTTAAAAATATTTTAAAAATCAAGCTGAAAATTAAATTAGTAAAATAAGATATTTAAGATTTAAAAAGTTTTATCAATACTAGATTGGCATAAAATCTATCAAAGAGTAAATAAAGTTAAAGAATTTAAAATATAATTAAAAGAGATTTTTTTATTTATCTAAGAATTTAAATTTTAATTAAAAAATAATATAAATAAAAATTTATTTATTTATTTTAGTTTATAAGAAATTATTAATTTATTAAAATTAATTGATTAATTTAATAATTTTTAATAAAAAATTATTAAAATAAATTAAATTGAAATGTCAAAAAAGAAACGGAAAAGTTGAAAATTTCGAAATGTTTATAATGAATTAGTTAAATCAGTTAAATTTTTGACCTCAGGCTGGTAAGAAAATGACAAATGTAGGGCTGTGAGCAACGGGACGAGAGTGTTGGAGGTAAGGCTGTGAGCAATGGGAGCCTTCTGAGCGTGTACTCAAAAGACTTTAAGCCCACGTGGCTCCCCTTTAACATTACTTCTTCATAAATATGTGCATTTAATTATGCAGTACACGATGCCCAACAACAAATTAAGCTCTGCATTTTTCTTCCTACCTACTCTTCAAGCTGGAAACCGTGCTTTCAGCCTCTCATGGTGTGTTGTGGGATAAATCTAAATCCATGAAAAGTACAGTTCCTAATTATGACCTTGATAGTACATTTTTCTTCCACCTAAAATCAAGTTATAGTAAAAGCTGTGGCTTGATAACATATCAAATTGAAATGAATAAGTTGACATTAATTGGATTAGTGGGTAAGTAATCGATAATTAATTAAATTCGGTGATCAAAGAGTTACACATCCAAAGAGGAGGAGGACTAGAGTCTACATTGAACCTTAAAATATTAAGGATTTAAGAAAAAGTGATTGTGAGATACCAGAGATGAGAATCACAATTTTACATATTAAAATGCAGCATAAAACATTATTCTTCAAATATGAGTATCATAATTTCACGTATCAAATCTAGCATAAAACATAATCATCCTCATCTTCGTCATCATAGTAATGATTTATTATTATTATTATTATTATTATTATTATATGTTCTATATTTTTATTAGAGTTATAAACTTAAATTGTGAAAAATTAAATATATAAATTCTTATGAGAATATTCAACGAAATATTAAGATATATAATATTCATATTCTTATAATTTTTTAAGGCACGCCCTCATAAATCATTTTATATATAAATGATTAATACTAAACAATTAATTTTGCAAATATCTCTAACAAACAATAAATGTTATCTGCTGATTAAATTAATTGATAAAATTCGTTATCAACTAACCTTGATAAAATCAACTAATAAATAATGCAACTAATAAATAATGCCATCTGTTAATTAGCAAATAGGTCTTTGTAGCATTGATGACTTGCAACTTTTTCCTCTTTTACCATCCAGAACTTTCTTTGGCTCTTGATGTCGTCACTTTCTTATGTTGTTCTTGATACGTTTTCGTCCTAAGGCTTGACGTATTATTTGTGTTATTTCATTGTAGGTTGTGTCTATCTTTGAGCCATCATTTTTGTGGCTGGAGAGTATAATTACTCTCTTAAAGTTACATTTTGTAATGTTTTAAAAATCGGAATAAATATTTAATCGATTAAAAAAGTGTTAAAGATTTAATTGATATTAAACTATTATAAAACCTATTTATAGTAAATAAGAAGTAATAAACTTTGGTTATATTTTCACTTTATTTATTAAAAGATAAAATACTAAAATAATTATGGAAACAAATATAAATCACTTAAAAGATGTGGCACATGCTTGTTAATTATAATTAATTATTTATAATAAAAATTTAAATACATTAAGACTTAAAAATAATAATTAAATTAAATTATTTACTAAATTTGAAGTGGTTAGTTTTAACTAATTCAATAATTATGAATTATTATATTAAGAATTAACTTTAGATTATGTATAAAAATGTAGAAAAATTCATATTAATTAACATTAAACATCAGAAAGTTAATGGTCGAAACTCCAAAGCACATGCAAAACCTTATGTCAGCGCAAATAAAACAAACCAGAGAATTTGTGACTGATATGTGTTTAATTATTGATACATTTAATTATTTAGATTTATCGATTAATGATATATAAATATTTAAGACATTCATTTTAATTTATATATGATGTTAGGTATAATTTGAAAGTAAAGAAATTAAAGTAGCCGAAAACTCTTTATATAAATCATTTTCTGAATATTTATGTTACTTGTCTTTATGAGATGAGAAGAAAATTAAAAGACAATAAGAAGACAAGAAAAATGGAGGACAAAGAAGAAAAATTTTAACGCAAGCAGATGAAAAAATAAAAAAAGAAGAAGAAGAAGACAACCTCCAACACAAACAGCATGAGCCAAAACGGGAGCGCAGGAAGACACAACACATTAAATGAATGCATGCGTCTGCGTTTTGCGTTGAACGTAGGCGTATGCGTTCAATGCAATGCATACAGCTGCGTTTTGCGCTGAACACAATGTATGCGTTCGACACAACACAAATGCGTTTAGGCGATATAAGAGGCGCTTGATTGGGTTACATTCGGGACTTGTTGGTTACTCAGTTTGGTGGGGTTCCAGCGGCGGCCGAGGTGCTCCGTCGCCTGTGTAGTGGTGGTGGTCGAGCTTCGTCGGCTATCTATGAGCTCCTTCGTCCCAAACATGTACATCAGGCTTGGATGACCCTCATTTGGCAAGCGTATGTCCCTGCCAAGTTTTCGTTCATTGCTTGGCTGGGCCTGCTCAATCGGCTTCCCACCCGTGATCACTTGCTTTTCCTTGACATTCCCCGCACCTGTGCCCTGTGCTCCCATGCGCCGGAATCAGTGGATCATCTGTTCTTCTTATGCCCGTTCTCTGGTGAGATCTGGGGTTTGATTCGGCAGTGGCTTGCCTTGCCTCATTCCATGACCACACTTTGTAGTGCTGTTCGCTGCCTGAGCCTTTCCTGCCGAGGAGCTCTTCTTCGTTGTAAAGCGGCTAAACTGGGTTTCCTTGTAACAATTTATCAGCTCTGGAAAGTCCGCAATGCTGTGGCTTTAGATGCGGCCTCGTTTTCTTGTTCTGTTGTTGTCCGTCAAATCAAATCTCAGGTGTATAAAGTCCTGTATCGCCTGTATCCAGTGGCTCTCATTGACTTTTAGACTCTGGCTTCCTCGCGCATCCCTGATCGGAGTGGATGTACCAGGAAACCGTCTGAGCCTTTTCGGTCTGGGTAGACGCTGCATGGCGCATGCCTCGTATACGTACTTTGCAGCCCGACGTCATTTTGTGTTGGTTCTCTTGCTTTCTCTGTTCTTGGCTGGGTCGGTGTCGTCTTTTGCAGCGGCGTCGTTTTCCTCCTCTGCCTTGGGGGCGTTCCTCCGCATTTTCTGCACTGTGTTGCTCGCCTTTGCCAGTGTTTTCTTACCTTGTTTGGTCATTGTTTTTTAGTGCTCCTGCAGTTGATCCTTCGGCGTCGTATTTGTTTCTCTTGTTGCGGGTACGGTGTCGTTTGCTGAATTGTTGCTTCTCTTTGGGGCTGGAACGGTGTTGTCTTCTGCTCCCTGTAGATTCGCCTTTTGCAGCGGTGTCGTTTCTTCCTCTGCCTTGGGGCCGTTCTTTCGTCTTCTCTACACTGCGTTTTGCCTCTGTCTGCGGGTTCTCTTCCTGCTTCGTCGTCGTTTTTGTCCTCCTGGTACGTCACCGTTTTGGTTGTGTTCTGGTTCTGTACTTGCCCTGCCTCTCCGGTGCTGTTTGGGTTTTGTGCTTCGGTGTCATCGAGGCCGTGTATCCTTCGTTGTCGTTTTGGTTCCACCTTCTGCTACTTTGACGTCGTTTTTTGTTTCTCCTGCTGCGGATACGGTGTCGTTGCTGCCTAATTGTCTCTCCTCGTGGATACGCTGTCGTTGCGAACTGTTCTCCTTGCTTCACTCCGACGTCGTCCTGGTTTCTGCGATTAGTTGCCGTTTTGCCAGTGCCCATCCTCCGCCTTTCCGGTGTCATATGGTCGCCAGCCTCTGCTGCGTTTGGGAGTTGTTTCTCTCCCTAGCCTCGCCTAGCCATCCCCGTGGGCTAGGTTTGCTAGGTTTTGTTCCTTATTATGTCTGTATTTGGCTTTCAGCCTCCTTTTGTCGCATTGTCGACCTAAGGCTTGGGCTGTCCATTTTTTGTTAGCTGCTCGGGGTATGCCCTGATTGCCTCTGTACATTTTTCTTTCTGCAATACACATTTGTTTATAAAAAAAAAAGGACGAAGGGAAGGCTAAACCAATTGTGGATAAGAAGGAGAGGAAGCCGACGAAAAGAGAGAGCATTGTGAGTGGTGCGTAAAGGTAGAATTTCGAGAGTAAAGAGACGCGACACCCAACCGTCATATTAAAATAAAATAGGCGAAGGGGATGAATTACGTGGTAGTTCATCCATTTGTCCTTAGTATGTATATATTTAATGAACGTAGGTACAATACTTATTGTTAAAATATATTATATCATTATCATTT
>JANJEY010000003.1:65729155-65743350 GCA_024703695.1 Erythroxylum cataractarum | reverse complement strand
TTGTTTAAGTATTTTTATAATTTAGTATATAAAATCAACTACCTTATTCTTAAGTAAGAAACATAATGTGTACTAATTTAAAATTTTCTCTGCAGTTATCCGTTACATGGAAAATATCACATGCCTTCCCATTTTATAATATGTTCAGGAAATGTACACTCTGAAGAGGGGGAGACAAAAGGATGTTTGAAAAGTACCAAATAATAATTTTTAGCTTAATGATGTTGTAAATAGTTATTAGATTGGATATTTTTACATTTTGAAATGATTCTCTAATTTAGAAGCAGAAGAAGGGAAAAAGATGTAATCGTTATACTAATTGCCATAAAAAAAAGGGGAGTGGTAAAAAGAAAAAGCACATTCCTCTCATTAATTTATTTGTCTTCTAATATATATTCAATTTGACCTCAAATTAATAGATATATTAATTGAAAATTTTTAATCTAAAATTAAATCTAAAATTTATCATTTTGTATTCTTAACCTAAAATTAATTTTATAATTAAAAACTCAAAAAATTATATAATTTGATAAATAAAATATTAATTATTTGATTCTTTTATTTTATAAAGATAATGATTTTAACTATTATTTCTACAAAAATCCTATTTATATCTTATCACTTCTTATTTTTTAAAACAAAAGGTTTAACCCAATCTAATTTGGAACTAATTAGTTTACTTCATAAATAAAAACAAATTTAAATTTAAATTTTATATTAATATTCTTCTACCTAATTAACAATAATAAATACCATTAAAAAAAGCGAAATGAGATTTAGCGCTTGCCAGCTCATGCAACATCATAAAACTACGGATATACGTACAGCTAATACACAACTACTCGAGACTAAATCCACTCTCTCAGTCTCACTCTCAATTTTTTTTATATGTATATATATAAATATACGAAATATTTTAAGTACTGTACTTTGGGTCCTTTTTTCTGTTCCTTAAAACCATGAGAGCTCACCGAAGACACTAGAGGCTAGTCTAGCCGGATATTCTCTGCGTCTATCACTTGCTATGTCCACGTTCAGTCCCTCGCGGAGCAGTCACGGGAGCTCCAGATTTCACCAATTCGGTCTCGTCGGTAGCGCTTCTAGACTGAGATCGTCGACGCTACGGAAGCCGCCGGAGCCGCTGCGCCGCGCCGTCGCCGATTGCCTGTCATCTTCATCCGGTGCTGCTTCCTCTTACCACGGTAGTCCTGCGACGGTTCTCAATGAAGCTTCTAGAACTCTGCGAGTAAATGGCTCTTTTCTCTTCTTTCTTCTTACTCTTGTTTGGATCTTGGCTCGATGGATTTGAACTGCGAGGTTGCGGTTGTTGATTTGAGATTTATTGCGTTAAATGATTTGGAGAATTAGCTTGCTTTGGGACACTAGTGAGTAGATTTTGATTTAAGCGTCGAAGAATCTGGTTCTGTTTGGTTCAATTCGTTGTTTCTTCGCAACCAAAAGCGTTTGTAGTCCATAAATTGGGATGTTGTTGCTGAAAAGATGTTGTATGTTAGTGCATTGAATACGGTGACATTATTTCTATTAGCAAAACTCGCAATGGGAATTTTTCTGAAACTGTCAGTACTTTCAATAAGGATGTTAAATCACATTCTTATGACTGAGATAGAAGCATGGAGCACTCTGAGTATTGGGATTCTTAGTATAAACGTTTTGGGACTTCATTTCCATTCTGTTTGTTAACTGAGTCTGCTTGTCACGTCTTAAATATCTCCCCTCATTGAAATAATGCCCCCTCCTAGTCCAACCTATCACTCTTGATCTTGGCCAGTTTCAGGTGGTCATTCTATTGCTTGGTTTTGTATTGGGTATCAGTTTGTAGAGTGCCAACGAATGAATAAAGATGATAACCTCTAACTAGTGCGGTATGCATGAGACTCGCTTTTGGATCTTACAACTGTAGTTTCATGCTTGGGCAGGATTATTTGGCGGCCCCATCAACAACCGACTTGTCTTATAATGTTATCCTAGAACATACTATTGCTGAGAGGGAGCGCAGGTAAATGTCATATTTCCTTTTGGATTATTATGCAAGTCTCCACTCGATAGATACAAGAGAAGTCATCATTGTTGTTCTTCTGCTCTTATGGATTTCTCAATTTACGCGAATGTTTGATTAACTGGCCTAATGACTTCAGTAGATAATTTATATACTATGGAAGCGACATTATCTGGTTTAGTTTTGAGTAGGGGGATTTTCATTGATTCACTTGATGACTTTAATGCGTGTTAGTTTTGGCACATTTCATGAAAGTTGAGTTTGATAAGCCTGTCACGTGAAAGATACGAGTTCTAATATTGCATCAGATGTGAGGGCATTCTAATATTTTAGGCACTGTAATGTTATAGCAAAAAAAAATGAATTGATGGATCTTCTAATATATCCCTTGTGCTCAACAAAGTGTTTTTATTTTTCCAGTTTACTTTAGATAAATTAGAGTATTGCTTTTTATTATTTTGTCGTTTATTGTTGACGTGGCTGTACTTTGCACCAGTCCTGCTGTTGTGGCAAGGTGTGTGACACTTTTGAAGCGGTACCTTCTGCGGTGAGTTTGTTCTACAGAATTTGTCTCTTCAATTGTTTTCTTGAACAAAGAAGTTGAATGATCATGATGTTAGCTCTCTTTCTGGATTATCTTTGTGAGATTGATGTAGTTACTAGCTGATCATGTTAAATGTTCTTGGAAAGCATTTTTTGAATTACTGAATAAAATAAATTGATTTATCTGTTAATTATTTCTTACTGAGTACTTATTTAGAATTAAGGTGATGTGGAATTTATGAAATAGTCTGCTGGTTCCTTCAATACCTATAATGCAATTCTTTCTGGTGTTCATTTCATATCCCATCGTTCTTTTCCTGCAGGTACAAACCCTGCGAGGAGACATTGCTTCAGATTGATAGGTTCTGTATGAGTATTGTTACCGAATGTGAGGGTAACCTAAATAGAAGATCATCCCCATGGTCACAATCTCTAAACCAACAATCTATTGCACTGACGTCATCCTCAAATTCGTCACCTTCTTTGCCAGTATCAAGTTTTGCTTCTGGGGCACTTGTGAAGTCTCTCAATTATGTTCGTTCTCTAGTGGCTCAACATATTCCAAGGCGCTCATTTCAATCTGCTGCTTTTACTGGACCTTCCTCTACATCAAGACAGTCATTGCCATCATTATCATCTTTGTTAAGTAGATCGTTTAATTCCCAATTAAGCCCTGCAAGTGTTGGAGAATCTACAGAGAAAAAAGATTCTAATACTTTACCTGCATCAAACTTGTCCAATATCAGTGAAGCAGATTCTTCAGAGGATCATAATTACATTGCGATGGACCTTTTGAATTGGCGTTGGGTTGGGGAACATCAACAATCATTTTTGTCAACTGAAAGGTAACTTACTTCTGAGTGCCCTTCTGTCATGATTATTAGTCATATTGTTTAGCTGCTGATGAGATATTGATTATTTGTCATTGTTTAGCTGCGAATGACATATTCATTGTCTGGCTTGTTTGAAAATCTGACTTCAGTTTTTTTCCATTTTTGTAAAAAAGTGACCGAATTTTAGACCTTCAATGTGTGAGACCGCTTAATTTCCTGGAGTTGGGTGCTGCCGCATTACTTGTAGGTGACATGGAATCTAAAATGAAGGGCCAGCCTTGGAAATATTTTGGAACAGCTGATATGCCATATCTTGATCAACTGTTGCAGCCGTCATCAGTCACAACAATTATAAATTCAGCCTCAGCTCACTCCCACTTGAGATCAATAACAGCATCTAAACGCAACAAATCAGGATCTCACCAGATCTGGCATGTTCCTGTTACTCATTTCCATACTTGGAAACTACCTTTTCTAGTAAAGATTTGTTGTCCAAAATATGCACAGCTACTTATAAATACTATTGCACATTATTTTTCAATATAACCTAATATCTCACTTTTGTAAAATTACCAAAGAATTATTATATATGTTATCTTTCCAAAGTGAAGTATTCTAGATCACCTAGATCATAGGGATGAAACACTATCTCCTTTCTTTGGTTGAGGCCATCCCATGCCAAATCATAGGGATGAAACACTCTCTCCTTTCTTTGGTTGAGGCCATCCCATACCAATTCTTGCAAACGATCTTCTCTATCAAATCAGCTGAGGGAACTTAGGAAATAATTTTCTAAGAGTTAATAATTATGTACTAGATTTGACTTGCACTTATTCCTGCTTTTGAATGTGAAACTTTTCCTTGAGGTTTATATGCAACGCTACTGCTATTTAACTTCGGTGACACATAAAGATGAATGATTTAACCTGAGACCAATAGGTTCAATATGTTTTAGACTTTTATGTAATCTGAAAAAAAAAAGTTGCTCATAGAACATTTGCGGTGTTTATGAATTGTTAATTGTTGGTGCAGGGAGGATACACCTGTTAGTACTTTCCGTCCACGTGCTCGACAACTCTTCCAATATCGTCACTACAGGTGCACAAGATTCTACCAATTCAACAATAATGTGTTCACTTAACCTGTAGTACATGTTCTGATTATTTTGCTCAGAAGCATGTGGTGACTTCATAACTTTTGCTAGTGAAGCATACCTTAATCAGTATTTCATAGGCTACATCAATTCTTCAATGTTTCTTTTTCTGCTAGTAAGATTATTATGCACATTTAAGTTAGGAATATCCATTTTTCTTCTGAGAAGAATAATTCTTTAGGTTTGGTCTGCAATACCTGCATATAAGACTCTGATTTCTAGTACCAACCCTCATGACTCTTTAAGGGTTGCTCCTCATCTAAAAGTAATTGCCGTTACATAGTGGTATGACATCCTGAATTTGGCTTTGGATACATAATTCTTTTCTTATGTAGGTGAAGGCATTCAATTTGGATTTTCATTAATTTACTTCTTGACAAGTTGCCTTTTCATTCATCTGGGTCCTCAATCAGCCACTTTTGTGTTCATAAATAAAACTGAAAACCATTATCTGCAATAAGACTTCACTTTCTCCTTGTTTTGTTTTTCAATTTAAAATCAGTGAACAGCAACCTCTACGACTGAATCCTGCTGAGATATCTGAGGTTATCACAGCAGTCAGCTCAGAGACGTATTCTACAACTCCTAATTATCTGACGATGTCTTCTAGACTAAGTAATAGCAGTAGAAAGCCGCCGATTGATGTGGCTGTGAGCGTCCTTATTAAACTAATTATTGACATGTAAGTTTTTACACTGATAAAATGCTTGCTATTATTATGTTGTAAGTAATGCTTAATTGGATTTGTATTTTTACAAATGACTTATATTGAGCCATGAAGTACATTAAGAAAATCACCGTTCATAGGTAATTATAAGGAGAGAAATAAAGAAAGAATAATAATATTGCGGAAGGTTGAGCCTTCTCTGACTCTTTGACATTCACTCTTCCTAGCTTCATGCATTTGAAGTTTCTTATTCGAATTCAAAGATCAAGAAGGAATGTTAGATATTGGAAGGCTTAATGCTCTTAGACTCTGACAAATACTCTTCAGGACATGATGCATCAAATAACTTGTTAGTTTTCTTGATTTGAATTTTAAAAAGAAGAAGGAATCTTGGACGGTGAAAGGTTGAATATTTTTTAACTCTGTGAATACTATTCTTTATTCTCATTGTATTCCTTTAGTATGATTGGGTTCTCATGGAGGAAAGACATTTATGCTTTTTAGGTATGTGCTGGACTCTGGGACCGCGGCTCCACTTACACTGTCTATGCTTGAGGTGCTGCATTGAGAAAATGTCTCTCTCTTGCTTTTGGTCATGGTAGCTTCTTATGTTTTCTTTCTAATTATCATTCAGGGAATGCTCAGTTCTCCAAAACCTGCTTGTAGAGTTCGTGCTTTTGATTTAATTCTGAACCTAGGGGTCCATGCCCATTTATTGGAACCATTGATGACGGATGATACTTCTACAATTGAAGAAGAGTACCCAGGAGAAATGGTTTTTGAGAATGAGGATCAACTTGCAACAAAGGGAAAGAGGAAGGTGGACTCTGATAGCAAGTTGGACCCTATGTCGGCCATTGATACATTCGAGTCTTGGATTTTAAACATTTTGTATGAAATACTTCTTCTTCTTGTCCAGGTACAGCTCCAGACAATGCAATATACTTCCTTGATTTATCATGGTTATTGTTGAATTGATGTGTGCTTATTGTTGACTAAAATCTTTCTTTATTTCCTTTTAACTTTAACTTTGATTGTATCCCTCATTACTATCTGTTATCATCAAAACTTTTGCAGACAGAGGAGAAGGAAGAATCAGTTTGGGCAGCTGCTTTAAGTTGTTTACTGTATTTTGCATGTGATAGAGGTAAAATATTGAGGAAACGATTAGAAGGCCTTGACATAAGGGTTAGTTTGTTTTTCCTTCCTAGTGAGCTGCAGCATTTTAGTCTCGTTTATATGGAATTCTATCAACTTTTCCAAGTTAATTATGCTACTCTCGATATGAAGAGCTTGCAAAAATTGTTAGCAATTTCTGTTAGCTTGGTTGAAGAGAGATGCTGTGATTACTGAAAGCATTTGTAGTTTAAAAAAATTCAACTTTTGGATATAAATTTTGTTTCATCTTCTTTTATATGTTGCTTGAATTTCTGTTCTAAACAGCAGCTATTTATGTGTTCAGGTTGTCAAGGTGCTTATACACGTTAGCAGGACAAATTCTTGGGCAGAAGAAGTTCATAGGAAGTTAATTTGCATGTTAGTAAACATGCTTTATCAGGCACCCGATGGACCTACAAAGGCTTCTGTGTTTCTCCTAGACCAGGTTGACCTGATTGGAGGAATTGAGTTCATTTGCTATGAGGTATGCTAATCATTCATTTCAAATATTGAGAAGATTATGAAAATGCATTTGATGGGTGTTGCTCTTATTAACTGATTTAGTCCTTTACGTATATAACTATCTTCCCTTTTCTGGCAGTATGCACTTGCTAACTTGAGAGAAGAGAGGAGAAATCTCTATTTAGTTCTCTTTGATTATGTGTTGCATCGCATAAATGATGCATGCAAAGCTTCAGGTGTTTCAGAATATGATGATGAGGAGATTCAACCTCTTGCAACCCTACTTGCTCTTGCTGATGCGCCTGAAGCATTTTATATTTCTGTTAGACTGGGAGTTGAAGGAATTGGGGAGCTCTTGAGAAGATCAATTTCAGCTAAATTATCTATGTATTCAAACAATCAGCGACTCATTCCGGTAAGGTCCATGAAGTTTGTGTTTGTGGCACCTTTAGTCTGTCATTAACAACCTTACAATGTTGCAGCTAGAGATTATCATGCATGCTGATCCAATTCTATCTTTGCAGCTCCTGGAGAACATAACAGAGAAATTTGATGCAATAATTGATTCTTTTACTCATTTAGATCAGGAGTTCTCCCATCAAATGCTGGTAACTAAGTCTTGCAAATTTCTGGAAGACATGGAGAATGCAGCTCAAAGAGATGATGTTGTCTGGAAAGCAAAGTTCTCGTGGGCCACTTTACATTCTCTTCTTCATTCGGATAGAATTGCGTACCGTCAGAATGGCTATACTTGGTTAGGTGATTTGCTCATTGCCGAAATCAGTGAGGGAATGAATACAGATATATGGTCCAAGCTTGAAGACTTGCATCAGAAAATTACTTATGCTGGCATTCATGATGCTTCAGTTGCTTCTGATATTCCTTTGTCAATTTGGCTTCTCTGTGGACTTTTGAAATCCAAGGACAGTGTTATTAGATGTGGCTTCCTGTTTATTCTAGAGAGGCTTCTCATGCGGTGCAAATTTTTGTTAGATGAGAATGAAATGCAACATTCAACTGGCATTTATGCTAGTGATGATAATTTGCATGGCCAACTTAAGAAAGCAAATGCAATCATCGACATTATGAGCAGTGCTTTATCCTTAGTGTTTCAAATAAACGAAACAGATCGAATCAACATTTTGAAGGTATCTTTATGCAGAACCTTTTTGCTTATCATCCAAACCTTATGTACATGTTGCACATCAATGAATCAAGATGCATGTTGCTTAGTCATAAAAGTGCTGGTCACTGTCTTTGAAGATATGGCAACCTTGTTACTTTTCCACTAAAACATTACCTTTCCACTAAAACATTCTCTTGATTTTTGTTTTATGCATCATCTTCTTTCTTGTTGGTATTTGCAAGGGACTTATTTCTAGTACATTACATAGTCTTGTGGGAGTCTATGGTATTGAAGTACCAGCTATTGGTACATCATGTACTAGTCTTAAGACTGCTAAATTCGTGCTATGAATATTAACCATATTATCTGGTTCAGCATGTTGATGATGGTTAATATCATGTTACTCTGGGTTCCTTATGCAGATGTGTGACATATTATTCTCTCAATTGTGCCTGAAAGTTTGCCTCACAACTGCAACACCATGTGGAGAATTTGGGCACCACAGCAATGAAAACAAAAATATTGATTCTGGTGAAGATGCCTCTGAACTTAAGAGTCAGCGGAATGAATTCTTGGAGGAAACTGATAATAGATCCGGCTATCATGTTAATGGTTCTTTGATGTGTGAAACAGCATCAATGGCAGCAATGCTTCTTCGAGGACAGGCTGTCATCCCCATGCAACTAGTTGCACGTGTTCCTGCTGCATTGTTTTATTGGCCTTTGATTCAGCTCGCTGGTGCAGCTACAGACAATATCTCGTTGGGTGTCGCTGTTGGCAGCAAAGGAAGAGGAAATTTTCCTGGTGCTGCATCAGACATTAGGGCGACGCTTCTACTTCTTTTAATTGGCAAATGTACTGCAGATCCATCGGCATTTCAAGAAGTTGGCGGAGAAGAATTCTTTAGGTGATCCTTCCTTTCCAAGCCGCAACACTTGTTGTTAGCTCACCTTTTTTGTTAAAACATGTCTAACATGTTCCCGCTTGTGGTTTTTGGCAGGGAACTTTTAGATGATACTGATTCAAGGGTAGCATATTACTCTTCAGCTTTTCTTCTGAAGGCAAGATACTTGCTCTTTCCACTGATGAGATTGAATTTTGGACTTTGTGGTTTTCCAGTTGGTCTTGACTCAATTTGGTTTGGGTTTTTTTCCCAGAGAATGATGACAGATAATCCTGATGATTACCAACACATGCTTCAAAATCTTGTCCTCAAGGCTCAACAGGTAAATATTGTTTAATTGTATGCTTGAAATAATACAAAGTAATTATTAAAGCACAATTTAGCAGTGTAAAAGCATCAAGTATACTTAGTTCTGATAATCTAATTTTTGTCTTGGAATTTGTGGTATAATATCAGAATAGAGTTATGCATGAAATTTTAGTTTTTCATTGCTGAATTATGAATTTAGAAATATTTCCATGGTGTCATTGATGCACGTGTTACAGTATATTGCCGTGCTGTTAAATTTTACTATCATCGATAAAAAAACTTACATGGTTGCTGCATTTGCCATGTAGAGCAACAATGAGAAGCTGCTGGAAAATCCATACCTACAGATGCGTGGCATTCTGCAGTTATCAAACTATGGGCTGTAACTAGTACGGAAATTGTTGTCCATCTTGGAGACGCTGCAATGTCCATTTCTATTGATTTTCTTCAACCTTGGCATTTTCTTTCACTGAGCAACATTTGATGATATTTTGTGATTGATGATTGAATTAGGTTTGGTTTTAGGCGTGCATAACACATCATTGGATTCCTAATCCTGCTAGTTTCCACCGACAGACTCAGGGAAGCTCTGCAAATATATGTTTTGAGATCAGCTTTTGCTTCCTTTCTTGCACCAAGTGTGATCATGGATTTCCCGGTTTTACTATGATGAAAGAGAACACACTTGGAAGTTTCGACATTCACTTGAAGTTCAAAGTGTGGAAATGCCACCAAAAGTTTAGCCAGAGGACAAGATGTTCAGGAATCTTTTTGAGTTGCTTGATTCACTGAATTCTTGTCATAGCCTCTGCCACTTCATTTTTTAAGTTCAAGATTGAAAATTTCTTCAGGTACTGCAACTTATCCTTTATCCTTGCTCTTCTTCATCCACCTATCCATCTTCCTCTAAAATATTGGTAAATGCTTTGGTTGTGCATTAGAGATTACTTGTATAATGAAACTGCTGTGAAATCTCGATGGTGCGAAAAAATTTTCTTGTTTGAACCAATTTTTCGAACATGCTGAGAGGAGGTGAGGTTGTCTCCAGATTCTCTCGGTCAACACATATTGTAACCGCGTCATAGTGTCTTAGGTTCGTCTATTTATAAATTCATGTGAAATGCTCATGAAAATGGAATACACTATATCCTTCTCAAAGTGTGAAAAATATTTTACATGATTCCTCTCTTTAACCTGCTTGCAGTTGGGGTTGCGCGTTGTAAAAGAGAAGATTTTCCTGACAATTGCCGGATGATTCTTTGTTTATATACTTGTAAGTACAAGAACATACTCTCAGGCTTCTAACGTAATTGCTTGCTGGCTCTGGCTCTTTTTAACAGCCATCCTTGCAAAATTAAAAAAAAAAAAACAGAGGCTTGTCAACTTTTATTGCAACATGGAACACACTAAAGATTCTGTATGGCATGTTTTAAGAGAGCATTATGTGTGGTAAGTCGACAACGTAGGGGCATTTTGAAATTGCTCCCGGAACATTTTGTAGCTGATGTAATTCGTTTAATGATTTTGAATAATGTAAATATGTAATTTTGCCCTCTTTTGCCCCCCGCATCTCCTGCTTAAAAATTGCAATTGTTGTATCACGGGATGCTAGCTTATTCAATTATTTCTATAACATCACCTGAATTTAATAAACATGTTTTCGTTCTTCGCTTCCTTTATTCTATGATGTGACAATATCACAACCCCACCCTATCTTTCGAACTCTAGTGGAACGCAATCTTTAATACATTGAATAAATGCTTTCAACCTACTCTCTCAGCAGTCTTTTTCCACGAATTATTAAATATTTCAAGAAATGTATGTCTCAAAAAGTTATTTGTTCTAATTCTATTTCATATATCAAAACAAGGCTTATATTCGATTCGTTTCAAAAATTCAAGTGTGTTCCTTAATTTTCTTTTTATATTTAACTATTTGAATATAATTTAATTTTGCTTCTCTTGTAGACTCATCATGTAATTTGATCATATTACAATGCATTTTTCTTGATTGAATACATTATTAAAAGAATAATGCAATCGATTCTTTGTTTTTCTTTTTTAAAAATAAAAAGTGGTAGTTGTTATCTTTTGTGCAAATTAGATAGTTTTTTAATACTTAACAATTTATTAATAATATTTTTATAAGAAATATAAGTTATGATCTAAAATGTGTAGCCCTAATTTTCTACTTTTCAAAAGCAAAATCGATTTAATAATGAAATATATATTTTAAAAAAAGCCTAAAAGCCCTGCTACTCTCATATCTTCAAATTCACATCATCTAGATATTTCCTTCTCCGACAAATAGTATTAAAATAAACAAGAATCTAAAGAGAAATTGCACATTTCAATGCTAATGTGCAAAACCTGCAGTATATTCTTAAGAGAGATTCTAAATTAGAAATGACAGTAAATTTAGAGATGCAAATAAATTATATTGATTATAAATATAAAAATAATGTAATAGACTCAAACTCAAATTTGATTTGATTTGAGTATTTACACAGAAATAAGTTTGAATTCAAACATATTCAAGGAGTCTAAACTTATTAGTACATATATATACTTCAAGTTGAATTTTAAATAAAATATTTTTATAACTGAAAAATAACCAATGTGTCTTTTTAAAGTTTGGTTTATTTATTTATCTTATCTTTTTTTAGGCTTAGTTTATTAACATTTGATATAACAAAATGTAGAAGAATCAAAACAAGAAAATGACATACTTACCAAAAAAAACAAGAAAATGACATTGTATATATTTAAAATTTTGGGTTTTGAATTAAAATCAATTTTTAACTTTAACTTTAAAATCAATATATATATATATATACATATATCAAGAAAATGACATTGTATATATTTAAAATTTTGGGCTTTGAATTAAAATCAAATTTTAACTTTAACTTTAAAATCAATATATATATATATACATATATATATATATGTATATATATGTATATATATATACATATATATACATATACATATATACATATATATACATATACATATACATATATATACATATACATATACATATACATATATATACATATACATATACATATATATATATACATATACATATACATATATATATGTATATGTACATATACATATATATATATGTATATATATATCCCCATAACAAATACGTGTATCTAGTATCTGAGTGTCAATTTCACCGCCTCAATTAGTATGCCCTGCGGCGATCGTATTGCTTGAACCATTTGACTATAAATATCTGTTTGTATTTGAACTTTCCCGCAACTCCCCTTGGCAGTCGCGCTGTCTTTTAGCTCCTCTCGTCTTCTAAGTTCTAAGTCTTCGTCTTACAATTCTCTCGTCTCGCTCTTCTTTTTCATACTTTGCTCTCGTTCTCCGATAACCGTCTCGATCTCGATGATTATTGTGATCTGTTTTGAGACGATTCAGTGAAGCATGTAAGATCTCTCATCGGTTTCGTCTCTTTTTTGTTAGATCTCGATCCTCAACATGTTAAGATGTAAGAAGCGATTGCAAGAAAAAAGTCAAACAAAAAACGAGAAATAACAGAGAATCCTGAAACTAATGAATTCTTTTTGCTCTTTTTCTTAAGTAAATAACGATAAATTTCTTATTTGAGAAGTTTTGATGAAGAATGTAAGATTTCTTTCTTATTTTTTGTTAGAACTTGATCATCAATACATTGTGATATGAAAAGCAATTGCAAAGAGAAGAGAGCAGAAGGTGAAAACAGATGAAGGATCATGACACTGATGCTTTCTTCATCTTCTTCTGTCAAGATCTAGAGAGATGAAGTTTGGTCTCGTAAAGAGGTTCGCGTTGGGAAAATAGTCGAGTTGAACATTTCCTCGAATTTGTTATGAAATTTTGGATTTATTGATTGCTTGTTTTTTTTTTTTTTCTAATTCGTTGTGCAAAAGGTTTGGCGTTTACAAGAGGATAATTACATTATGAGCGGAAACAGTAGCCTATACAGATCTAAGGTATGTTACAAAACTCATATCATAGCTTCTGTAGATTGTTTATAAAATCTATTTTCTAAGTTTGAAAATCAGGTAGAACTCAAATTTTTGACATAGAATTCGAGAAACAGGAAATACACGAGATATATGTTATCTTCTTTTTATTGCTAAGAGACCCAAACCGAGTCGTTGAGTTACAAGCTTTTTAGTTTTTTCTATTCTTCTTTATTTTATCATGCACCACCTTAATTTACAACCCTTAGTCATTTGAAGCACTATGCTAATTTTTCTTTAAGAACTATAATTATAAACTTTAATCAAACTTCTCTTGGCGTTCCTGTTTCCCACCGCGTAATAAGCACTTTGATACTCTATTACTTTGATTTAGATGTAAGTTTGTACTCTCGTTAACATTACAGAAACATATCTAAGAGCCCTAAATTGAAGAGCGTGACAATGTTGCCATGTCAGTAAAATCACTGGTTAAAAATGTTTATATGCTAAAGGCTTTTGTTAAATGTTTTAGAATTTTTATGACGACATGTCTTATGTCATGATTAAAGTTCTTATAAGTTACAAAAAATTGCATTTTTTTGTACGTCTTTTAGAGATCATTCATTTAGTTTGTGAAGTCTGATATTAGTAATTTGGTTCAACCACTACAAGAAAAATGTAAATTAGCGACGAAAGATTAGCTACGGAAATATTTTTGTAGGCAATTAGCGACAGAAATATGCTTTCTGTCGCTAAAATTGAGTGATTCAGCGACGGTACCAATATTCGTCGCTAAATTTGGAGGGAATTTGTCGCGGCAAAATTATCGACGGACATTAGCGACATAACAATATTTTCGTCGGTAATTTATTACCGACGGAAAATATACCGTTGGAAATTAGCGACGGAAAGCATATTTCCGTCGCTAAAATTGAGTAATTTAGCGACGATACTAATACTCGTCGCTAAATTTGGAGGAAATTCGGGGCGGCAAAATTAGCAACGGAATTTAGCGACGGTATACGTTCCGTCGCTAAAAATGGAGGGAATTTTTGG
>JANJEY010000003.1:65695513-65711632 GCA_024703695.1 Erythroxylum cataractarum | reverse complement strand
TAGTGCAATTTAAATATTCAGTGCAATATAATGGAGTTAACTATTGGAATATATATATATATATTTAACTACTAAAATATAATATTCAAAAATATTTAATTTTAGAATTCTTTAAAACACTATAAATTAAATTTAAAATGATACATACATACATAATAATTCATTATTTTAAAAATATATCCAAAAATTAATATAGTTAAAATTAATAAAAGTACTTTTTATTTTTATGCTGTCAAACAGTCTACTGTATGAAGTTCTTAAAAAAAATCTTTTTTTTAATTGACAGCTAAACAGTCAACTAGCTTTTAAAGAAAATTCTTCTTAGAAAAGTTTAAAAGTTCAACCAAATGAGCCCTAATTCCTCTTCAAAGTTACCAAGTTTACGTATTCACAAACTCTTATGCTAATCAAGACTGTCATATGCTCTTTATATGTTCTTCGGATGTATAATGATTCAGGAACAAAATAACCTGAGGAGAAATAGTGATTGTCTCCAAAATAGCAATCATATCTAAGCATGCCTTGGAATCTTTTATCATAACACAGACAGAAAGCGCATCCCAAAAATAGATTATTCAACCAAGGAGAAGGAAGGTGGATTTGAATGGGATCCCCATGCTTTGATGCCTGACCACTTTGATATTCTACTTCTTAGATCATTTTAAAATACTCCTAACAACACAAAGTCATTACTCAAATTAATGATTACATAGACCCAGATAAAGAAAAATAGAGAAAGAAAGAGAGTTATACACCAATGTTTTATGCTTTTGATTTCTTGTAAACGCATTTAGATGATTCCGCAACAGTAATATTGCGATTCCCTGGCATTCATCTTCATCCAACTTTAAGCAATTCCTTAAAGTGAATCTTCTCTGACACCCTTGTGAGTCAAGGTGTAGCTGTTTGAGGGTCTTCTAGTGATATACAACAATTTGCGTATAAACAGGTTCAGATAGTCAAGCCAAGCCTGAGTCCGGAGTTATCTCAAAAAAAAAAAAAAAGAGACACTGGACAGGAGTTCTGACAAGGATCGAACCCTTTTGCATGTACTTATACAAAGACATTTCAATCTTCAAAATTGTTGGATGGTTGGAGGACCTCTCGAAATCATTTCCACTCAAATATAGAATTTCTGCACAAGATGGGAAGTTCAAGTCCTCAAGCAATCCTAAAAATTACAATGGAAAGTACTAAGCTTTTTACATCAATGAAACTTTCTAGCAAATAAATAAGCTTCCAACAGTCATCCATTTTGAAGTACTGAGCCATATAAGATTGCTAATATACGACGACAGCTTCACCAAATTATATATAAGCTCCAAGATTCCAGGAAGCTCCTTAAAGCGTGAGGACCCAATTAGATTATGTTCTTCTAGAGGGATTATTTTGTTAAAAAAGTTTCTTGAAAGGCTTTCTAAGCTTTCTACAATGCCTCGTCTCTAATTTATTTAACTTCTTGAGGAGCTCAATTGAGGATGAAAGTATATTTTTTGTGTTGCTTGAAATTTATAGGGAATGCGTTCAAATTTTTGCAACCACCGAGGTTAAGAAATTCAAGAGCTTCTAAAATAAATAATAATTTTAAAATTTATTTTAATTTTTTATATAATATTTATTAATAAAGTATTAATTAAAATATTTTATTTAAAAAATAAATAATTTAAAAATTATTATTTATAAACCAATATTTATTATATCTATTTTTAATTATTAAATCACATTTTATTTGGAATTTATATATTTTAAAATATTTTAAATTTAATTATATTTATTAATAATTATTAAATTAATTTTATAAATTAAATTAAGATATCTATAATTTTAGTAATAATTGATTTTAATTGATTAAATAAATAATATATTAAATTGATAGTAAATTAAATAATATATATTTTTGTTTCATATTTCAATTCTACTTATTATTTCTTTAAGTCATACAGCCGTGACTTATATATATATATTTCAAAATTTTTATTTTAGTATTTTTATTTAAAATATATACAAAAATATAATATTACCGAATGATCAATCTTTATTATATAATTATAGGCCAAAAAAATAAAATTTGAATCTTAATCTTGGTAACAAAATATAAATTGAATCTTAACGTTTTAAATCATTTAAAATAAAACCCAACACTTTCAAATGTTCAAAATAAATTTTAAATGTATAAAAAATTTATCTAATTTTAAACAAAAAGTAAGTCTTATTGTCTCATAATTAGTTTTTTTTAATTTTAAACAGAATGTAAATTTCAGACTTTATATTAAATAGAATCTAACCTTCTTCGCTTGGTATTAAAGCTTACTTTTATAAATTTTGAAAAAGAATCTCACTTGTCACTTAACAAGAGAAATCATTTTTTGGTTAAAAAATAAAAATGATGTCATGTCAACATTATTTTTAATTCGTAATTTTTTTTTTATTTTAAACTTTTAAAAAATATTAAAATTTGATTTGAACACTCCAAAAAGATTTTTTTATTTTGTTATAAAAGTTTAGTTTAAAATGTACTTTTATTCTATAATTATATAAGATAATCGCATTTTTTAATCTAAAATGTTTTTATATTTTTATTTTAAAATTAAAAAATTTTGTCACTTTATATTATGCGAAGAAAAGATTGGGCCTCTTTTTAAGTAACTTCAGTCCATTATATATTTGTGGAGATTGGGAAGAACATATCTGTAATTAAATTAAAATTCCCGGGCCTATAATATGCATTTCATTGATTCCAATTTTTGATTCGATCGTCTGCTCTTCGTAGAAAATCAACACGTTCGGTGGTTACAGTGCTTTTACGCGTTAATGGCCTCAACGTCGTCAAACCCTAAGCCACCGGAGGTCGCGGCCAAAATCAGGGAAGAGGGCGAACTCTCCTCTTCCGGTGACGACGTGCGGTTAATCGACATCCTTATCCCTCCACATTTGTTGCCGTTAACTGCATATTAGCGCTCTGTTTGATATTTCCTCGTGGTGTCTTCATTTGGTTGTTGCTGGACTACGACCTATGCATTCGATTTGCGGTCCTTTTTATTCTACTTTTTTGTTTTTGTTTGGTGAACTCTTGTATTCGTTTGACCAATCAGTAACACAATAGGAAATAATTGGAAAATGGGTGCAATTAGGGTTGAGTGATAAGAGCATAATTGGCTTATTGGGATGGTATGTTGCTTTTGATCAATTATGTTGATTTTGGGTTTTACTTGCCATATATGTCTTTTCTTCACATATAAGTCATTGATTTTATCTCAATTTATAGATGTAGGTGTTGTTTCGTGAGTGCTTTGCGTGTGATGAATTTCTCTTATAAGCTAAACAAGTAGTTGATTCTGTTTAGGTGCTGTATATTAGGTTCCATCCTGTGGACATGTATGGTGATGCTTGGTGCTTCTGGTTTGTCTGTTTTGGTTTGCTGAACTGTCTCATCATCTTATGTTTGATAGGAGAATCCTCTATGCTCTACTGGAGATCCAACAGTTGCAGCTAAATCGTTGGCAGCTTCAGGTTCCGTTCAGGTTCCTTCTGTGAACAGAACCATCCAAAGCATTCATGCAGGTATCTTGAATGGCTTTCTGTGGTTGTTTTATGTGCACTTAGTTCCTGGTTTTTTGGATATTTTTTTCAAATTCTATTCCTGTGTTATAAGCTGATGTGTCAATTGCTCAATTTGCCCCTGGCTTGGGTCTCATTGATGCCTTTAATACAATACGACTCGGTGCTTTTATATGCTCATGCTGGCATCTGTATGAGGGAATTGACAGGTGTAGGTCTATCTGTGCTTATTCTATGCAAAGTATTTATTGCTTGTTCCCTTTCTGAACTATTTTTTCTTCCAATATTTACTATTTCCTATGCCATTTGTTTTATGAATTTCTAAGATTTCCTTTTGTTGCAATCATTTGAAAGATGGACGTAATAATTCTGTAAGATGTTATTATGCTGCTGCTGCGCTCCTGTCTTCTCCTTACCATTTGTCAAGTCCTCATTGGCCTTTTATCATGTGACAACTATTTTAATTCTTGGGTTCATCTCATCAAGCATTAATTCAATATTGGGCTTCAGGCCCATGAATATATCGTTTGTAATTCAGCATTTAGGTTTCATCTCTTGTTCAATTTTCACTCAAGAGATCCTCCTTATGTCATAATTTCATTCTTTGTGTCTCTAAGTTAGATCTGGACTTTGCTGTATCTTTCTCTGGTCAATTCATCTGTAGATATTGTAAATCTTAACATGCATTGAGGCAATGGATGTGTGCTTGATTCTGTGGAAAATAATTGAATTTTTTGCTGAAAAAGAAAGTACCATCTAAATAGAACAAATATGCTTTGCAGGGAAGGCCTCCTCCAGTGTTGCGACTTTAAGCTCTGTGGATGTTCAGCCACAAAAAATTGTGAAACCAAATAATGTGAAAAACTTTGAAAAGAGTCGGTTGACATTCAATGCTTCTAAGCGAGGCTGGTATGCTCCTTCAGGAGCTGACAACAACCTAGTTATATCCTTCTCAGACAATGACAGTGATAGCGAATATGAAGATGATCGACAAGAAAATATTAAAAGTGATGTGGCTAGAGTTGATGGCGATCAAAGATTGCCCTCAATTCCATCAAAAAAATCAAAAGCTTTCGAAGATAATGTCCGGCCATTAAACAAAGTAGTGCCCAAAAGATTATCTCAAAGTCGCCCATCTTTTCCATCAATGTCCAGGACAATTGCGGGCACCAATCCTAAAGGTGTCAACCCCTCTTTTGTTGAGCAAGGTTCTCGATCTCAAATTAGAAATTCTAATACCAGCAACAAAGGTTTCTTAACCCATGAGCGTGGTTCTAGCCCTCTGACTTTAAAGGACACAAAACTTCAAGACTTGAGAAAGCAGATTGCAGAGAGAGAGCGGGAACTGAAGCTTAAGGTTATCCAACAAAGTAAAGAGTCCATCCCTGTTACAGCCAGTGGTTATCCTGCCATGAAGTCTGGCCATGATGCAGCCAAAAAATCTGTTTCAGTTTCTGCTGATGCAGTTAGTTTGGATCCAAGAGAACCAGACAGAAAACGTAAAAAAGTTGGTGGCTCGTATTCTACCCAGCCGAATACGGATTTCCCACCAGAAAAACTATCTGCAAAGTATAATCTACAGTCAAAACAGCAAGCATTGGAAAGCAATAGTTTATGTGACAGGAACGTGGCAGAGAGTAGCAAGAAAGGAAGCCCCTCAAAGAGATCAAAATCAAGGGGGATTAAATTGCAAAAGCAACATAATGATGGGGTGGATATCTCACCTGGAGATCTACCTAGTATGGCCTTTTGCTATTTTCCTCAAGTTTTGTTCTGCATTTAGCTAAGTTAACCTGATTGATTGAGTTGATTTTTTTTGCAGGTGCTCACATCGTTAGTAATCACCAACAGTCCAATAGAAATAGTATGCAGGTGCACCCTTTTATGATTTTGATTGATACCTCACTGTTTTCATACATAATTCCATTATGTTGTCAGAGAATACTGTTTGATGGTACGTTTATTGCAAAATTTTACCTTTATGAACCGCCCCAGCACTATGTTTATGCTTTTTGCTGCACCTATTAGGACTTCCATTGTCACATTTAACTTATCCTTGCAACGATAAATTTCCAGAATTGTGGATGGAGTACATGGATAATAGAAGTTTGATGATTTTTTTCATGTTTTGCAGGGAGAGTAGGGATCTGTGCCATAGAACTCTCTACTTTATCTTGTTATGACTTTTAATCCTATTATGTTTAACATGCCCCTGCAATCATAAAATTTCCAGAGTTGTGGATGGACTATATGGGTAATAAAAGTTTGACGATGCTTGTCATGTTTTGCATGGAGAGTACAGATCTGTGCCAGATAAACACTCTACTTTAGTGGGTGCATGTGTTTCCTTGTTCTTACTAAACCGTATTTTCTATTGAATCGTAACCTAAACAAGAAAACCTTTAATGGAGCCTATTTCATTTCAACTCCTAGTGAAAAAACAATAATTACAGAAAATAGCAAGGAATTTTGTTCTTGTAAATCTTCTAAAAGGGAAAACTAACTATTACAAAGAATGACCTAAATTAATTTCCATTCTTTACGAGAAAAGGTTATAACCACTAATAAAAATCAAGGTTCTTATTATGTTTGGTTACATTTGTTGGTACCCTTTTCAGGCATCACCGAGCCATGTAAACAACTGGAACTATTTAGGTACCATGAATTTGGTAGGACACAGCAAAAGACATATGCAGTCCTTGGTTGACATGGAGGAATCATTGGATAAGGAGCTGGAAGAAGCACAAGAACTCAGACGGAAATGTGAAATTGAAGAGAGGAAGGCTCTGAAAGCTTATCGAAGAGCTCAGAGAGATTTGATTGAAGCTAATGTTAGATGTATGGAACTTTATAACCGAAGGGAATTGTACTCGGCTCAGGTTCGATCTTTTCTCATGAATGAATCAAGTTTGTTATGGTCCCCCAGGCAGCATGACCATGTTGGGAGTGGGTTGCACATGGGAGACAACCTAACTAGAACTCTAGATCTAGTACCTTCTTCAAGGCATCAAATGCTGTCTGAGTATGATGATTTAATCCTACCAAGGTGTGATACAAGCATCCCATATACCAGGGCTTCTCCCTTGAGTTCATCTTATCAAAATATAAATCATCAAAATTTGAGTTCTGATCCATGCAGCGAGCCAGATGCTAGTTTGTCAGAGCCTTTACCTCATAACAGTAATAATGGTGCAAATGGAGTAAGTTCTCCATCCAATGATCCTAACGTTTCCCCAGATGATGATGAAGAGACATCTCTGTTGGACCATAGAGCTGTGCTACCAAATTTTAAAAATCAACAAAATGAATATTCTATAGGAAAGCAAAGGGAATTGAGTCAAGATTCGAACAAAAGTTTCCCTGTTAATGGATCATCAGAATCTCTTCTTCTTGAGGCAACACTAAGGTCTGAACTGTTTGCACGCATGGGAAAAAGGGCTTTGTCGAAGAATAATAGATTATCAAACATGGTGACATCAGATGATGTACTACGGACTAATGAGGACAATGAAAGTGAAAGAACTCAGACAAACAATGGTAGTCCTCCATTCTCAGAAGCTGAAAGAAATCAAGAGTGTGAGAACAGAGGTAACTTTCTGTCTATGATGCATTAGCTTATTTAGCCTCTTTGCCTATAGTAAGTATCTTCTGACTTAGCAATAATCGATTAGTATAATGGACAGAAATATCAAATCAGTTATTAGTAGGTTTAAGGTTTTGTTCTCCTGACTTTATTTTGTTATTAGCCACTGCTAATAGTTTTTGTTGTTTGATTTAGGCAAAGAGAAGCCAGAAAGAAGAAATTTTGATGTACTTTTCCATATCCAGAACAACCATAACAAAGAAAGGAATTCTCTTGAGTATCAACCTGCTGATGGTTCCAAGGTTGATGGATATTCTGATGGTAGTTATCAGTTCGCACCTTCTGTTGTGCTTTCTCCTCCTCTGATTTTGAGGAGTGTATTTGCTTTAATTCAAGCATTTCCCCAAATAGCTTCATTTGGATTACAGGGAAAGCAAAGTAAACAGTACAAATCACCTAATTATCATCCGAAGGATTTTATTTGTCAGGAAAATGTTATTAAGAACCCTATGGATGAGAATGCTGGGGAAATTTGTGGAAGCGAATCTGGCTCATTTTCTTGTAACCAGGCAATTGACCCATTTTGGCCTCTTTGTTTATATGAACTCCGAGGGAAATGCAATAATACTGCTTGCCCTTCACAACATGTTAGAGATTTCTCAAATGAAAATGAGGGTTATCATCAGCATGAAGATTCTCATAGAGCTGGTAGGTGTCTTCATCTATTAATTTTGATATGTTTGCTCATCATGGTTCTAAAGTGAGAACTTTCCAGGTTGTCAGGTTGGGTTGCCTTTATGTTCTCAAGTATGCAATGGTGCAAAAGAGGAGTTGAAAAATCATACTGCTGTGATTCCAACTTATCTAGTTGGCTTAGATGCGTTGAAAACTTGCCCTCATTCATATGAATCTGTTGTAGCAAGGAGAAATGCTCAATGCTGGCAGAGATGTTTCAGTATGTGCTTATGTATATCAAGCTTGCCTCAAATAGATATGCGTGCAGATGAACCTTTTTTACGTGGAAACAATAATCGTATTGAGGTTCACTGGAGTTCAAACCGACAGTCGTCATATTTTCAGAGTAGAAATGGCATAGGGGTTTGTTTAATACCACCTCCTTTATGACTGGCTTAATTTCCATGTTAAATTGATATGTTTTGTTCAATTGCTCTTCTGGTTAAAGTTATTTCCTGTTATTTGTACGACATCATCTTCTTCTGATCTGGGGCTTCACTTTAGCAGTTATCTCAAGTTTAGATATTTTTATTGTGCTTAATGTATTCAGGATAGTGTCAATGACACAATATCCAGTAACATGAAATCTCTGGAGATGGCACTTCTTATTCTCAATCAAGATGTTAACAAGATAGAGGGTATGAAGAAGGTAATTCTTTGTGGATTGCATATGATCCTGCCTAATGTATCTTCAGAAATTTGTGGTATCACATCAAATACATAACTTTGCAGGCCCTTAATGTTCTGTCTCGAGCTTTAGAAGCTGACCCAGCATCTGAAATTTTGTGGATCCTTTATCTCCTTATTCATGGTAGCAGCTTTAAGTTGGTTGGAAAGGATGACATGTTCTCTTATGCGGTATGCAACTGAGACGTGGACGAGCATCACAACTTTTAATGAGAAAAATAAATTCAGCATCAATTTTGTATTTGGTTAATTCTTAAGCTGTCAAAGGGTGCTATTCCTTTCTTTTTTATTTATATAGAAGACAACTGGAATTCTCAAATAAATTGTTGCTGTCAGTAGCTGAACTTGTTCTCTTATCGCTCTCAATTTACTTTTTAATTTTTGACACGATATTGCGTTTGCAACTTTTATATTGGAATCCCATTTCTTCCTCCTCTCCAGGTCAAATACAATGAAGGATCTTATGTACTTTGGCTTATGTTCATAAACAGTCGTCAACATCTTGATGATCGGTTGCTTGCATATAATACAGCTTTAGCAGCACTTTGCCGTCACCAACTGGGATCCGTCTCTGAGAGTGATCCAGCATCTGCTAGTGCATGCATCTTAGACCTTTTCTTGCAGATGATGGATTGGCTGTGCATGTCTGGGAAAGTAGAGAAGGCCATTCAGACAGTCTGTGGGCTATTAGCGGAAGCACCTGAATCAGATGAGCCTTATTCTTCCTTGCTCTCTGATATTCTGTCATGTTTAATGATTTCTGACAAATATATATTCTGGGTTTGTTGTGTATACTTAGTTATGTACAGGAAGTTGCCTAATGCTGTTATAAACCAATTTGAATGTACAAAAGAACTCCTTGAAATCGAATGGCCTCCTGTTCATCTAATAGATGGAGAAAAAGAAAGTGCTCTCAAGCTGCTAAATGTGGCACTGGATTCTGTTAAATTGGAAGCCAATAGTGAATCAACTAAAACCGAAGTTGGTTCAAGATTGGCCCAAAAGTTTGCACTCATTCATATTAGATGTATTGCAGCAGTTGATGGCTTGGAGTGTTCTCGGATTTATTTGGAAAAATATATGAAGTTGTACCCATACTGCTTGGAGTTTGTCCTTATATCAGCAAGATTGCAGACTAATGATTATGGAGGTTCATTCATGAAGGGGTTTGAGGAAGCCCTTACTAACTGGCCAAAAGAAGTTCCTGGAATCCATTGTATCTGGAATCAATACATTGAATTTGTCCTCCAAAGAGGACTTCCTGATCTTGCAAAAGACCTGATTCTCCAATGGTTCAACTCTGTTTCAAAGGTTCAACATGCTCAAAATGAAAACTTGGAGGCTGTCAATAGCCCACACATATCATTGGAATCAGATTCAAGTCGAAGTCCAAACTCTTTGATATCTGAGTCTGCTCGGCTGGATCTAGTGTTTGGCTTTCTTAATTTGTCTCTCGCAAAGTTGTTACAGAATGATCATTTTCAAGCACGTCGTGCATTTGACAAGGTGTTGAAGGCTGCACCTCCTCCTTATATCAAGTATTGCCTAAGGGAATATGCCAGGTTCATGCTCAGCTACAAGGCACAAGCTGCTGATGTTTCTATCAGTGAGCAATTGAACATCTTGAATACTTATTTGGAGGATACTGTAGCTTTCTTTGTCTCTGAGCCATTATCAAGACGGTTCATTAATGACATTGACAAATTGAGAGTTCAGAAGCTAGTTAGCACCATATTGACTCCAGTTTCACTTGAGTCGGACCTAGTGAACTTATGTCTTGAAGTGTGGCATGGCCCATCTCTCTTACCCCAAAATTTAAGCCAGTCAAAGGAGATGGTGGATTTTGTTGAAGCCGTCCTGGACATGGTTCCTTCCAATTACCAATTAGCATTTTCTGTTTTTAAGAAGCTAAGCAGAGATAATACTCTTGACGTTACCTCTGGTAGTTTATTGTTTTGGGCATGCTCAACTTTGGTGGATGCTATCTTTCATGCTATTCCGATAGCACCAGAGTATGTCTGGGTTGAAGCATCTGGTATTTTGGGTGATATTGCAGACATTGATATGATTTCTGAGAGATTTTACAAGAGAGCTTTATCAGCATATCCATTCTCCCTCAAGCTGTGGCATTCATACTATAAGTGGGTTAAGACCAAGGGAGATGCTAGCTCAGTTCTAGATGCAGCAAGAGAAAAGGGCATCGAACTTAGTTGAAGTTTTTTCCTTAACGAAATCACAAGGTTACTAGTACAAGATCTTGCAGAGTGAACTTTTGGCCCACTTTTGCTTGATCGATAGCAGTGAAGGGCAACCGTCAACTCTAGTTGATGCAGAATATGATCTTCAACACTTTTACACGATGGCTTTGCAGGTACCCATCTCAGCCTGAAATTTTTGAAGTTGAAAGTACATACAGATACGCATACAGGATCGAAAAAGTTTCGATAAGAGTAGCCATTAACTTCAAATGTTAGGGTAGGTAGGATTGACTTCGTGTTGCTTATTGTTTGTTGTTTGTTACTTCCCATGTTATTAGTTCCTACTCAAATTAGCTGTTCTTTATGTACAATACACTGTATAGTTATAGGATGTAAATACAAATTCTGTTTGGTGCTTCTCTGATTTCTAATTTCTGGCCTCCTTCATTTTCTCCGTTGTCTGCCAATTTGTAAAAGTTAAAACTTGGAACTGGCCGAAGAAGTATCGGGAACATACACATAGCAGCTTGTAAAGTTACCTTCTGAGTTGTCGCTTCTCATAAGCTTATGGCCTTGTTTGGCAATAGCTAATTATATCAACTGGTTTGACCAACGGATTGCATTAGCTGTTTGTTAAAAATATTTGGTAAAATTAGCTATTTAGTATCAACTGTTTAAGTGTAAAATGACTTATAAGGACATGACTTTAAAAAAAATATAAAAATATGAATATTATATATTTTAGTACATCAATGAATATTCTTATAAAAATTTAGATTTTAGATATTTAATTTTACAAAAAATTAAGTTTATAATTTTAATAAAAAACATAGAAATAATAATAATAATAATTCTTTATTATTATTAGTATAATAATAATAATAATAAGTACTATTATTATTATTATTATTATTATTATTATTATTATTATTATTATCAATAGAAATGTAGTACTCGTGTTCTGTCTCCATTGAAACCAAAGTGTTCCTATCCCATTCGAATCAATTAGCTCCAAGACAACTATTTCATAGTTATATTTCTCACATCTACATCTGTTGTCGCGCATCTGGTAATTTGAACAAGGGAGAGAAAAAGAGAGTGAGACCCTCCAAAGAACACAAGAGAGGCGTAAACATGAGAGAAGCATAAATGACGTTGGTAAAAAATTTAAGGGCAAAATTGGTATTATAAGAAAAAATAAACAGCTGATTCGTAAAACGTTGCTATTAGTAGCTTTTTAATTTTGACTAATTGGGTTGGCTGATTCAACCCAATCAGCCAACAACCAAACACAACAATTAGCTTATTAGTGAAGTCAAACAACTCATTTTTAGTCAATCAACCAAAAATTGGCTGATTAGCTATTATCAGAACATGCCCTCTATCTTCACACAAAACTGTAAAGCTTTTGTTCTAAAATTGAACTGTGCTGAGGTTGAAATTGATACATTTATATGTAGATGAGGTTTAAGTTCGAACATTAATCCAAAAAAGGAAAAATTTGATCGGGCTTCAGATATACACGAAAAGCCCAAACATATTTATTGGATTAGATTTTAAGTTTTTGGGGGCTCAAATTTAGCTAAAGTTTTAAAAAAATTCCCTGGGCTTCATATATATATAAAAAAAAGATCTAAACGTATTTAATGAATAAGATTTAATTTAAGTTTTTTGAGTCGAATTAGGCTAAGTTAAAGAAATTTTTGATTGGGCTTAGACATGCATGAAAACTTAAATATGTTTATTGAATTAAATTTCAAATTGTTGGGCTTAAATTTACTTTAAGTTAACAGAAATTTGTGATTGGGCTTCAGATGAATAGTTGACTTTTTGGGCTAAAACTTTGTGAATTTGTCTGGGATGATTTAGGAAAATTTTGATAAAATGATCTTCATGAAACTTGTAGCTTCTGTTGAGAGCTTTCTATCTCCATAAAGTATGATATTTTTCGATATCGGGATTGAAAGTTATGATAATTCAAAATTAAGATTATTTTGCTTTGCTTTTGAAAAAATGTCCATTAAGTATAGGATTGTGTACTGTACTTTAAGGCAAATAATGGACTGATAAGTTTTGAATTGGAGTAAGTAGTCTTCATGAAAGTTATAGAGAATTTGCATAGCTTTTAAATGATGTATAATATGTTATTTGTGGATGTGGGAATTGGAATATATGAAAATTTAAAGTTTGGATGTGATATAGGATGACATATTTCTAGGCAGAAGATTTGACTAAAAAATTGACGTAGTTGGAGCTTGCAATTGCTTTTAAGTTCTTCATGAAAGTTTTATATTATGTTTTGATCTTTCCAGTGATGTAAAGTATGAAAATTTTGGACCATATAATGTGAAGTTATGATTTTTAGAAGTTTCTGTTACTGTTTGGCATGATCATTAGTGGACAGAAACTTTGAGTAGCTTTTTGACTCTCTTATGGGACAAATTGATTTTTCTTCCTTCACGAAAGTTGTAGTTTACATTTTGATCTTTGCATTGATATAAAATATGACATTTTTGGACCTTGAAGTTGAAAGATAGAAATTTTAGAAGTTGTGATACTATTTAGGGAGACTTAAATTGGACAGAAACTTTGAGTGGAATTTTGACCCCTGTAAAGACGGAATTGGTTTTTAAGTCCTTCATGAAAATTGTAGAGTTTTCTTTTATCTTTCCATTGATAGCAAATTTGAAAAATGTGGAGTTTTGAATCACAAGTTATGAATTTTAGAAGTTGGAAGGTCGCCCTAGCGAGCTACCCGCTCGGTCGCTCCCGCTCAGTCACTCCCGCTCGGTCGCTCCAGCTCGGTCACCCCGACGAGCGACCTGCTCACGAGCGCCTCGCTCACTCGCAAGTGCGAGCTCCGATTTGGAATTTTTTCCTGACCGACCTCTCTCCTTTTTTTTGGCCATAACTTTTTCGTCCGACTTCCGATCGACCTGATTTTTGAAGCGTTGGATTTCTAAGACATCCCTCTATCTGTCCATGGCAAATTGTGGATTTTTGAGATTAAATTGAGGATGTTTGATTTAATCAAAGTGAGTTGAAAAATTTTCTTGACATGGTTCAGTATTTTGGTGAATTCTTGAAGTGTTATAGGTTTTGAAATGTGTTTGTTTATGATGGGATTCTAGATAGGAGGTCCGATGAATTGTGATGTTTGAGCTAAAATATTGAAGTGCCTTTTTGTATGAATTGTGGATTTAGAGATATGTGTATTAAGTGTCTTTTGGCAAAGAAAAATAAGAATTAGTTAAAAAGGAGAATTATGAGATATGTATGTTTGTGAAAGATAAAATATGAGTTTATGGAATTGATGAATTCCAAATTGTGAAAGTGTATTGCTTTGTATGAGATCGAGTGAAGATGAATTATGGGATATGATTGTATAAGAAGAAGTATATGCAATGAGATTTTTGATAGAGGGTGAATTTCCAAATGGGAAATTAAATTGCTTTGTATGAGATTGAATAAAGAATGAAAAGGAAAGAAAAAAATTTACACCGACTCGGATTGGTTTAGCCGAGTGTGTCTTGAGTTTCCAACACAATGTTTTTCTAAAATATTAGTTTTCGGATGTTGGAAATAAGTTTTTGTTCTTAAGCAATTTGTTTTCGGTGAATCTGTTCCTTCAATTTTGCTATTTGATTTTGTTTCCTCTTTATGGCTTTCGATCCGATTTGTGTTTCGCACGCTATTTGATCCGATTCACTTTTCGCATTTGTTTTGGCCCACTTTCGGCTTTGAGATCCGTTCTTTCGCTTTCATCCTCTTTATTTCGTTTTCTGTTTCCATTAAGGATTTTGTTTTTCTAGTTGGGGTCCGGTTCCAAAATCGAGTCCCAACATTTATGGTATTAGAGCTCAGTATTAGGATCTTACATGGGTGCATATGTTTGTTAAGAGTTGAAATGGATAAATTGAATTAGTAAGAATGTGATATTAATGTTAATAAGTTTTCATGAATTATTTAAGGAATTAAAGTGATTGTTTGATTTAGGTGACAAGAGTATGATTGATTATAAGAATGTGCGTATGGAAATTAAGATTAGAAATTCGTGATAATTTTTAGATGATTTGACTACGAATATATGTGAGATGCAATAACGGATATTTGAAAGATGAGTTGAATGATAGAGATATAGTTATGTATAGAAGTTCAAAAGGTTGACATTGAATGGTTTTGGTTCATATCAAGGTTATCAAAAATTGGACCATTGACATATGTTAAGAAATAGTAAGTTGATATGATAGGGGTATTTTGATACAAGAAGTGAAAAATTGTGAATAAGTTGAGATATATGTATGATGAGGAATTAGTTAAGAAAGTGATTGACTATGATCTTTTAAAAGACATTATGTGAGAGAATAAGTTACCTTGTGATTACTTAAGTATGAATTTCAATGACGAAATTCTTTTAAGAGGGGAGAAATGTTGGATCCCGATCTTTAAGTAGAATTTAAAAATAGTAAATGAAATTAAATGGGTGTTTTTGAGTATGTATGTGTGTAGGTATTTTAGAGTGAACTGAAAGAAGAAGTGATTTTGGTTTTAACAACTTCGACATTTTGAGTAAATTAGTATGTGTTATGAAATTTATGAAATTGATGGTGAATGAATTTCTTTTAATGGAGTTGAAAAGCAATAAATGAATAGTGAAAGTGTGAAATTTTAGGAAATTGCAAGTTTGACTTTTTGGAAATGAAGAATTGACTTTTTGGGCTGAAACTATGTGAATTTTTCTGGGATGATTTAGGCAGAATTTGATAAAATGATCTGCATCAAACTTGTAGTTTCTGTTGAGAGTTTTCTATCCCCATAAAGTATGATATTTTTCGATATCGGGATTGAAAGTTATGATAATTCGAAATTAAGTGTATTTTGCTTTGCTTTTGAAAAAAATGTCCATTAAGTGTAAGATTGTGTACTGTGCTTTGAGGTAAATTATGGACTGATATGTTTTGAATTAGAGTAAGTGGTCTTCATGAAAGTTATAGAGAATTTTCATAGCTTTTAAATGATGTATAATATGTTATTTGTGGATGTGGGAATTGGAAAATATGAAATTTTAAAGTTGTGATACTGTTTAGGGAGACTTAAATTGGACAGAAATTTTGAGTAGGATTTTGAACCCTGTATAGACGAAATTGGTTTTTAAGTCCTTCATGGAAATTGTAGAGCTTTTTTTAATCTTTCCATTGATACGAAATTTGAAAAAAATAGAGTTCTGAGTCACAAGTTATGAATTTTAGAAGTTGGAAGGTCGCCCTGGCGAGCTACCTGGCTTTACAAAATTGATTTAGACGATTTTCAGTCTCAAAATATTTCATGTTTTTTATCTACTGAAGATGAAAGACTGAT
>JANJEY010000003.1:65329512-65341108 GCA_024703695.1 Erythroxylum cataractarum | reverse complement strand
AAACTTATAATCTTATTAAAGAAGTGGAAGAAGCATTCCTCGTCGATCAAACTTAAAGAAGAAACAAACGAGATAAAGAATAAATAGGGAAAGAACTGGACGAGATAACGTCCGAAGGAAAGTGAGCACGGAGGCAACCCAAGACTGCAAAGAGAAGTTTGATTAAAGCTTATAATTCTTAAAGAAAAATTATCTCGGGCGACTTTAGAGTTGTTAAATTGAGGCGATAAATGATAAAATAAAGAACAATGACAAAGCCAACAAAGTTGTTACTATTCGGTTTGAGTTTCTTAACATAAAAAGAATATGAAATTTAAAATTTATATGCACTTCGTGTTTTTCCAGTTTCGAGAATTCTGTGGTAAAAAATTGAGTTCGATCTGATTTTCAAGTTGAGAAAATAAATTTTGTAAGCATTCCGCATAAACTTTGGTCCGAGTTTTGTGACATACCTTAGATCTGTATCGGCTACTGCTTCTGCACATATCGCGATTATCCTATCAAACCTTTTTCACAATGAATCAAAGTCGGAACAAGCAACTAATAAATCCAAAATCTCATACCGAATTCGTGGAAATTTTCAACTAATCTATATTTTCTCAAAGCTAACCTCTCTACGAGACCGAACTCCATCTCTCCATATCTTGACAGAAAAAGATGAAGAAAGCATCGGTTTCAACATCCTTCATCTGTTTTTCACTTTCTGCTCTCTTTTCCTTGCAATCGCTTTTATATCATAATGTATTGACGATCAAAATCTAACAAAAAATAGACTAAAAGAAACAAAAATGAAGTAATAAAGAGGTCTTACGTTCTTCATCAAAACTTCTCAAATAAGAAATCTATCATCATTTACTTGGAAACAAAAAAGTGTTCATCAGTTTCAAGATTCTTTGTTCCTTCTCGCTTTCTGCTTTAATTTTCTTCTTGCAATCGCTTCTTGCATCATAACATATTGATGGTCGATATCTATCAAAAAAGAGATGAAAGAATTGAGAGATCTTACGCTCTTCATCGAATCTTCTGAAATCAGATCAACATAATCATCGAGATCGAGACGGTTATCGGAGAAAGAGAGCAAAATATGACAAAAGAAGAAAGAGACGAGAGAATTGAAAGACTAAGAAGACGATAGCAGGGAAAAGAGAGCGCAACTGCAGAAGGGAGTGAAGGGGAAGTGAAAATACACACACATATATTTATAAGCAAATGGTTGGATCAATACGACGCCGAAAGACGTAATAAATGAGGTGGCGAAATTGACGCCAAGTTGCAGAAGTTTGTTTATTCTCAAAACTCTCCCCAGAAGAGACCATATTCTTAAAAATTAGTGGCAGCGGGAAAAGGGTGATGTGAAGTGCCACCATTGTGGATATTATCCTAAACAATGGATAAGAGTGAAATTGAGCAAAACTCAAATGTAGCAGTTCCCTTCCCTTTCAACAAAGATTAAGCAGTCAAGCAGATGCACAAAACAGAGCAGACTTAGATCTCACAAGGAACAAGCTATGCATTATATTAACTAAACTTCAAGGAACAAGCTATGCATATTAACTATGCTTCATAAAAGGATCACAAGAACCCTAACTTCTTTTTCAACTTCCTCCTCTAATTTGCACAAATTATCAAAATTTACAGTAGAAATACATTAATCACCAAGCTATAATCAAGGTCATTCCAATTCACAAACAGAAGGCAATGAAAGAAAATCTAGGACTGAAATCAAGCTGTCACTTCCTCAGCACTATAGTTACTGCCTCCACACAAGTTCCTAATTATTCAGCAAATTAATATACCATGGAGAAAAAGCGGGCACTCCATGCTTTCCTCCAAAAAGAATAACATTTACTAACCCCGAGAGCTCATCCTCAGCATCCAACCAACTCGAAAAATTTCCTATTTCTAAGCTCTACGTCTGAACAATGTCAATTACAGTTGCCACCACATTGACTAAGACCCACCTAGCCATGGATTTTGCTGTTGCAAGCTTCACCTTCTGCATTCTGCCTTCCTACTCTGGAAACTCCTACCAATTGATATCCAAGAAAGAAATACTAGTAGAAATCATCATTTCAGCAAGTGGAATAAGACTATACAAATCGGTCTGGTACAATTTCCGTGTATGAGACCCAAATTAAATCAGTCGGTGCTGTCGCAAACCCTTGCCAAAGTGGGGTTGCATCAATCTGACGTACAAACCATTCTTGGACATCAACGAATCATGAGTTCCTTCCTCTACAATTCGCCCTCCATTTAGAACTACAATATTGTCAACATGCCTCATCATTGCAGCTCTATGAGCTATCAGAATGGTAGTTTTGTTCCCCATAATCAGTGTATCAAGTGCCTCTTGCACCACTCGACTTGATTCAGATTCAATGGACGAGCTAGCCTCATCCAATAACAATATGGGTGCATTCTTCAATACCACTCGAGCAATTGCAATTCTCTGCTTCTGTCCTGGTGTCAAGTCCACACCCCTCATTCCCACATGTGTGTCATAACCATGAGGTAAGCTACTAATAAAATGGTGTGCGTTTGCTATTCTAGCAGCCTCTTTTATCTCAGCTTCACTAGCATTATGCCTTGCATATATAATGTTTTCTCTTATTGTTGTTGAGAAAATAATGGGCTCCTGCTGAACAAGACCTAGATGGCTCCTCAACCATCTTAGGTTATAGAGCTTCAGATCTCTTCCATCAAGTAGAACTTGACCAGCAACTGGATCATAAAATCTCTCGATTAAAGAAATTATGGTGCTCTTTCCAGACCCTGAAACCCCCACAACAGCAATAGTTTGTCCACCATTAACTTTGAGACTGAAATTGCTTAATACCAACACTTCTGGGCGAGTTGGATAACAAAAATCTACATTCTTCAACTCAATGCTTCCATAAACATTTGGAGGCTTCAATGCTGAGTTATCATCTGGATCTATCTTAGGCACCCGATCTATAATTTCAAATACTGAAATGAGGGACTTCCGTCGTTTAAGAATGTAAGGAGCCAACCCAAATGGCTCGACCAGTGCAAATGTAGCAAAGGAGAAAACCATATACTCCTTGAGAGCTGTATCCAAATCCAGGCGGTCATGTTTTACAGAGTGAGCAGTGTACCAGAGAAGAAGAGCATTACAGGCAAAAAGAAGAAATTGTGAAAATCCAAATGCAAAACCAATGGCCATTCCATGCATAAAACTTTGCTTGAATATTTTCTTCAACTGCAGCCTATACAACTCCATTACTTTGTTGCCAGCACAAAATGCAACTACAGTGTAAATATTTCTAACAGCATCCTCAAGGACCAATGATGCCTTCCTGTGCATCTCCTGGATGCCCCTTGAAAATCCAGCTAGCCACAACTTCTGCAACATTCAAGAAGGTAATGCTTACGATTAGGTGCAAAGTATTTCATCAAACTCTAAAATCTTGTTCTCCAGGATTTGACCGGTGTTAGGGACATACTCCCAATCTATTTGGCTTCAAATATTGATAACCACAATGGGAAAGGGCAAGGAACTGATGTCAATGTTTACGCTTTTAGTATACTAAAAAAGAGCTTAGTCAATGAATAAGCAACATTTTCAGTTAAGAAGAATCAACCAGAAAGCAGCTCAACAATTGCTGCAAATAAATATTCAGATGAACGAGCATTTTAGAGAAATTAAATTTGGACGTATATTAACTTGAAAACCATGAAATGTTTCTGTAAATCATATAGTCCATGAAGTCAATAGAGGACTCAAAAAAGAAATCATAGAAAATTTAAATGCATTTATCTCATTAGGCAAGGACCTACCTATCATATGATCTCAAAAATGAAACGGGCCAAATGGATACAGAAAATAATGCAAACCTGTGCAATCGCAGAAATAGTGAGAACTGGTAAGGTTGCCAATGCCACAAGAGCCAGTTTCCATTCGAGCACCATTCCAATAACAACAGCCACAATGACAGCAGCACTGTCTTGTATAAATATTGAAAGTCGGTTGCTAAATGCAGCTCGGACAAATGTAGCATCATTAGCCAAGCGCATGGATAATGTGTCAGAACTATTCTCCTCATCATCAAACCATCCAACTTCATTGCGCAACATTGCTGTCAAAAGGTACTGATAAGGTAAAGTTGATGTAGAAAAGTACAGGACAGTTCCTAAATAAAAGAGCATCAACTTGTGTAAAATAAAGAATTATTTACCTGAGAACATCATTCTCCGAACACGCTCAGTCATCTTCTCCCCCATAATTCCGAAATAGAAGTGCTGCAAGAAATTCGCCACAACTGTCACCACCCCCATGCAAGCAATTAGCAGGCACCACTTGTCTACATCATGCCGCAAATGGTGATGTTCATCCCTTGCATGCGTATAGTAAGCAGTCACTATTAGTGCAATAACATAAGCAAGCAGTGGATTGAAAGACCCAAAGATGGCAGCACCAATGCTCCCTAAAACAGCATAAAGCCACTCTGCAAAACTAAGCTCAGCCAGCCTCCAAAATGATGGTGATTCTTGGCGCTTCAGTTCTTTTGCAGCCTTAACTTTATTTGGAAAATCGTCAGAGTGACTAAGGGGTCGGCTAAAAGTCTGTGAATGTGATCGTTCATTTTTTGGATCAGATGTCAATAGTGGTGATACAGGGGATTCTGGGTCTGAACCATTAACTGTATGCCGATGTGCAGATTGAACATCAATCTTCGGTAGTTCTGGCAGTCTCATCTCAAAACTATCTTGCCTTCGTATTGATGGCTCTTTATCAGTTCCATCCACAGAAAGACCATTTTCCAGTAGTTTCTCTGATGGTGGGCTGCGAGCTTTAGGGGATTCTTGTGAACTAAAGGCACCATCAGAAGGTCGTAATACACCAGGAACTCTCTGCAAAGAAGGTGATTTCATCATTTTAGGAGAAGAGGGTTCTTGGAAGCTGTGACTTGCAGAAGAATCCTTCTCAATTTGGAATGCAGCAGACTCTGTGTAATTCCTAACTGGCACCCTGGATAAATGTACACATATTGTCAGTATAGGTTAGCATACTCAATATACCTTTCCAAAACTACTGACAGAAGGTAAGTGGGGAAAAATTAGTCCCATATAATACCTCCTTGGAAGTTTTGCCGCTTCTTCACATTTGAGAAGCTCTGCGTATAGACCATCCAAGGTCAATAATTCATCATGTGTACCTATTTCAACAAGCTGGCCCTCCTCCATTACAGCTATGTAATCAGCATTTCTGATAAGACTAAGACGTCGGGCTATTATTATTGTTGAACGCCCCAACATAAGAAGATTTAAAGCTTCCTGAACTGCTTTCTCAGCTTCAAAATCAAGTCCACCAGTCACCTCATCTAGAAGAAGAATTGTTGGGCTTAAAAGAACTGCTCTAGCAATAGAAAGTTTAATTTTCTGCTCCTCCGTGAGTGCCAAACCAGCCCTACCCACCTGAAATCCACAGGAATTCATTTTCTAAAAATATAGATCAAAGAGAAAAAAACAACAAAGGATTAAGTTACAATTTCTGCACATTAAGTTTCACCTGAGTTTCATAGCCTCTCTCAAGTGAACTGATAAATGTATGTGCGTGTGCTGTTTTGGCAGCTTCTTCAATCTGATCCATAGTAGCATCTCGTCCATAAGCAATATTGTCTGCCACACTCAAGCTTAGTAGGGCAGGTTCCTGCGTAACCAGTCCTATTTGGCTTCTTAGCCATTCTAGTTTCAGGTTTTTGATGTTTTCTCCATCCAGAAGAACTTCCCCTGAACAAAAGAAGGGAGGAAGACAGTAGAATTTGCATGTTCAATATAACTTGTGGGGAAAAAAATAAGTGAAGTTAGACAACAGCACTAGCTCGTAATTGTATTAGAAATTGAAAAGCCGTTAATACCTAACGTAGGGTCATAAAACCGCTCCATGAGTGGGATAATACTGCTTTTTCCTGAGCCATTTCTTCCAACAAGGGCCACAGCCTTTTTAGCAGGTACTGTGAGGTAAAATCCACTCAAGATGGGTATCTCAGGGCGAGAAAGATAGCTAAAATATACATTCCGAAACTCAATATTTCCTTGTACTGAAACTAGGTTGTTCCCATCTTGATTAACTGTAGAGGATGATCGGCTTATCATCTCATAAAGTCTATATGCTGCAATTCGTCCTTGGTCAAAGGAGTAGAAATTTGTTGCCGCCTGATTTAGTCCACTACCAAATGCAGAAGATATGGACAATAAGAAAACATATAGACAAGAAAGCAACAGAAAGAGGGAGAAAATTAGAGACTTACAGCCCACTCAATATCACAGCAAATAAGGCCGTAATTACTTCCCCACCGTGAGCTTTATGGTGTATAACCAGGAACCTACCAACCCAAAGTTGCAAGGCACAAGAACATATAGCAAGCCCATATGTAAACCCAAGCCCCAATCCTTGCACAAGGCTAATCAAAATACCATATCTCAAAGTTGCCTGTAGTGAGGTTGCATAAGAATACTTTGCCAAAGTTTCATTTGTGAATGCATACAGTGTCCTAATATAAGAGACTGCCTGCATAACATGAAGAAAGTATTACATTAAGTAACAAAACTCTAAAATATATCAACAGAATGATGGCTAAGTTACAACTGAGTGCTAATAAGGCCAAACGTTACAATCAATAGCAGCAGCCCAATTGAATAACAGACCATCAAGGAGACACAATCTGATATACAGGAAAACACAGAAAAAGTAACCCAAATGACTTCAATATACTGATTGTTTAAAGGATGTCCGCAAAAGACAAAATCTAGAGCATGTCCATAACAGCTAAACAGGACTTGATCAATCCAAATAGGAAAAGAAGATTACAACATCTCGGATCATATGAATCTTGGTAATTTTTTCCTTTTGGGGGGGCACAGACGTATAACTTCTAAAAGGGAAGCGAGGGGGATTGATAAATGTCAGTGTTGAAAGACAGGGAAAAAGAATACCTGTTCTGCGATGCTAGCTGCTTCGGCATATGCATCTTGAATGCTCTCAGCAAGCCTGTGAAGAAAAATATTTGATATTCCACCTGCAGCAACAATGAATGGACCAGTGGCTAATGTTATGAGCGCTATCTGCCAGCAGTTGATAAATCCAATAACAAGGCCACTGAAAAATGTAGCCATGTTATGAATGTAATTTCCAACCTGCATTGCGAAGGGTCATTCAAGCTTAACATTTGCCCAAAACTGCAATTAACCTGAGGTGCATGAGGAAAGAATTTAGCTGTTATGTACCTTTTCACTAAGAGCAGACTGAATGAGCAGCACATCACTCAATACTTGACTAACAATGTCCCCATTATTCCCATAGGTATCAAAGAAACTCATATCCTGGTTGAGTAGTACTTGAACATACTTTGACCTTATGACAGCTGTCTGACGTTCTCCTGTTAGAATCCAGCATGAAACCTCTGTTACAGAAAGAAAGACAATGTCAATGGTTAAAAACCATATCATGAAATGGTCAATGAGTTGTAAAAAAGCTGATTAATGGATAAAACTCACCAATCCAACCAGCAGCAAACACACCACATGCTATGTAAACAATCTTTAAAGCAAGCTGCAAAGCAAACATCATGGTTAAAACCAAACACAATATGATATATAAGCTATTTAAATAGAGAACAAACTGATGAGATTTACAGCACATCATAAAGTAAAGGATCAAATGGAGGACCTAATTTTTTATTGAACTGTCATCAGAAAGGAAAAGACCACGTGAAAATGCCATTTATGAATGGTGTGAGCTAGCACTTAAACCTGAATGCAAATGAGAATTAAATGCAAATTTTTCAGTTCAGATATTTCATCAGTGAAGAAATAAAATTAAAGTGCCTCTAAATTATTCGTGAAGTCAAAATATCAAGACTCTCTGAGCAAAAATTGGCCCATAATTAAAAAGAATCCAAGATTTATAGACAAACATCCGATGTTTTATTCCAGGAAAAAGAATTACACAACTGGGAAAAAACCTAAGTTTTTTTTAATTGAGTACTACTTAAGGGTATACAGTACTTCATATCTTATTTGCCCAGAGTTTAACATAAATAAGCTGAAAATTCTACAGGTCTGTCAAGGATCACCAGATAGTATTATGAGTTGAATTTATCTAATGGATACAAAGTGATACATTATTAAAGACTCCAAACTGTAAAACCACAGATGGTAATGTCTGAATAGGAATATCACCAACACTAGCTTATAATAGTCCACTATAATCAATCAAATCCCTAGAAAAACAAACAGCTGCACAAAAATCACTACTCAACAATCATGATAGACAGGATCAATCAGTAGAGCCCCAGCCAAAACTCCCCCAACATCCTAATACAAAACATAGCATAACAATTGGCAAACCTAACCACCCCTGTGCTTAGTTAGATAAAGGGATTCCATAGCAAGCATGTATCCTAACAAAAGCACTCCAAAACCAAGCATTCTCAAAAATAAAAAAACTCACATGCACCAACCCACTAAGTACTTTCCAAACTTCTGTGAAGCCTCTCAATGAACAGCTAAAAACCCAATAAAGATGACCAAGACAACAATCTCGTGATTTGGACATACAATCCCATTACCAACTCACCCAAAATAAACAACATCCAGAAGAAAGAACCCAAATCTCTTTTCATTTCAGAAACTACAGCACCAAGAAATAAATAGAGCTTTAACACAGAGAATCCGAAACTAAACAATTTCAATTATGTGCTCCCAAAAATGTAGAAGAAATTCGACTAGCGAGCCTACACACCAAGCAAGCTCAAACAAGCTTAGTTTTCATCAAGCTCACTCAGAACCCTAGCTGGCTTCCAACTTCCAAATGCTTAACTTCCACCAAAAAACTAAAAGGCAGATCACACACACACACACTAAAACACTGAACTGAAAGAGTTTGTTCACATTACTCACATCTGTGAACCTATCGAATGGATCCTCATTCTTTCTTAAAACCTCTATGATCTTCGCGAAGTAGTGCAAGTAAACAACAAGCGCTGTCCCATGCGCCGCCGCAGCGAGGGAGCCAACGATCATGAGCCCCCAATCAAGCCGGTCTGCGCAAGCAAATAGCCGAGAGAACGGAACGGCGGCGGGCGGCGGCTCCATTTCGTCGGCCTCCTCGATCTCCTCTTCCGCCTCCGCCTGCGCAGCCGCCGCAGCAGCAGCTGCAGCCTCCGCGTTGGTGTCCATGTAAGGAGACGGCGACTCCGGCGGCTCCGACACCTCCGATACTGGCGTTAAAGGTTGTATGTGCGGTGGGGACCACCCGAACAACCCCCTGGAAATCATCATCTTCCTCGACTACGATACGAAACCCTAATCAGTCCCTCTCAACCCCCAAATTTAGCAGCCGATCCGCTAAATTTAGAGGTCCGGTACTTTCAGAGTTTTGTTGAGTTCGATTTCGAAATCGCGATAATTAAAATTTAAAAACAAAAAGAAGAATCATAAAGCTCAGAGAAAAGAAGAGGATTGCCGGTCAAAAGAGGTGTGTTGGCAGAGGAATCGTTGACTCGTCCAAACTCAGAATCGGAATAAATGTTCCAAAGCTTGATTTTGGGGCTTGGTTTAAACTTTAAACGTTAAGAAGGTGCCGGCTTTAAAACTAATTAACCTCTTAATCTTGTTTTTGCCTGAGTTAACTCGAGTTAGAGGTTGATTGGGGCAATCTGGGAAAATGAGCTTCTCAGGATTTTTTTTGGTTTTTGAGAAATGGGTGCACAGCTGTTATCCAGATGGTGCAATATGAGAGGTTGTGACACAGGTTGTGTGTGATATTGTGAGTGAGGTTAGTGAAGCTTCTTATTATTATTTATTTTCTTTATAATATTTTTACTTATTTTACAATCCTCTTTATCATATTCTTTTTATTTTATATTTACTTTAATACAAACATGTATAAAATAAAAAATTAACAACAAGCTTTTATGATAAAAATTATACCACAAAAATAGATTACATATTTTTTAAATCTTCAATCAAATATTTTTTTAGAATATATTAATAAGTATAACGCTTTAATGAGATATTAAATTTTAATATAAATGAGTAGAAAAATGATAATTTTTAAAATAAAATGATTACATAATAAAAAGTTTTATATAATAGACAACAATGCCCAATAAAATCTCACCAGATAATGGGGGGTTTGGGAATGTCCGATATATACGCAGTCTTATTTTTAAATGATCTTTAAATAACTCACAAGAAATATAAATAAATAAAAACTATATAATATAATAAATAAATAAATAATAAAGTACTAAAATATATTATTAATAATAACAATAAATGTGATATTAATAACAATAATAATAATAACAATAAAAATGATGATAATAATAATAATAACAATAATAAGCAGTGAAATAATACAAAGAAAATTAGTAATATTAATAATAATATGTAATAAATAATAATAATAATAATAATAGTTAATAGTAATAATAAGTCTTATAAATTTAATATTTTAAAATAACTTAAAATTATTTTCTATAAACTAATATTTTTCTATCCTAATAAAATAATGGAGTTTTGGTGGGCTAAAGATGAGACTAGGCATCATTGAAAAGGTGTGTGGGGTTTTATGCCATATGCCAGTGCAATTCTTCTGTTCTTTTCAGTTCTTTTTCTTCCCCCCCTACATTTAAAAAAGGAAAAACCTTTATAAAGTTGGAATTGATTTAGTCATCAACTCCTTTTTTGGTCATGTGTTTGTTTTTTTTTTTAATAATGTTAAATACCAAGCAGACAAAGGCGACGGGCTGCTACGTATATTTTAATACGTAGGGATTGATTCTAGATCGGGCTGTACGAATGTTTACCATATTTGCAACGTTTGGCTGTCAATGATGCCCCTACTTTTAGCAAGATTAGGCACTGCCTTGAGAAAAGTAGGGGCATTATTGACCGCCAAACGTTGCCAAGCGTGAGTGAATTATTAAATATAGCCTTCAAATGGTGTGGCTTGATGGTTGAGAGCGGAGCTTGATTTTGATTAAGTCTCAGGTTCGATTCCATATTAGCCTCTCCTGTAAGAGCCTGGTGCAGCCGAAGTTTTACCTATAGATGGAGAACTAGCTGGGCCCTCAATGATGAGACACACCCGCTTGGTCCGCCTGTGGAGTAGTGCACCAATTGGACCCTCAGAAAGGTGTGCTTACTTGGCTCGCCTACGGAGTTTTCTCGAATCTAAAAAAAAAAATTATTAAATATAATATTTTATAAATTACATAACGAATTAATAAATTATAATTAAAAATAACTTTAATCTAATTAATATTTATAGGTTTTAATGTATTTTTATTTTTTATAAACTATTTTCAAAATTTTAAATAAATTATAATTCTTTTTAGAAATTATTTTTTAATACATTATTAATTAGCAGTGATAATAAGTGAAAATCTAATCTTTTTTGCTTCACGGATTATTCAAAATCCGATCAAACTTTACTTCACTTGTTTAATTTTTTACTATTTATTTTATTTACTTATTCAACAAAATGACAATAGTTGAGAAGTTTGACTTTGACGGGCCTGAACCATCTTGCTTTCCTTTCACATATTGATTATATTTGACTTTGATG
>JANJEY010000003.1:65307898-65326527 GCA_024703695.1 Erythroxylum cataractarum | reverse complement strand
TTTTGCAGCTTTTGCTAGAAGACACGACACGTCGTAGACAAGGCTAACAGGACGCGCGCCATATGACGTCCACAAGCAGCTTTCTGGTAACGGATAAAGCAAGAACACACACAAGAACACTCTTAACCACAGGAACGGAACCTTTCAAGAGTTATTTTCAGGAGTTCTTAGTCGACGCAATGAAGGTGACGATGGCTTCAATTCAAAGTTCCATTGCAGCTTACCATTCACTAGCCCCCAACTCTGTTCCTCAGGTCCTCTCTCCAACCCCATCCCTCTGGCTCTCTCGCTTTTAACGTCTGCATTTCTTCATGTTATTGGTTTTTTCATTTGTTTGTTCTGTGCCTACGTTTTTGTAGCTAGGGTTGCGGAAGATTCAGGACTCTTTTCGTAGCTCTAGAACAGGAGGTGCTCCAATTCTTGGTCGGGCAGAGCAATCGCTGGAGAATTCAGGGTCGCATTTTCAAGGTGAGTTTTTTTTTTTCTCTGATTCTAATTTCGCGAATTTCGACATAGAAAATGTAAATCAAAAATGCATATGGAGCTTTTCATGAGATTCTTCACTATATATTTGTCCTCCTATTGTTCTTTATCTATTGCAGTCAGATCTGGGAGACGCCAATTGATTGCTGTTACTGTGATAGCCCCGTCAATTTCTTTGATTAACCAAGCTTCTGTATCATGTAAGCGCAATTGTTCCAATTATGCATTTGTGTTAGTCTATTGTTGCGAGCTTATCATAGACTGGGGCTCTAATGACGCAATTAGAGTTGCCTCTAACTATGCATCCTCTTGTTCTTTAAAGAATGCTCAAATCCTAAGAGGCCATTCTTATATGGTTCAGTTGCTGCAGAAACTAAAAAGGGATATCTGCCAGTCATGGACAAAAAGGATGGGTACTCATTTCTCTATCCATTTGGGTGGCAGGTACTATCTGCTCTAATTTCTCTCCATCGTGTGTCGATTTCCTTGTCAGCTTGTTCATCAGCTAGCTACATCAACACAATCCCAGATAAATTTTTATCTCATCTTCGTGGAATTGAACAGGAAGTGGTGATTGAAGGACAAGACAAAGTCTTTAAAGATGTGATTGAGCCATTAGAAAGCGTTAGTGTCAACATGATTCCAACTGGTAAACAAGACATTAGGGAGTTTGGTCCTCCACAAGAGGTTTGCTATAATTTTACGGAGAATGATATTTTGCATCATGAATGGTTGCTAGATTTTGTGATTTTGGGGGCTTTTTTAATTTGAAGTTGTTAATGCTTATCTCAGGTAGCCGAAACGCTGATTAAAAAAGTTTTGGCCCCCCCTTCCCAGAAAACAAAACTAATTGAAGCAAAGGAGGTCTCCTTTTACACATCTTCTCACTCCTTGCAAGTTTTATTATACGTGTTTTTATATTCCCAGAATCAGGATTGCCTCATTACACAAAGTTGAATCTCTGGCTACTTTTGCCAAATTTTACTTCTACAAAATGCATGCATAAATTGTCAAATTGCCACCATTTGTAACTGATCTGCGGTGATTGTTTTTTGCGAGTATGGTGCAGAATAATGTTGATGGAAGGGTTTATTACACATTTGAATTTGTTGCTAAAGCTCCAAATTATACTCGTCATGCTCTTAGTTCAATCTCCATTGGAAATGGTAAGAAACTTCTTGATGATCGTTTTAGTTTTTGAACGAATGTTTGAGATTCTAACTGTGTTTTAGAATTAAAACAATTCTTCTGAAAATTTGTTTCTTGTCCCTAAGATTCAGAAGAACTCGTTAAATTAGTCTGCAATTTCATTTTTCTTATTCTTGTTCCTCACAAGACATTCATTGACCTTTTCTTTTTTATTAATATACCACCACTCACCTAACTTAGTTAGCCTTACGCAATTTAAAGTTAGCAATGACAAACACTATGAACTTGCACTTCCGATCTTACTGATTCTATTATCTCTTTTATTGAATCACTGATTAGCTCTTGAATTTAGAAATAATATAGAACTAGCTTAAGAAAGAGTAAAAAAAATTACAGAACTGTATTATAAAGGCCTTATCATTGGAAATCAAATTTTTATTGAATCTGTCATTTTTCTTTTCCCTATTTGGACTTTGGCAGGTAAATTCTATACTTTAACAACAGGAGCAAATGAAAGGAGGTGGGAGAAGATGAAAGATAGATTGCACACAGTCGTTGACTCCTTTAAAATAGTTGATGTGTAAAGTGATTGTTCAATTGTTTTTTTCACTTATCAGGCGTAGAGCAATCTACTTCCAAGAACATGACAAAACTTCTGTTCAATTTCCCTTTATTTCCTTGAGGCTTGGTTTTGAGTAGTCATGATTCCCCCAGATCAGTAGTTTCCATTCTTTGTTAGTGTCTATACAGCTAATCAATGGCCGACTTATTAAATAGCTCACAATCTTCTTTTCAAATTCAATAATTTACATAGCGTTCTTGATTAACTTCATTTTTAGGATAATGTCGTTGTTAAGAACATGTCATTAAGTACACTATATATTCTGAGCAAAGTTCCTCATTAGTTTGTTGATAATAAACAACTACCTGTCCTCAAAGTGAAGCATAAAATTGTATATGTTAGGATCCAACTTTCATAGTTTTTCCAATCTATGCTACATTTTATCCACCATAATCCACATTTTTCTCCCAAAATTTGTGAAGAAGAGTAATAAGATGAGGCTCCACCTGAATTTATGTGGATCAACACTTGCACATGGCATGGATAAAACCATTTGCAACAAGCATGACTATGACAGGAGGATTATCCATTCAAGTGGTCATATTATCAGAGAAAACAAAGGGGATAGAAATGAACAATTAATGTATCTATTTTGCTTTAATCTGCCTTGAATCTATTTGTCTGAGAGAATTCCGAATGTACAAGAGCATCCAAATTGTGGGACAAAATGATAAGTGTTACCAAAGGTGTTGCAGCACTGTACAACCACATGGTAGCCACAAAGAACTTGAAAATTAGCTACCTGCAAACACTGTATGCACAAAGGAAAGAGAAGTATAAATGGTTAATAGTAATTCTAGTGTCACAAATGAAGAGTAATAAATACATCAATTCCAAAACTCATACCTCAACAGGGATGATGTCTCCTGGTAGCCCCGTTTGAATGAGAACATGACAAGCAGGTTGCTTCCATTCGACTAATTCCAGATCCGATGTTCCTCTGTTGTTATCTAACCGCATCATATTTCTATCGCATGAGAAAGACCTTCCTACCCAGAAATACAGAATTCTATTCACTTCTCTTCCTAATCCTCTAGTTGTCTCTAAAACTACAAAAGCAGCTTTAGAATCTAAATTAATGATGCCAAAATCTGCAATCCTTTCCAAACTGGGCCAGCTACATGCCAAACGTTGCCTTCCGTTACAAGCTGGAATGATGTTATCCATCCCATCTACGATGGAATGCCCTGAGCCTTCTAAAAAAATAATTTCTTGCAGATACATCACAATTATCACCAAAGCTGGACTCTTTGTCACGTGAATCAGAGGCGGTCAATCTACTTGGAGAATTCAGGACCTTGAATTGAAGCTCCATCTTCCTCTTTTGCTTAATTTCCTGGCTCCAAATTGATTTCTACAATACCTGAATCAGACCATGAAAAAGGAATTCTTGTTTATCTCAGCATTATCTTCCAAGCTGGCGGGAGAAATAGGGGGTGTCTCAGTCATCACGGACAGCTTCGAAGACTTTGATAAGCTACCTCTACGTTCAGCAAGTGAAGGAGAAAACTTCTTTGAGGGCGAGGAAGATACATGAGAGAATCTCTGCTACACAATATTGAAATCAAGTAATCCAGGAGTGTTAGAAGATGGTTGATAAGAATTATGTGTAGAAAGAATAGAAAAGTTAGATGAAGTTGATAATACCGGACGAGAAAATTGAGCTGCTGAGGGAGAATCAAAAGAGGATTCTGACGAGTACTTTGAGCAAGAACTAGAATCAGAAGGGATGGAATTTGGGGACAGATAAGGGGGAGAAGATGACGAAGATGACATAGATGATGATGAAGGAGAAGAAGTGCGCAAGATTATCATAGAATCTGAATAAATCCTGGAGAGGAAAATTTTGGGTGCAGGGAAAAACACCTTCCCATCAGCAGGTGCATATTTTCGCCTTAACACACTCCAACAGCTTTCTCTAGCAGGAAGATGAGTTTCATACTCATCCTCTGATGACGAAAATGGAGGTACAAAACCACCCTTAACAGCTTTTTCAAAAATCTCAAAATCAATATTATAGGCATCTACCTTCCTCTCACCTGGGAATATATTCAGGGCAGAATCCCCAGTATCTGCTCCATTACTAGATTTATCCGTTAAAGGTAAGTAACTAGAAAATGCATCCCAAAAGTAAGGTGGTTCTTCACCTTCTTTAACCACCATTACTGGTCCTTGAGCTTTCTCATAGCGAAGTATCTGACAAACAGCCCCATTAGTATCCCTTTCCATAAGGGGTTCACAATTTTTGCCAATCCATATATGTATAGCAGTAGGTATATGAACAATAAAGGCACCCCTAGAATCCAGGGCAAATGGTGAAGGATCATTCAGCATTCTTGGGACAAGATGCAATGGGTCATATGGTGAATGTGGGGCAATTCTGTACATTCTCAACAATGAACTGGGACTGAGAGGAAACGCGTGGACTCTTTTTTGGCATTGTAGTAACTGGCAAGCAAAACCCATATTCGGGTCAGCAATTCCTCTAGCCGCCTTCACATACTGAAATGCATCGTCGAAACTCTGACCCTCCCTCCACATAAGATAAGCTATAACCAATGAAGTAGATCGTGATACTCCTTGACAGCAATGAACAAACACCTTTCCTCCCTGTTCCCTAACATCCTCAAAGTAATCAAAAACATCATATAGAATACTTGTTATGTCCTCTGATGGACTATCCTGCAACCACAAAGTCCTATATACAAAATCGCCTTTGAAATACTCGGGACAAACAAAGCCCACACAGTTCAGCACATGAGTAATACCATTCCTCTTAAGAATTCCCCTGTCTCGAGCAACGGCATCCCCACCAAGATATACATGCTCTGCTACTTTTGAGCATTCCTTATCAAAAAATGCAATCCTTTCTTTCTTTCCTAGTCCTCCATTGCATTCCGGATTTCTCTGAATTGAAGATAGATTTAGTTTCAACCTGTCGCTAGTCCTGTCGCCACCAGGGGTCGGTGGATGTGGCCATTCCCCCAGGTCATCTGATCCAGCTTTTGGCCACTCCTCTAAACTCCTCCTAGCAATTGCCAAAGGCTGCAAAGGTGGCAAGCATGAACGTGCTTTACAGTTCTGTTGAGACCGTGGGGTTAATGGAGCTGGGAACCTGCGATTCTTTCCATTATTACCATTTGGATCTGCACAAGAATCTTTCTCTTCCATATTAGGACTTGGAAGTGCAGTCCTGGAAGATGACCAAGATGCAGAACGCCAGAACATTCTCTTGACTCCAGCAGTGTTAGGCACCTGTGGAGCCAGAGTGTTACTGGTGGCATCCTCTTTCCCCACCATAACAACCCCACTTCACAAATTTCCAACAAACTTTACAATCAAGCCAAACCCAGAAATCCTAAGAGCCAGGCTGTTCTTCTATGCCACTAACTTGAATTCAAATGCAACATGAAGATGCTATTAAAAAGGGTAAGAAACAAGTAGCTTGTACCAGATCAAACATATTGCTATTCCACACCATGACCCCTGCAACCAAGAGAACAGAAGCGGCAAATGACGGCCAAGCGTTTTCAACCCAAAACAGGAAAACCAAAACAGACCCCAAACTGAGATTCTAAACAAACCCAAAAAGGGAAACAAAACTCACACAAACAAAACCCCGCAAAACAAAACCATTTTCTTTCTCTCTCTCTTTTACCAAAGACCCAAAAAACTGCAGCAACAGACTCAGATTTTAAAACTTACACTATGATGCGAAGGCAAATTCAGGAAGCTAAGATCAAGCGAAGAACAGGAGGGGCAGTTAAAGAACTGAGAATAGAAAGAGGCAGGAACAGTCCTTCACAGTTCGGAATATGTTTGCTTATTTGACTCTGAGAAGGAGAAAACCAAGACCCATTAGCCCATTTTGTGCTAACGCTTTTCTTTATAGCAAAATTGTGCACATTACAGTTTCTCTCTTCCTCTATATATAGAGTCAAATGACTGTTTCTTTCTACTCTTCAGCACTGAAATTTTCTATTCTTGATAGATATTAATATTTTATTTTAATATCATATTTTATATTTTCTATTTCCTTTGAATAACTATTTATAGAACCTTTTTCTCCTTACCATTTCATATGATTAAGATGGGTATATTTAATTTTTAATTTTATATGTTTATTTAAAAGGAAAATTCAACATGGTCAAAACTTGGTTACCTAACAAATGGAAAGATCCTAAATTTCATGATCTGATTGTATGAGATTGCAGTGACATCTTGACCAAATTGTTTTGATCAAACCTTTACTTGCCCTAAAAATGAGATTTGGTATTTTATGGGATGAGACTTGGTACAATTATTTGTCCTTTTCAATTATGCATCTTGACTCAAATCTTATATTGTTAGTGACCATTAATGACTTGTCTTTAAAAGATGTATTTAATTGTTGTTATGGTCAACATAGATTGCCTTTAACTCTTAGGAATAAATGTTAAGACAAAAAAAATTATTAAAAAATAAAAGAGAATGAATTTATCCTCTTCTCAAGTTTTTATAATTTATAAAAAAAATTAAGATTAAAATCTAGTAAAATACATATTTTTTAATATCAAGTAAAGTTTTGAGCCTGTGACCGTCTAATTACAAACGAGCAACATTATCAGTTACTTCGAGACTCACCCTCTCAATATTAGGTCAACAATATATTATTGTAAAGTTAATATTTTAATTTAATCTTGATCTAACTTGAAATTAATTGATAAAATTTGAGTTGGTTGAGTTTTAAATTGAAATTAACCTTAAATTTAAAAAAATAGTTTAAGAGATTCAATTTGAAACTTTAAAAAAATTTTAAAAAATGAAAAATAACTCAAATTTTAAAACATTTTTTTCAAGATTTAAGCCTATTGCCAATGCTACTAAAGTAGTTTTCAAAAAAAAATAATTTCTGATTAACAAAGAGGAAACAATTTAAGTTTTTTTTCCAAAATACTTAAATTATTATTATTATTTCTTTATTTCCTTATTTTCTTTTTGCCCCTTTTCATATGAAACAATCTCTCTATTAATTAAGGATAAGGCTGTGTATTACTGAATCTCTCCAAATTTCACTTGTTAGACGGATTTCTACTGGATATTGTTGTTATTTCTTTACCGAAATATCTCAATCCCTCTCATTAAATTAAACATGTTCTTAGTTTATTCTATTTTTAGTAAAAATACAATATATCATATGACGAAAAAAAAGCATTCTTATTATTTAATTAATGTAGTTATAATCAATTCCTTTTTTAACCCGAAATAAAATTAAGCAGCTTTGGAAATTTTCCTTGTTTGACCATTTTATCCAAAATTCAAGTTTTTAAGGCTTACATTTTCATGTTTGAAATTCCCAGAAAAGGCCATTTTGAATCCGTAAACTAAAATATTGTTTTATATTCTACATTAAATGACAATTTAAAAATGCTTAAAACTTTGAATATTCTAAATGAGCTATTTGATGTTTTCTATGCTTGGTTTGACCTTGTAATATATAGTAGCTGCCTTAGCTAATAACTTTCAAGCCCATCTTTGAACAAGTATGTAAAAATATGAAACAACAATCTTTAAAAACAAGATGATAGGCAAATGGTAAACAGGCTTTACCAATTCAACACTCATCGGAGGCTTAGAAATGCTCGAATTTAGTAATTACTTGAGGAAAGTTATGAAGTTAGAATCCTTGGAAAGAACAGCAATAATAAGATTCAGATCTGACTCATGTTATTACAGAACAGCAGAGTTTTATGTTCAAGGAATAGTGCATTTTATTGTGATCAAGTACAGGAGGAGAGTACATAATCAGACAACAGATAATTACTGAACATAGCATGAACCTGGACCTGTGGGAGGACTCCGGGCATAACTGTTTGTGACTGGAGCAGCCGGAACTCCACGCCGATTCAGCAGGCATCTGAAGTAGTGCAACCGGGGCAATGCGGTTAATGTTATGTTTCCGGAGGATGTTGCCTCTCGCTTGCTCCATAGACGCTCTATAAGAGAAAGAAGAAACACCATAGTTAAGGGTTGAGAAAGAAAATACTCTCAACAAAACCAATCTCCTATAATAGAAGGTGCAAGCACACTGCATAGTGTTACAGATTCATGAATAGTATGAGCAAGTTCCAATCTTCAATCAAAAACGGACAATTTCAATTTTGAAAAAGCTTTCAAGTTAATCCATATTCCGAAACCGAGGCCATACCTGCAGCTGCTGCTGCTCGCGGCCATATTGTTTGTTGAACAACTGAAGTATCAGATGTCTCCGCCCACATGCAAACTTCTCCTCCCAGAACCAGCTCTTGCTCATTAGAATTACTTATTCCTTCCACCGGTTCAGCCGTGTAAACGTCATTCCAAGGGACGTCTAAATGGTCAAGATACCAGAAGCCTTGATTGCTGAAGATGCATTTGAAACCTTTTGAAACAGCTTTGGGACAAACTCCACCTCCTAGCCTGAAAGCAACAAAGAAAAAATGAAGGCATGCCCAAAGATTTGCATTGGTTTTGATACTGTGAAAAAAGAGTTTTAATCCAATGAGAACTCACCAGTTATGCACTATAGTCTTTGGATTAAGGCTTGATGGGAATGCATTAAATGTTTCTTCCCTGAAACAGCAGTTGCTTAGCATTGTCAACAATATATTGAGGAGATAAAAGAATGCATAAACGAAAGGAAAAGTGTGTTTGAAGTAGACATTTTTTACACAAAACTAGCGTATAATCAATTTTGAAAAGCTAATAATCTTCTATTTTCATAAAAAGAACATACCAGTTGACAGGTGTCCAACCTTTTGAAATCGCGATTTCTTGAGCTCTGAGTACAAAATACTTATATGCATCCTTGGAGGTCATGTTGTGATCCTGAAGCCTAGAATCAACATACAAACGAAAACCCTTGAATGCATAATAACTAGTAAGGTTATTTCTGGTGATATATCATACTAAAAGAAAAGAAAAGTAAATTGAATGATTCTCAGATTTAAACTTCACGATATAAGGAATGTACCATTGTTTGACGTGTGGTGTAGAGTCCCAGCAATCTGTAAACAGAAACCACTATGCCTTATTAAACATCAAACATGAATTCAGAGGAAAAATTGCATACCAGACATGCATGATGCTTACATAAACATAATCCACAGAACATCCCATCCACTGAGTAGATGTGGCACAAATAGTCTAAGACAAAGATTTCCGTGTTTATAGAGAAAACGTATTGTGATGTCAATTATGAACAGGTACATTCACAGAAGTTTGACAATGAAGAAGCAAAAAAAGTGCTACATCCTGATACTGGTGATCACAGATCTCAATCTCTTTAATTAAGTGACCTGTATCTTTATTACCAACTACAGAAGCCCCTGCTCATAGAACAAAAAATTCGGATTTCAATCCAGAAGGGTGAAAATATTGTTTAAACTTGACTGGGAGTAAGAAACTCATTCAGAGGTCCTTGCATATGATCATTCAAGTGCTAATGTTATTAATCAAACACAATTTTAACTCAACATTGACGTGTACGCTTTTGTCGTTACATTAAAGACTGAATATCTTCCTCTATACAATCTTTTCACTGGCAACAAATTCACAAACGATAACGACTGCTACAGCTTATCTCTCTAATTATACACAGGAGATGATAAACATTTATAAAGTCGCCGAAAGACATCTTAAGGAGTGAAAGACATCTTTTAGGCTATGCTCAACAAATTTATTGTTTCATATTACGTGTCAAAAGTTGAATCATAAACAACTGATATGAAATGTTTCAAAAGGGAGTAATAGCTCTGTTGTTAAACATAGCTCTTAGTGGCATTAATCCAACACATTAATGTAACTATTGAGTAAAAAATCTTACCCTTTAACCCAAAAAAGGAATAATACTAACCTGTGTTGACCTCATCGCCACCCAAGTGGAAGAGCTCAAAGGGGAAAATTTTTCTGATGTCTGTAAAACAAATATCAGCAATAAGTCATACAACTGAAGTATATGTGAATACCATCAACAAACATCATCACCAACAAGCACAAAATATTTAGTGAACAAGCTGAAAGTCTGAGAAGTACACTGTTACACTATTTAGTTGCAAAATTGAACCTTTCTAAGTTAGTGTTGATCTCAAAGGATTACGTCCATTGTTAATGTTAAGTTAGCAAAGCTGTCACTAAATGCAAACAGTAACCTCTGCAATTATCAATCAATGGAACAAGAAGATATAACCTGTCAAAATGCCAGAGAGAACATCAAAAGTAAAATTTTTGGAAACATCAAGTGGCTCTCTGCAGGATTTGGAAGGCCAAAGGTCAGAATATCCAACACCCCTGCCAGGAGAAGAAGTTAACAACTTCAGAAATTATTGGACTCAAACATAGCATAGAATTAAATAAGTGTTTTACCAGGATTCTCCATGACCAGGGACATCAATTTCAGCCATGACATGGATTCCTGAACCAAAACAATTACAATTAAAATCATATGCTCATAAAAGAAAATTTCTAGCAAGATTCAACTTGACCCCAAAATAGGAAGTTCTACATCTCAAGTCTTTCCATAGGCCACTGAGAACAATTGCAAATACCTCTTAATAATATGATACAGTTCACTTATGAAAGGACAGAAAACTTATTCCGATTAACAAAATGAAGAGCCTTACCTCTTGACTTGGCAAAGCTTCATGTTGATGCAAGGAGAGATGTTAGCCAAACAGAAGAAGTAAATTAGTAAACATGAATATAATCATAATTCAATAAAGGTAAAAGTGATACATTCAGACAATGTTTTGAAGTTGTACATGTATTGTCCATATGTTTACTCAAACCATGCACTAAATCATCACCATCATTGATATTTCCCTTTTCCTAAAGCACTATATCGATCTTTAATTCAAAATGGACCAAGTAGCGTAAATCTTACTTCACGATTTCGTAGGCATCCTCAACTGTGTACCGCTCCCATTTTGTGTATGAACCTTTCCACAACTTTGAATATGAGGGTACTTCTAAAGGAAATGATTGTTCATCTATGATGTGCCAATGGAGGACATTCTACAGAACATAATTTCAACTACAGAATCATATTCAAAGTGACAGACACCATAAAAGATGGAATAAAAAGAGAAGTGAATGCTTGAATAAACTGAAATATGCTCTAAAAATTACCAGTTTAGCATATGACATGGAATTAATTATCTGCTTGATAACTTCAATAGGTAAATAGTGCCTTGATGTATCTGCAAAAGTGTGTTTTAGAGAGGTAAACATACCTATCTGCATCTGTGACCTATTAATATTTTATGGTGAATCTAACAAGGAAATTAAACAGAAAAAAATACAGTACTCAGTAAAAACTATCTTCTGGAAATCCTAGCTATTCGGAAGATAACTGCTGGGAATCTCGTTGCTATTAACTCAAACAAGTATCTACATGGACAAGAAAGAAAATATACCGACCGAACAATAACCCTCACCAAGTAAAAGTCCACGGTATGCAAATCTCGGTTTGTCTCGGATGTACCACGGTGCTTTGTATATTTGCACAGCTCTAGTATCATAATCAAATGCACATAGTTGACTGAATGTCTGCAAGATTGTTCATCATACAAATACAAATACAAAGAAAACAACCATTACAATCCCAACCACTCATAAAACCATCAAACTCTTTCGAAGAGCAGTTAGTCAAATAATACTTTAGCAAGTGAGAATTCAGCTATATAGCACCAAATCCAGGCATTAGCATTCTCTACAATGTCTCGTACACCAAAATTAAAGAACACTTATCATTTATCATTACCTCCAATCCCCTCAATGCACCATAGACAGTATTTGCCTGAAAAAAACAGAGAACAGAATAAACTATTGCGAAGAAAGGGATAACTAACAAGACCGAACCATAAAATCGGTAATCCCTAAGATTCAGCATTGTGGTTCTAACAAATACTTAAAACTCAAGAACAAGAGTCTATGTTGTGATCTTGACTTGATCATAGGACCAAAAACAATAACTTAGCACCGAAACAATAAAATCCCACAGAGTTTTACCTCAATAACCACCTCCTGAACAATTGACTTCCCATCAGTCTTCGCTGCGAACAATGTGTAACTCTCATCCACTCCTAGTTGAAGCTGAAACAACCCCAAAAATCACAAGCACACACAATGATCAAATTTCGAGAAATTGTAATAAGAGAATGCCTTGTTAAACACTAAAATTATGAAAAACCAAGTTGAAGAGACTTACTTCTTCACTAGCAGAATGAACAATAATTCTCAATTTCCTAACATCATAAACCGATTTTCTCCCTCTAAATCTCTGAAGAATCGAGAAGCTGCTACTCTGCTCAAATATAATCCTACTGTACCTTTCAAACCCATCTCGCAAAATGCTCGAATTGCCTCCTTTACCCTCAACAACCAGAATCAGCCCGGGATCCACCGAGAGGGTGTCGCCGCCGAATGTGAACTCCGCCGGAAGAGGCCATACATAAGCGAGAGAATCGCCAATCTTCGCCGCCGAACTCCCAACCAGAATCTGAAACACTGCGAAGATCACAACAACTGCCAGAATTTTCTCCATTGTGGAATCTAAAGCAAACAACAAAGTTTGATGGAGCTATAAAGAAGAATAACGGTGATGATGGGGGATTGGCTGGAGATTGCTACCAAACCAAAGAATCTCTAAACAATCTTATCCTATATATCCCCTATCTTTGACTTCAAGCAGTTAAAATCTTCTTCCTTTTCCATTAAACTACAAGTCATGGAGGGGGTTGTTCTTGAGATATAGGTTACCTTACTTAGCTGCGATCTTTAAGTTGGCCATCGTGTGTCATTGCAGATAATCTGCCATGAACATAGCTGCCAACCAATCCAGAGTATTTGGGTCGCTGACACGTGTCATTGTCATGTTTTTTGTTATTGAAAACCGGAGACTGACGGTAAAGGTCTGCTACTTTCGTTACGGTTTCCACAACTTGTCCATAATTGATAGGACAATGTCACAAATCCCAAGTAGAGTAGGATTAGGTGCAACAGGTGATGTCCGAAATAATTAAGAATCATATGATGATAACATATTCGATCCTTGTTCTTCACGAGACTCCGTGTACGGCGATTCCGTTAAATATTCTTGCATACAAGTGGAATTTGCATTTTGTTATTTTTCTAAATTTATCTTAAATAAATTATAAGATATATATATATATAGACATAATTGGTCTAGTCTATTTTAATTTAATTTAATGGTATAAAATTGATGTATCATATTTGAATTGAGTACGACAACAATAACAACATTAATTATAAGTGCCTGTATAGATGAGCTTATATCAGTAGAGCTTTGGTCAATAAAACTTTTTTAAGAAGCTAGTTGACTATTTGATTGTCATTTAAAAAAGAGTTTTTAATGAAAAATCTTTATATGATAGACTGTTTAGTAACATAAAAACAAAAAGTACTTTTAATTTTAATTATATTTTATTTTGTAATAAAAATTATGTATACATACAAGTATTATTTAAAATATATTAAACAATATGCAAAATATAATATATTAATTATAATATATCTAATCAAATCTTTTATATAGATTATAATATAAGTAAAAATAATATCAAAAATAAATATTAAAACATATAAAAAATCAAATAATATTATATTAATATCAAAATAAATATGGAGATGTATTTGTGGGTATTGTGGAAATTATGTGTAAAAAAAAGACTAAAGGGACTAAAAAATAGAGTCATTAATTAATCTAAAAATTTATCTAAAAAAATACTTTTTTAGAAGCTCCAAATTTAAACTTCTTAAAAAGGTATATTTTAACTGCCAAAGAAGCTATGTCTACTAAAAAAGTGATTTTTCAATTTATAGCCAAGCATTCATTTAAAAAAAAGTTTTTGCGATAGAAAAAAGTATTTATTTACCCTCTAAAAATTCAACCAATAAGGTACTAAATCTCGATAATACGCAAGTCTAAGAATATCTAATAATACGCAATATTATTTCTAAATAGTAAAAAGGTTGCGTTTAAATTACATCTTAATTGTCTAATTTAATAAAATTTTAAATTGATGGGTTTCTTAAATTAATTTTAAATCATAGAAAATAAAATCTCAATCAAAAAATTTAAATTAATTTGAATAAAATACTACTATTTTAAAATAAAATTAAGTTATAATTCACTTTTTATTAATTTTAGACTCAAATAATTAGTTGCAATCTAACAAATACATGTAAATTCTTATTTTATTCCCGACAAGAGTTTAATTTGCAATCTCACCATCAAACTTTCAACCCTCTTAATTATAAATATTTTCTTATTAACCACTCCGAGACATTTTCTATTCATTGTGGTCCATACAAGAATCACGAGAGGTTGCCCATAATCCTTCATTGATATTGTATTAATGTTAGGTTTTTTTTTTTTTTGACATTCATGTTAGGTATGTTTTTTAAAGTTTTTGATAAATACTTGAAATAGATAACAAGTTAATTATTGTTAAATTTTTAGAATACAAATAAAACAAAGACTAGTCTTTAACACTCTGTTCTTATTTTTAACATTATTTTCTTTGAAACAAAAATTAATTAATTTTTTTAGTTAATCTTGTCAATTTTCTAGACATAAAACATAAAAAACTCAATCACTTACGTGATTTAATAGTGTCTTTTTCGATGGCGCACTCTTTGAATGAGTATTATGTCGAACAATTTTATCTTTTCATATAAAGTTGGGTAACTATTAATTATATTTTTTGTTTTTAAATAAATTATTTGTTAACTTACGTAATTTGATTAAGATGAAGACAATAAAGCGATTCAATAAATAATTTAGATTAATTAATCGAAATCTAAGTAAAAAATAGATCCCAATTAATGTTGACCAGACACATATCGACTTATGATGGAAAAGTCCGATATGAAAATTATATAAAGGTTAAGGTCTCCTGTAGTTGCTCATATCAATCGTAAGCATAAGGAATCTTTGACCAGTTAAGAGAGTTTACGTATTAAAAAATTGTAGAAAGTCCTAAACTTCATGTCGGAAAACACTTTCTGTAAAAGTAGTAAGAGATTCGTGAGCGTCTGGAACTCGGAATTGACATTAGAATCAAAGATAAAACTGAAATTAAGTATTCCGCATTACTTTCGTTTTTTATCATTTTATATTTAATCATGAGTACGTAATAAGATTTGTACTACATATTACATATTAAATAAAATTTTCAAAGGAAACAAGATAATTTATACTCATAAATACCTTTTGAATGAGTATGGAATATATGTTCTAAATAAATCAATGATTACAAAATCTACGTTTAGTTGAATTCAATTTGTTGTAATAACTCTTATTGTTTAAAACTGACAAATTTATTAATTAATCAGCTATTTTTTGAAAATTAATATATTATAATAAATCAAAATGAATAAATTAATGATCATTTAATAATTTCTTTTGTCAATTAAATTTTAAATTCTTATCTTTTAATTATCTTTTAAAATTTTTAATTTTTATTAATTTTTATTAAATTTTATAATAATCTAATATTAGTTGAATATTTTTAATATTAAATGTTTTATCTTATCGGTATAACTTTAAATTCAGTTTTTAAAATACCGAATAAAATAGGCTTTTTTTAGTAAAGTTTCATCCTTCCACGCCGACAACAATTTTAATTTTATAAGTTGCAAAAATCTTAAGCTATATTAACAAACGTGAGCCCAAAAGTAAAACCGCAACGAGGAGTAACTAAATTTTAGGTCTATCAGCCCAATCCTTCTCACCAAATACATTTCAGGTTTCGGCCAATTGGATCCGTTGTAGGATTTGCCCTTAGTCCCACTGCATGCACAACACAATGTTCATCTAAAGGTAATTTTTCATAAAACAAAAAGGTTCATCTAATGTTATAATACACATTTTGCATGTAGCTAGTTTAGGGCTGATGAGGTTTCAGCCGAATTCGAGCTTGAGAGACCATTACCAAACTTAATTTAGTGTCTGTTCGGTTCGACTTTTGAAAGTTTTAAAAGTACTTTTTTTCACCGCATAAGTCATTTTAAAGAAAAAATAAGTGTTTGGCGGAAAACTTTAAAAGTGCTTTTACAGTAGAAATATCTTTTTTAAAAGTCAAATTATAGCTTTTTTCGGATAGACAGTTTGCGTCACTTCCATAAATAACATTTCACAATTCTTTCTCTTCACGACTCTTTGGTTTCTTCTCTTGAACATCTCTTTCTTTCGTTTCTTCTCTTTCTTATGCTCCTCACCAATTCAGTGATTATCTTCTCTACTCACAGGTTAGATTCCATATTTGTTATTGGGTGAATACGCAAATGTTGACCCAATACGCAGACGTCGACGTCTGCGTAACGAACATAGACGCAGAAGACGTCTGCGTTGTTACGCAAACAACAAGTCTCGTCTGTGAAACAACGCAGACGCAAACGACGTATGCGTGCGTCTGCGTTATTACGCAGACGACTTATTTTTTGTTATTTCTAGAATTTTTTGAAGAGCGGTAAATTTCATCTTAGCGTAAACATGATTGACTTATAACAAAAATGCTTGAATTTTTGCTTGATGTGAAATATTGAGCTTGAAATCTTTTGTAATTGCACATTTTAATTGTAGTCTTTTGGTTGTAGCGCTTATCTGTAATCTTTTGGTTATCAATTAACTTTATGTAATAACACTGTGATTTCATATTGTCCAGTATCAACATTGAAAGCAGAAAGGGAAAAGGAGAGGTGCTACTTGTTACTGTTGAGGTAAGCTTACTATTTTTTTTGTCTTCTAAATTTTCTGAAATTGAGCATATGTTGGTATATTGGTTTACATATTGATTTAGAATGCGTAAAACTTCTGGTTGTGTGGACTTCTTATACTTGCTTAAATAATTGTTATATGCAGTGAGGATTTTGTTTTTGATAGAAAATGTCAATACCAAGCCAAGATATTCAAGGTGGGGATAAATTGAAAAAAAAAAAGGATTAAAGCAGAGTGGAATGATAGAACTCTTGAAATTTTAATCAAAATTTTTTTGAAAGAGACATTAGCTGAAAATCGACCAAATGTTCACTTTAATAAGATTGGATGGAAAAATATAGGCTCAAAGTTTGCTCATGAAACTAAGAAGAACTATGAATACAAACAATTTAAGAATAGATGGGATGGATTGAAAAATGATTGGCAGCTTTGGACAAATTTAGTAGGTAAGGAAACTGGACTAGGATGGGATCCTCCTAATCAAACTATTGATGCAGGTGACGAATGGTGGGAAAAGAAATTAAAGGTAAGCATTTAAGCTTTATATTTATATTGTTCTAATGTTACTTGATAGTTTAATAACTTAAATAATATTATTGTAGGAAATCCTGAGGCAGCCAAAATCTGAACTAAAGGTTTGAAACATATTGAACAGCTGAATATTTTATTTAAAGATGTTGCAGCTACATAAGAAGGAGCTTGGGCACCTTCTTCAGGTTTTGTACCAAATGATACTAATGTGGCGTGTAGAAAAAGCCTAGTTGATATTGATCTTGATGATAACCATTTATGAAGGCTTTGTCGTCAATCTAGAAATTGAAAATATTCATAATGAGATTAGTTTATCAACTTCAACTCTAAGAACCTCTACAAAAGGAAAGGGAAAAAAAGAAAGAAAAATGATACTAGAATCGAAAAGTTAAATCAAAATTTGGAGCGCATATGTGATGCAAGAGTAGAACTTCAATGAGTTTTATTAAAAGAGATGAACCTGGTTATAGCATTGCTGAGGCGCTGAACATCTTACGCAGTATAAATGAAATAAAAAAGGGAAGTGAAATGTTTATGTTAGCTACCAAATTATTTTTGAAAAAGGAAAATAGAGAGATGTTTATTGAGCTTAAGGAAGTTGAGCTTCGAATAGAATGACTTAAGACAATGAAATGATTGTGGTTTTTGTAATAAATTAAACATGTCTTTGGTTACTAATATTGACTATTTGTAATGTGTTGTTTTGGGTTTTGCTACTATTAATGTCTTATATTGGATTTTTGGTTGGTGAATTCTGTTGTAATGAATTAAATTGTACTTTATGGAAATTGTGTTATGATTATTGCTATGTTGTTATGTTATACAATAAGCTTATTATTTATCTTTTTACATATTTTGATACAGATGTCATCATCTGATAATGATTTTGAGAATGATCATGAATATAATGAAAAGATTGAAGAAGAAATTTTGCAATTAGTTCAAATTGGAGTTACAATGGCCGTAGATCATCATATTAAATATTATATGAAAAAACCATATAGAACACCCCCTCACACTGGATGGATGTTTGTAATGGAGTTGCTTAATGGTCATAAAGATAGATGTCATCAACAATTGAGAATG
>JANJEY010000003.1:65280937-65296801 GCA_024703695.1 Erythroxylum cataractarum | reverse complement strand
AAAACAAAAACCAAAAACAGGAAACAGAAACCAAAAACAACAACAGAAAAACAGAAGTGGAACCAAACGGCCCCTTAAAAAACATAGTGATTATCCTGCAAGGTGCGACCTTCAACGTGGCCATATAGGTCATGAATCAAAGAAACGAATCAAGCGGGTCCCACCAACTTCCCAAATAATTGCCGCAGGAGCAAGGATAAGATCTCGCTCGTACACGTGTACTCAAATCCCACACGAAAACCCAACACCTTCCCGCCCCAACCACACGCAAAACGTTCCAACCAACAACACAGAAACACGTGAATTTATTTATAAAAAAAATTAAAAATCCGAAAATAAAATAGACACGATTTGATATATAAAACAGTAACCGTACTTGGTAGCTTTTATTTTTCCAAACCTCTCACGCTCTCTACACTGCCGTCTCTAGTCTACATACGCTGTCTCTCCCCAAGTAAAAGTGTTTGTGATTCAAAGATACTTCGTTACCTCCTCGAATCCGGGCGGTTACACTCTCGTTGGCCGGAAAATGGTGGATCCGATCACCCATGACAAGGACGAGGACCTTGCACTTCTTTCGGTCAACGACAATGCCGACAACTCCTGGCGTTTGAACTTCGACGGTTACCAGTTGTCGTCAGAGTGCCAGGACAAGAAGCCCTCCCGTGGTCTCCATGATTGTCTCGGTGTTTCAGGTGATTTCTTATTGTTTGTAGTGTAAAAAGGAGAGAGGATCTTCAGTTGGTTATGTTTTGGTTAAATTATTGTATTTTGGTTATGTTGAAAGCGTGTATAGTATCTGACTCTTGGTTTTCTGCGAATGGTGTTAACAGTTGAGACAGACATGTACGATAATCGGAATTACTTTTCTGTGTGTGTGTATGTTTATTATTGGCGGCGGCGTCTTGTTTTTCTGAAATAGGAAAGTGTATTTTCCTTTTTCTGTTTTTGTTGGATCATTTCGTGCTTCTGATGGATGGTTTCGAAGGAATGGATTTATTAGTAAAATTTGTTTTAGATATCTAGACTGGTTTGAGGGGTTTTGATTGCTTAAAGATTGTTACTGAAGTGCGACTTAGTTCTAGTACTGATAAAAGGCCGTGCCTTTTGATGTATGTGCTTGTAAATGGAGAGAGCTTAGATTTAGTATGAAAGTTTTAAACCAAAAGTTTTGAGTAACCTTTATGTGGCTTGGATTGGTCTTATGGCGTAGCATTTTGTGGTATGGCTAATTAGGTATGCTGACAGATAAACGAGTTTTATTAGGTTGGGGATGAGGGAGAGCTATTTGAATGAATGCCCCGTGCTTGTTTCCTTTCTGGGTACTGACGCGATTCAGAAATTTGTTTTGAAGTTTATATCATTTTATATTCGATATAGTGTTAATATCTGTCGGTGCTAGGTTCTGAAGATAATGTGGCTGAGTACTATCAGCAGCAGGTGGAAATGCTTGAAGGGTTTAGTGAAATGGATGCTTTAGCAGATCGGGGTTTTATTCCTGGAATTTCAAAGGTTTATTTACCTCTACATCTGTTCTGTTTTATATTGAATTAGATCATGCTCCACATTTTAAATCTTGACATCAATTGTTGTGGTTGCAGGAAGAGCAAGACAAATTGGTTAGAAGTGAGAACTTTGCTATTAGAATATCAAATTTGGCCAATATGGTTCTTTTTGCTGCCAAGGTTTATGCATCCATCAGAAGTGGTTCACTAGCCATCATTGCATCTACTTTTGACTCTTTTCTTGATCTGGTGTCTGGACTCATCCTGTGGTTTACTGCTTTCTCCATGAAAACACCAAATCCGTATCAGTACCCTATTGGGAAGAGGCGAATGCAGCCTTTGGTCAGTACTTTTTCTATATTTGTTTTTTATGGATTATAAGAATTATTATATTCTCTTTGATTATTTATGCTAAGTTGTCAAATTTCTTTTTGTCCTCCTTTTGTCTGTCCTCCTTTTGTCTTTCTGCGATATATTCCATCATCTGCCTGTCCACTCAGTGGAATGTATGGTGCGCCTATCCGGAGATCCTGCATCTTTTGTTGTCTCTCTCCATTTTCTTGCATTGTCACACTCATCACTTAGCCTTCTGAACGGTCATATCACATGGACGTTCTGCAACTCTGATGAAATATCCTGTTCGCATGAGCTTTGGAATAGGATGAATTATGCGTTCTGATTTATGTGCTTTTAACTTGTGGAATGTCTCATTCTATTCCCATACGAGAAGTTGATGCTTCACCATAGTTTTTTGATAATATATCTTGATATTCTTTTCTGTGATTATCATTTCTGGGTTCACATTTTCTTTAATCTGTTTGAACGTGATTAAACTATCTAGCTGAAATCATATATACAACTATTTATTGGTTGTCTCTAATTTTCTTTTCATAGGAAAGTCACATTAGATAATTGCAGAGTGCACCCCTTGCTTGCTGGCACTCACTGTCGTTGCTTGTTTCATGTGCTTTTTCCAAATTCACATACATATGTACAGATGAATGCCCTTTCCACCTGCCTGTGTTTACTGTATCACTTATTTATTAATGTTGTTCACTACTGTTCTCTTTCCCTGGCACACGTTTGCCTTGTTTAAATCATAATTTCCCCTTCTTGATTGTTTTATAATTGTAATTCATAAAATGTGTGTGTTCGTTCTCATTATTTGTGAATCCTGTTCAGGGAATCCTTGTTTTTGCCTGTATTATGGCAACTCTGGGACTGGAGATAATATGGGAATCAATTAGAACATTGATTTTTGAGGTAAGTGGTCCCTAGCCAATTCTCAATTTTATTGAAAAGACAGGAAATAAGGAATGCATTTAACCATCTATTTCATTTCATTTAATGTTCTTTCAGAACAGTACATTTGATCTTACCAAAGAGCAGGAGGAATGGGTTGTGGGTATTATGCTCTCAGTGACAATTGTGAAGCTTCTCCTGATGATTTATTGCCGCTTGTTTAAGAATGAGATCGTGAAGGCTTATGCCCTGGATCACTTTTTTGATGTTGTCACAAACATGATTGGCCTTGTTGCTGCACTCCTTGCCCAGTACATTAAAGACTGGGTTGACCCTGTCGGAGCTATAATTGTGAGAAAAATCTGTTCCTCTTTTGGCTTGCACTTTCTTTTATCATCCCAATTCATTACACTTGAAATTGCCATTAAAATACTTATATTAGTCGCGTATAGAGAGGTTTGAGTTTAACTCTTTTTCCAAGGCACGATACGATTTTAATCTGTTTGCATCTTGGATTTGGAGTTAAAAATAGTATGAAACAGACCATTATTGGGACTTTAAAGCCCTTAAATTATTAGATTTGAAAAGTTCAATACAAGTAAAATGACCACTATAGATTCCCTTATCATAACTCGTGTATTTATATCTTTAACAATATGAGATTTTGATGATGCTGCAGCTGGCATTGTACACAATATGGACATGGTCAAGAACCGTATTGGAGAATGTTGATTCACTTGTTGGAAAGTCAGCTACTCCAGATTATCTTCAAAAGCTCACCTACCTTTGTTGGAATCATCACAAGGCCATTAGACACATTGATACTGTCCGGGCTTACACCTTTGGTTCTCATTATTTCGTTGAGGTTGACATAGTCCTGCCTGCAAGCATGACCTTGCATGAGGCTCATGACATTGGTGAGTCCCTGCAGGAAAAGCTCGAGCAATTGCCAGATATTGAGCGTGCATTTGTTCATCTTGATTATGAGTACACCCACAAACCTGAGCATGCTCAGTCTCATTCAGTCTAGCGACCGTCTCCCCCTCGTGTTCTCGACATTCTTTCTCGTCAGTTCTCAACAAGGTCTGCCTTCAATCTATTAACTACATGCAAAGTTGATATATGGCTGATCAATTATTGCAAGTTCCTTAATAAAAATAACTTGCAAACTAGGGATGGTGAGACATTCGTGGCTAGGTATATTATGTTATTATGGCTTCCAAGGACGTGGACAGAGTCTAGTCCTTCGTCATTCAGCCGGCTATTGGATGGTCTGTTTAAGAATCAAACAACCTTGTCAAGTAGTCTAACCTTGTACTTTCCACTAGATAAGAACACTGAGCTATGTCTTGTGTTTAATGTGTATATTTGTTGATGATAATGGGGTATTTCCTGAAGCTGGGTTGACCCCACGATGGTACTATTTTCATGCTTGCTTTCTACAATACATCCCTGTTTTCTGCATGATGATGATGATGATGGAGAAATATTGAGAATTACATTTCATTTTATGTTTTATATGTTCTATACTCTACTCTTGGTGTAACTAAAGTGTAGCTGTTAAATATGATAATTAAACCATTTTATAATTATAAAATTAATTATATTGAAACTTTCTCTTATTTAATATTTTTATTTTAATTCTCGTATTTTAAAAAGTATTATTTACCATCCTTTTAATTTATCATACAACATTCTTTGTTTATATTTTGTTAATTCTTTATTATAATTGTTAGGTATATCTGTTGAATTCTGGTCGTACTGAGTCATGCCTAACCTTACGCGATGTGCAATGAAAAAGATCTAAAGATCTAGTGGAGAAGATAAAAAAGATCTACACTGACCAAATTGATATGCACATGTTTCTGATGCGGAATAGCATCGTTCTGTATATCACCATTTTTCTGGTCCCCATGCATGCCCACAGCTTCTTATCATTCACTCCATGAAGCCATTCTGGGAATCAGATATGGCCTGGGACCACCACGTTGAACCGGAATAGACAAGTTTGGGCTCAGGACTTTTTTTTACTTGGAATGTACTTGAAAAGTCTAGACTTATTTATTAGATCATATTTGGACTTTCTCAATCCAAACTTGACTAAAGTTCAACACATACAAGTCTGAATTAATTTATTGAAATTATAAATTTGAATTAATTATATATATAAAAAATATTTCAAATCAAGTGAGACGCTTATACTCAGAAAAATAAGTACTTTTTTTTTACCACAAAAAATTTCTAAAAATAAAATGAGTGTTTAGCTATAAAATAAAAAAGTACTTTAATAGATCTTATTTTTTTGGTAATCAAAATAGAACATTTTAAAAAGCTTAAATTTGAAGCTTTTTTTAAAAAATAACTTTTTCGAGTAGCCTTTTTAGATTAATTGATGAATCTATTTTTTAGTCCCTTTTGCTCTTATGTTTTATACATAATTTTCACAATATCTACAAACACATCTTCTCGTTTATTATATATTTAAATATTTACTAAACTTGAATATTTATTTTGAAATTTATATAATATTATTTGAGTTTTTTTTATATGTTTTAATATGCATTTTTTATATTAGTTTACTTATGTTATATATTCATATAAAAGATTTGGTTAGATACATTTTCATTTATGTTTCATATATTTTAAAATTATATAATAATTAATATATTGTACTTTGCATATTGTTTAATATTCTTTAAATAATATTTATATACATAAATAATATTTATTTCAAAATAAAATATATTTAAAATCAAAAGTGTTTTTTATTTTTATATTGTCAAACAGTTTATTATATGAAACTCTTTCAAAAAAACTCTTTTTTAAATGTCAGCCAAACAAACAACTGACTTCTTAGAAAAATCCTTCTAAAAAAAGTTCTACAGGAAAAAAAAACTCATCTCACAAAAACTTTAAGATATAAGCCTAAACAAATAGAAGCTAAATAAGATCTAGTTCAAGATAAGATCAATTTGCCATTCCTAATGCTAGTTCAATCTTATCATTTGCTGTTCCTTAATGGGAATGCTGTGTATTATCATTACTGTTAAGTTAAACCAGACACAAGACCTTAAACTTTGAATTATGTTCTTTTAATTCTGACCATCTTGAATTTCTTTAACTTTTGGTCTTTTTTCTCCATGGCTTCCACGGTGGAATTCGAATTCTCAATTTTTGTTCTTTAGTGCAACTTTGGTAACTATTAGACTATTAGTTAGTAAATCAAACAATTAAATTTTGAAATAAAAGGTTGAGTTTGGATTGGATTTTATGTATATTTGGGTAATTGTATTCGTTATCTTGTAAGGTCTTATGGGGTAATAAAGTAGTATTAGAGCCATCAGGCAACGGTTTAGATTTGCCCAATGTCGCAAGTTCGAATCTCAAAAAATTTATTTGAGAATGGAACAATCGCTCAATCCAAAATGCAGTTATCACTTAAGAAATGTGGGTTTGTAAAACAGGGGTATACTTGAGTAATTATAACCCTTACATATAAGGCGTCCTATCTAAAACATCATATATGTATAGCTATGAGCAGATCCAGACGACTTCAAACTCAAGTCCTTATTTAGGATTTGATTGGAAGAATTCACCATTGATAGCCCACAAAAGGAACATAAGTACATGCATTAGATTGCAGGTGCACAACTGAATCTCATTGTAGTTATGAAGTAGCAGAAGCAGCAAAACATACCTTCATGTAGTTGTGAACACAAGTAAAGCTTTCAGGAACAGTCCACTTCTTGAAATGACCCAAAGCAATCTGAAGATGGTAAAGCTTTGGTGCCAAGCTCAAGTCAGAAGCAGTGATCTTTTCCTCAGCAATGAAAGGACCCTGTTCTTATTTATCTAGCATATGAAGATCAAATCCTTTAAGAAGTGAATTTTTCTAGTTAGATCATATCATAAATGTGCTTTAAGATGCTCTCCAATGTCCTCAATTCCGCAAGCAGAGCCTGTTTCATTTGGATCCTTGCTCTTCAAAACTTTGACAAAAGATGGGAATACCTTTGAATCACTGCAGTGCAACAATGGTGCAAATGCATAACAGAATGAATCTCTGAGCTACATGTATATATCTCTCCAAATGAATTTCAGAAAAGTTCCTAGCAAGAATGTTATACTTTCCTGGACCTTAAAAAGAATTGAATGGATCGAATAGCTTGAGTCCAAACTTGACACAAAGCCCAAATCAAACTGAATTGGGCTGGTTAACTTTAAGCCTGACAGAATTGGGTTGAACCGGAGTTGGGCTTCTTTGCCAAACCTTGTTCGGATCCACAGAACCCTAATGAAAACACGATTCATCATACGCCGCCATTTTGCCATCGTTGACCAATCACGTCTTTTCCCATTTTCCTGGCGCCTTCCAATGTTTCACGTCACAACACATTCTCTATCTCCACAACTAAAGATTCTAAATCCACTCCGCTCCTGTGAGGCCCACAACGTACAAGCACGAGGCAAGCTGTAGTGGAATTGGCAAAAATCTTCATTTTAACCCGCGAAAACGACATGGCCAATCGACAAAAACGAACCAACTCTATGTTGAAACTACTAATGAAAGATCCGCTGATCTTGCCCATCATCTTGAAGCCCCATTTTTCTTGCATCATTCCTAGTTTATTTTAATCCATTTTCCTTAGCTAAGAAAACCCAAATTCCAATTCTTTTGTACTCCTCAATAGTCAAGAACTTGAAGTTTCATATGCTAAAAGTTTTGGACTCCTCTGTTTTTCTTGTGTTGCGTGTTCCTCGAACTTGTCTGTTTCTTGGCTGCCCTGTGATTCAAGATATAAGAGTGCGTTTTTGAAAGATACGAAAAGGGGAGGGAGCTATTCTGTTTCAGAACCTGTTTTTCCCATGGAATGATCAAATTGAGTCGTCGATATTCAAAGGTCTCTTTAAAGAGGGTAGGTGTTTCTCTTTCTCTTGTTGGTGGGATAATTGGGTGTTTCCTTTATTGGGTTTCAATGATTTGGTTGGGTTCTAACTTTTTGAATTGTGACTTGAGTAGAATTGAGCATTTCTTATTCTTTTGTTTCTGTTTTCTATTGGAACGTAAGGATTACTTGTTGGGTTTTGATTTGGTTGTGAAGTGATTGTTGTTTTTGTTGTCTCTCTTGTTGCTGTGATAAGATGTTTTTGCGATTTTGAGGACTTTTTACCATCGTTTTGGTTGCTGTACGCAAGGAATGAGTATAGATATTATGCCTTCCCATCATAGCTTTCTGTGTTTTGCTTGCTGAGAAAGGCTGCTTTAATGATTTTGTTTTATGCATATTGATTGCAAGAAACTTAATTACTTTGGTATTTCCATAATCTAGTTTTTGGTTCCTGAGTTTTGATGGCTGTCCACTGTCTTTTCTTTTACAATTTACCATGGGAAAAGTTGGCTTTCCACATCTATGTTAAGAAAAGATTACTTATTTCTTGTTCCCACTAAAAAAAAGATGATCATTATAGTCTAGGTTTCCACGTTAGATTCAGGTGCTTTTGAAACGACAACCTTTCTTTTGTGTACTGTTTTGTTTCTTTACATTTTTGTTTATGTTTTGTGAATATTACTATCTTTCATACGAATAAACATATGAAATAACCTGAAAGATGGAGGGTTGTTCCTGGAAATGATCCAGATATTCAGGCTTAGATTTGTTGGTCAGAGCAGTGTATGTAAAATACCGTAGTTAGCTTATGATTGCCTGTCCACTAGGAGGTTGTTCTACTATCATGTAATTTGCAGAGAGGAAGATAGAAGGAAAAGCCTCTGAAGAATGTTGTTACATGTGCCAACTGTTTTCATCTTGATATCTTTGATTTGGTGCAGGTGCATCCTCGTATTCTCTGAAAAGTGGTTGAGTTAGAGATTGATTAGTTGAATGGATGAAATCATGTCAGAAATGTCGAATAGAAATCCTGCTTCTAGTGTTATTGCAAGGTTAATGGGTATTGATGAAGTGCCATACCAACAACCTGCTCAAAAGAAACCGAGAGTGCTATCTGAGAATTACCTGAGAAGAGTTGCTTCTATTGGTGTAAGAGAAAAATTCCCAGAAGATTATCCATCTAGTTTGAGCATGGAGAAGTATGAAGAACCCAACTTTGTCTTTCAAGTATTAGAAACATTGAAGAGAGACAAACGTCATGGCAAGTCAAGTGGGAGGAAGAAAGTAAAGCTGAAGTCATCAGGGCTGAAGCCAGCAGGAGTTTCAGAAGATAAAAACCTTCAAATTCCGCTTAAATGTTCTGATGCATCAGAAGTTCCCGATTCATTGACAGGAAAATATCCCTGGAAACTGGATTATTTGGTTAAGGACAAAATCAATGACCCAGCGGAGGATAATTTTTGCCTTCAATTGGGGGTTAAAGATTTCAGTTTATCATTTACTTCTGGATGTGGACATGGCTGCATATGCAGGAAATGTATGAACGAGAATCTCAATGCTGATGGTCAAAAGAATATTTATAGTATGGTCAATGGCCTTCCCAGAAGACAGCTTTTAGGATCAGAATCCGTGCAAAGTTATGGTTCCTGCGTCCCGGCTAGCAGGAAAGTTCTTCAGAAACCAAACCCAGGAAAAGCAGAGAATGCCCCTAGAAATTTATCATATCCTACTAGTTCTCCTCAAGTTTCTTGTTTAGGTCTTTGGAGCCAGGAGGAGATTCTTGTTTCTGGAAACAGAAATGTTTGTCTTGAAGTTAAAGAGAGGAAAAGAACTAATAATGGCATGTTAATCACCAGGCCGAAGTCCAGATTTTTAAAGGACAAAGCCAGAAGGTTGATACATGATGAGGACAGGCACTTGGAATTGAACAGGTGCACGATTTTGGTAAAGGATGGATATTCTTCTTCTTGTGCCTCAGAGAAATCAGTTCATCAGGTTAGTTGGCATCTTTCTTATACAAAGCAGTTAATACTTCAAAATAGTTTAAGAAGATCAATCATGTAGCAAGTTATCATTAACACATTAAAATGGATGCTCCAGGAGGCCTGTGCATTGAAATCTTCTGGTCAAGCTCTATTACATTCTCAAGAAAATTGTACTGTATCAAATGATGTGATGCTTTGTCATGTATATATATGTATAAAACTAACCCTTTCTAGTTTCTACCATTCATGATGAACAATCCTGATAGAGAATCTACGGTGTTTCCTTGAAAGGCTGTGGGTAAACCAAAGCATTAACTATTCACCTTGCAGTTATGTAGACAATTCAACTAGAATGATCTTTTACAAACTGAACCTAAGATCTTTAACGAAGGTTATTGTGAATATGCTTCCTAAGTTCTTCCGGTATTCTAAATATCTTTTGTTTTTTGCTCTTGTAATAAGTTTTTTGTTAGATTCTTAGCTAGATTTATAGTCAGCGGACAGACTTGCTAGTTATTTTATAACTCGGACCTGATATTTAGTCTTACCACTGAGGGCTCTTTGAGAATATTGCAGGATGTATCCAAAGGTGCCTTTGAAGAAGATTGTGCTAATTCACAATGGTCAGGCACAGACCCTGAATCTCGTATGGGCTTGGAGGAGTCTCGCTATCCTAGTCCAGTTTCAGTGCTGGATCCATTTTGCAAGAATGATCCTTTGTCTTCTTCTGACTGTTTAAGAAGTGTCAATTTTGCTTCTTTGCCAAGTGAGTGAGCAGACACTGGTTTATGTCCACTTCCTTTATATTTTAATTTGCATTTAGGGCCATTGAACTAATTATCATTTTCTTCTTCTAGATTTAAACATGCAACTTGAACTTCTGAACTCTGAGGCATCAGATTCATACTCTGAAGAATCTGGAATGGCAGTGTCTAGTGATACAGAGACTGGGGAAGGGTCAATTGGTGACTCCGGAGAAAATGAGGACATGATGAGATCATTCAAAGCTGAAGAGTGTAGGGATTTCTCCTACCTGGTAGATGTATTAACTGAGGCCGGTTTTCACAGTGAAGACCTCCATATAGGCTTCCACTCGTACCGGTGTGAAGAATATCCAATAAGCTACACAATCTTTGAGACATTGGAGAAGAAGTATGGTGGGCAGATATCTTGGAACAGATCAGAAAGGAGGCTTCTTTTTGATCGCATAAATTCGGTGCTGAAGGAAATTTTAGAGCCATCAGGAGGCCTTCTAAGATGGACAATACCAGTAGCAAGAAGGTTCAACGTTGTGCATGGTCAGGAGGTTAATGAAGATGAGTTGTGGAAGTCATTGGTGAGCCAGGAAAAGCAAGCAGGCGATGAATGTTTGAAGTTTTTCGGAAAGGAAGACAGATGGTTGGTATTGGTGGATGAAGTTGAGGTCATTGGTAGAGAAATTGAGGATTCTTTGGTTGATGAGCTAGTGGAAGAATGTTCTTAGGTTGCAGAGCTTTTGAGATATAAGTTTTTGATTGTAGCCATAGGCATGTATGTGTAATCTGTTAGAGCACGTTATTCGTTTTTGTTGGAGTGACAGGGAGAGGTTTTAGAAGAAAAAGTTTTGATATGTTGAGATTCATGCCCTCAAGGGGTGTGGCTTGATGGTTAAGAGCGGGGTTTGACTTTGGTTAGGTCCCAGGTTCGATTCCATGCTAGCCCCTCTTGTAAGAGCCTGGAGCAGTCGGGGTTTTACCTGTAAATGGAGAACTAGTTGGGCCCTCAATGATAAGGTGCGCTCATTTGGCCCGCCTGTAGAGTGGTGCGCCAGTTGGACCCTCAGAGAGGTGTGCCCGCTTGGTCCGTCTACAGAGTTTCCTCGAAAAAAAAAATTTGAGATTCATATTCTTATTTTTGAGAGAAAGGATGCATATAAGTAAATTTGGAATAATTCAACTTACAAGTTAGTTTGGAAATTCATGAATTTGATTCAATTCATTAATTTTATATAAATGAATTCAATTTATGCGTTTGAAATGCTAAAAAGGAGATGGCTTAAATTCAACCATGTAATTGAATTTCATTTTCTTTATAAATTCAATTCACATCTCAAATAATTACGTGGTTCAAATGAAGTGAATTAAATTCTGAATTGAAGAATTTATTCTTTTTAAAATATTAAAAAAATTCTAAATATATATATCATAAATATACAAATTACTACAAAATATACACATATTGATTTCATATTATTTTTAATTAAGGATAAAAAAGTCATATAAAGTAGTTGATTTTATTTTTATTGTGTTCTAAACAATGTAATTGATTTTAATTATAATATTTATAGATTTATTTTAAATAGTGTAAATCAAATTTAACTCAATTCTACAAATATAATTAAATTAACTTCGTTAATGAATCTAATTCCCGTTAAAGCATTCCGATAGTTGAAGGCCCTCCTGAGCTTACTGTTTTTGCTTAGTTTATAATTGTTTTGAAGCAACAAAAAAAGATGTTTCTTTTGGAAATTGTTGTTCTGTATGGTTAGAGGGTCCTCGGAAGCTTTGGGCATTTGGTCTAAGTCTGGATCTTCTGTCTAATTTTATAATGTCTTATTTTATCTTATAAATTTCAGTCATTTATTTATGTAAGTTTCGCGTTGGTTCTGCATAAATAAACGCAGAATCCACATAAATAAATGGTTAAAATTTATAGGAAATAATAAAATACCTTAATAATTGACAGAAAATACTGTTCTATTTGGACTAGCGTATGATTCTTGCTTAGGGTGCAAAGCTCCCAAGTTCAAGTTTCGGATCCCGACACGTTACCAAACATGCATGCAACTACGTTACTACTCCCTCCGATTCATAATAAGAGTTGTTTTAAAAAAATATACGCTTATTAATAAAGCTAATGAAATTATAAATATACTCTTGCAATAATTAGCATGTGAGAGAAATTGCATATTAAATTGTCCTAAAATTATGATCTGTAAAATGAAAGATTAATTTTGGAAGAAAAATTATAAACATGTATACAAAGTCAAGAATAACACTATTTTAAATAATTAAAATATATCTAAAACGAAACTTATTATGAATTAGAAAAAATATATAAAACCAGAGACGTCGTTTGATTAACACAAGAAAGCTTTCTCATTCACTGGCAACCATTACATCTCAAGGTCCACTAAGTGGTTTGATTCGATCTCTCTCAAACATAATAAGCACACAAACCATAACAATCTAACCCACACTGACACTACTCAGACAGATAAACACTGACGTGCACGATCGTGTCAACTCCATCTGTAATGTGCTGATCCTCCTGCTTAATCGACTCAATACTCGCATACCCACTCGCGTTCTCATACTTCCCGGTGCCACCAATCACTGCAACCTGCGACTCCGGCGATGCTGTCCTGTGCACTCCAAAAAAGCTGATAGTGTCCCCAACGCTGTCGTGATGATCTCCACCGTCATGCAACAACAATGTTAGCGCCATAGTATGACTAGTCCCGTCCATCGAACTTGCCAAGTAAAAGCCTTGAGCTTTTCCGATGACAGCCGATCCCAACTCGTGCCCTTCAGTCAACTCGTCGTCAATGACCGTGATCGACCCGAACATGAGCTTCTGTAATGCGGAGCCCGCAGGGAGCTGACCGGCGGTGACGAAAGGTTGGTTGTTGCCGTTGACGACGTTGTTGTTGTTGCCGGTGTTTTGAAGAACGGTGCTTGTTTGAGCTCCGTTGAGACCGGACAACAATGGAGCAGTGTTGGGGTTTATAAGGTTGTTGAGATTGTTAAGGTTTGCTAATGGAGTCCCACCTTGAAGTGGGAAGAAGTTGTTGTTCGGTACAGAGAAGGGAATGCCATTAATGTCTGTGCGAGCTATGAGGCCTGTGACCACTCTGACTGACGGGTGCGACCCACCTAGAATGTCATGCATGAAGAAGGACAATGGAGGTTTCGCCACGGTGGCGCTTGTGGAAGCGGTGGAAGCCGGTCCGCTTGGTAAGGTAGTTGCAGTTGTGGGACCTGGGAATGGTGCTGCTACGGTGACAGGAGGAGATACAGCTGGGGTGGCCGGGTTTTCTGCTTCATCTACTGGAGGGTCAGCTCCGTCGATGGCGGCGGCAGTAGGAGGGGTGGTGGCGGGGTTTTCTGCTTTGTCTAGTGGAGGGTCAGCTTCGTCGTCGGCGGCTGTTGCAGTTGGAGGGGTGGTGGCGGGGTTTTCTGTTTTGTCTAGTGGATGGTCAGCTTCGTCAGCGGCAGCGGCCGTAGGAGGGGTGGTGGCGGCGGGGTTTTCCGCTTTGTCTAGTGGAGGGTCAGCTTCCTCGGCAGCGGCGGCCGTAGGAGGGATGGTGGCGGCTGTTTGACCGCTTGGTAAAGTGGAGACCGATGGACTTTCTGGGTGTGCTTCATCAAGCAATCTTGCTGCATTAGCATAGGAAACCAGTAAGAGGAAGATAAAGACTATTGCTTTGACAGATTTGGCTGTTGCAGAGAGTGAATCGGCCATGTTTGGATCTGTTTGAATGTGTAAGAACATGAAGATTTAATTGAACGGTGAAGCAGCAAGCAATCCATGGTGGATATTTATACAGAGAGGATCATGATCAGATTCAGAAGTGGAGCTGATAAGTGGTTTTGGTGTGTGTTTTGAGAGGCAATACCAAAACTCCTGACAATAACGGCGCGGCTTTTTGGAGCAGTTGACTCAATAACTTCACAATCGATGAGAATTTGTTGCACCAAATCTGCAGAGTGACATTACTTTAGACTTCGAACCTCACTAGATTTGGACTATTCGACTCGAACTTAATCAACATTTAGGTCCAACACAAATTACATAAAGATATGAAGTGAAACATATGTCATACCAGCCCATTACTATATGATATATGCATAATTGTTTACAGTGAGACTTTAGATTGGGTGTAATGCTGGAGTCCAGATGTTTTGCCTAATATTATGGTGTCTTATTGTGTCCAATAAATCTCAGCCGTTTATTTATGTAGATCTTGTATAAGTTTCACGCGAGTCCCGTAAAATAAATAGTTAAAATTTCATGAGACAGAATAAAACAGGATAATATTGGATAGAAGATCTTGGTTCATAATGCCGTGAAGATGATATGATGTGACTTGAATGAATAAATTATTTGATTAATCAATAAAAAATTAATCTATACAAATATATAATATGTTTTAACGTATTAGTAAAATTATTTGTTTTTTAATAATTTTATAACTTTTAGTAAATCTATATTATTTAACTAATCATTATAAAATTAATATATGAATTATGCTATAATATTTTTCATATATTAGTGAAACTTACTTATTTTGTAGTATGTATTAGGTAAACCACCGATGCACAAAATAACTTATAAATTTCAATATTTTAGAAATCAGGTCAGAAATTAAACCTATAAGGTAAGAAGTAGAAGATTTAAAAGGGTTTTATTGATATTAAATCTTCATAAAAAGGTTAAAAATTAAATAAAATTAAAATTTTAAAATATGATTAAAAAATTATCCTTTAAATGAATATTAATTAATTAATTTTGATTTATAAGAACTTATAATTTACAAAAATTAACTGATTAATTAATAAATCGATCGGTTTTTAAAAAGATACCGAAAAGTTGAACAATTCAAAATTTTTACAATTAAACTGATCAAAAAAATTTTAATAATTGATAAATTATATGTTGAAAATAAATTAGTTAAGTTGGCTAACAAGTGATTCAAAGTTGAACAACATATTCGAATCAATATAGCATAGAAAATCCAACACCTTTTACTTTTCGATCCAATGTCACAAGTATTTAGTGAGACACAATTCAAATAATCCTATTAAATATGGAGCGTATCCAGTGATTAATAGAATCATATTGAATATCATATCACTCTTGTTTTACATTAAAAAATATCATAATACTCTTTTTATAAAATATTTTAGAGTGATATTATTTTTTAATATCTTATTAATAGTACAATTTTATTTATTTAATATTTTCTTTGTACTTTTATATTCTATTTCTATTTATACATGTAGAATATAAAAAGTTTCAAAATTGTTATATAATTGTTCTAGGCAAGAAGAAAAATCTTGCCAACTCATAGGGAAAAAGGTCAAATACCTATCCAAGTTGACATTAAAAAAGAATCTAAGTGCTTCTTTTATAAGAAGAAATGACACATGAAGAAGGATTGTGTCAAATGTAAGGAATGGTTTGAAAAGAAAGGTAATCTAA
>JANJEY010000003.1:65263797-65279913 GCA_024703695.1 Erythroxylum cataractarum | reverse complement strand
TAATCATAGCACTTTCTTAAACCATTTGAAACAATGAACTTAATCATTAATAATCCTTTCAAATTCACTTGATTCAATCATTTTGCCAAAACATTAACTTATAAAACATAATCACTTTCTTAATTTTTCCAAAACTTACAAATAACTTAAAATTTGTAAAACAAACATATTACCCACCTTGAAATCCATGCCATAAGCTTTATTCATACATCAATTGCCCAAAGCTTCCTTGGTTCTTCCAATTGACAATTACCTAAGCCATAATCCACCAAATCCAATATTATAACCATTATCATTCTCAAAGTTGATCACATAAATTGAAATCCCATAAGATTTCTACCCTCTCTAAATCATAATCTTCCAAAATCTCAAAATCATACCCATCATAATTCTCAAATCAACTATAGGAAAAATGTAATCATCATATTTCCAACCTTTTCAAACCAAAGATTTCTAAAATCTCAAATTCTCTACTTTACTCAAACCTTAACTCACATAAATCAAAAATTAACTCAAGTCATTAGGAAATCTTTCAAAACTAAACAAAGAAATCACATACCCATCATCTTTTCCATGTTTCTATTCTAAATCTCCAACTTATACAAGTGTGTATAATCCCAATTAATCTCATCCAAAATTTAACATAACCCAAAGCAAAATCATTAAAATTTTCTTCATAAATAACAAACCCATATGGATCTCAAGCCAACTCTACCAAAAACTCACTAAAACCCAAAGATTTAAAACCATCTCTTACCTCTTATCTTCTTCATTTTTCGAAATTCCTTGGCTCAAGATGAAGCTTTCACCTTCTTCTTCACCTTTCTCTTGAAACCCACGAAAATCTAGCTTGAAATCCCATGAAAATCGCAAACCCTAGCAACTCTTCTTCTCCATCGCCATTCTCCCTCTCCTCTCTCTATTTTCTCTTCTTCTCTTGTGTTTCTTTCTTCAATTTCGTGGCTTTTCTCTTCAAAAACGACACAAGCCTCCTTTTATAGTGCCAACTCATTAAAATGGGTGGTAAATGACTGAATTGCCCCTCCATATTAGCCTACACTCTTAAATCTTTAAGTGGACTTCCAAAACTGCCCCTGAAACTTGTTCTACTTTAGGACACTGATTTCATCATCAAAATGAAGGAATTAGTCCAAACTTCCTTCTAGAGAATTGTTCTTCTATGTCTTAATTTCATAATGCCTCAAGAATCATCCAATTTAGAGCACTACACCAAAAGTTATGCTCAAAACATTTCGGGTATATTCATATTCTAACACATTTTCTAGCACGTTATTTCCATCCAGAAATTTACATTCTTAATCCCAAAATTGACATTTGATGTCTTCATAACAATTGTATCTCTATTTCTCTAGTTTAATCCAAAATAAGAATCAATTCTATCGGATCACCAAAGATCCCGAATTTCTCAAAATACCCAACCATGTTCAGAAAATAGTCCAACTCATTTTGATTAAACTAATCACCCTTAATTTAATCTCATAAATTCACAAATATCTCATAAAATGAAATTCATTGTCTTAGGAATCCAATGCTTCAAGAATCAACTCAATCGGATGTCGGACGAAGGAGTTATGGCCAAATAAATTCTATATGTTCATATTCTGAAAAAAGCACGGGCTGTGTGAAAATCACACGGTCAGGCACACAGGCCGTGTAACCTTTGGGTTGAGTCACTGCGTTTAGGTTATACACAGTCTGTGTGAAATTCACACGGGCTGTGTAACCTACGAATAAACTGTGCTGGATTTACACAGTCTGTGTGGAATTCACACGGGCTGTGTAACCTACGGGAAAAAATTATGGTTACTGCACCAGATTTACACAGTCTGTGTGAAATTTTAGACAGCCTGTGTAACCTACGGGAAAATGATATTTCCTGTGTCTGGATTTACACAGTCTGTGTGAAATTTTATACAGCCTGTGTAACCTATGGGAAAAATCATATTTTCTCCCTCCAAAACCCCTCTAAAGGGTCCTAAATCCATCCTAACTTCTCCATTACTCATATCTTACCTATAATCAACTTTTCCGAGCCCGAGATCACGTGACAAACTCTAAAGGTTCAGGAATTTCTATTACCACGACATCCTATCTTGTAACTAGCATAAATCTCAACTCCGATCTCGAAATCTTGCATACTTAGTATCGTTGGAAAGATAAGAGAAGAAGCTACAACTTCAAAGAAGACAACTTTGTCTAATTCTATCTCAATTATTCTAGAATTTCCTTTGAATCAACATACTCATTTTTTTCCTCATACCATACTTAACATTTTCCCAACTTCACTTTCTCTATTACAACATCATTCAAAGCAATTTAACTTCCAATTGGAATCCATTCAACACTCAACCTCAATTCATATACTCTCATATTCAATAACCTCTTATCATTCACCAAACATCCTATCTTACATACATAACCATGGTTTATGCTTAAGGTTTCTCAACTCATCATCCATACTTAGTTCACATTCTAATTTCACAACCATCTATATACCAATTCATAATTCAAAGCCATACATAAACTCATATTCCATTTTGATATTTCCACTAAAAATTCGGGATCCAACAAAGGTTTTGTCAGAGATTGTCAAAGTTTTGGATAGTTTTCATCCTTACAAACTTGGTCCTTACACCAAACATCTCATGTAGGTGATGGACCATTGTGTCGACAATTTTCATGCCTACAAGTTGCTTTTGCAACATTACACTGACAAAAGCTAGAATATAACACTTGGTAGTCTTATCAACATTTTACCATTGCTCATGTTGTTGGACTTGCTCAGCAATTGACTTATCACCCAAAGGTGCAAGCTCATTGTCTGTTAATACCCATGAAACTCGTTCATATTGGAGAACAATGTCAAGGTTACATCTCCATTCACTATATTTCTCTCCATTTTCCATTTTTTTATTAGTCAAGAGCATTGTGAGTGGATTCATATTGTGATGATTATGTCTAAAAATATAAATTATTTAAGAACAAACATACTAGTCAACAATATTGGAACATAGTATAAAATTATAATGCATGTATGCTTGATGATAGATTTAACAAAGCTTAAAAAATAAATCTTTATATGATGGTTATTTTTCTTATCTATAACATACTAAATGACGCTGGGTCATCTTATCCAATAAAAGAAAAATTGGGTCCCTCCCACTAAAAAAGCTACCAAGCATCTTCATGCTTAACTTTGGTGGGCAGGTTGTTGATAAAATATGTTGAGTGTGTCAACATTTGATTCATCCACTAAAGGTGCTTGCAAACCATACCTCAGTGGGGGTTCACATTGCTACTAATGAGTACTTATCCTTTAGGAGACCCAAACTATGCAAGATCTAGGATTCATGTTCTCCAACAAGGAGTAACACTTCACCATATGCAAGCGGGCCATCATATGGAAACCATGGACTCTCACATAAGCATCCTCTCCCACTCAATCCTTTTGGTCTTTAACTTTTTATAAATACTATCTTGTCTAGAAGCAATTTATTAATCATCCTATATTGTTTCATTATATATCTCATACATAATGAATACATGGCAAAGCCTAGGGTTGGCAATTATTCTAATTGGCATAATTTCACATAATATCGCATATTATTAGCATCCATCCATCCATTCATCTCATGAATTTTAAAACTACTTTTAATTTTCCATCCTAAAAAATAAAAAATTACAGGCTCTTTGGCCCCCAAAAAAACTTTCTTGGACTTGAATCTTTCGTTTCGAACTCTTCGCTCACATGACCTGACCCATTCAGTAAAAGGGTGTAATGGCATTAATTTTACAACGTTTTTTGTTTTTCATAAAACCTAATTTTGTCAATAGGAAAACAAAAACTCACAAAATCAAATTTGTCAAGAGAAACACAAAATTCTAGCACTTGAAAAACTCATAAAACTGAATTTGTCGAGAGAAACGTAAAATTCCAACACTTCAAAAACTCATAGACCCGAAATGGTCATTCTTTATATTGACATTACCTATTCTTTTCTTCGATCCATGGCTGCTTCATCTTCAACATTACAAAAAGTTGTACATTAATAAATCAAAGAAAACAAAAAATGAAGACAAGGAGGAAACATGGTGATGATAGGCTACCCTCCTTGTTACAAACCAAATGAAGAAAATTTACAAGGTAATTCTATATTCTATGGACAAATAAAAGAGCAAAACATAAACCATATATATTTTTATCACAAAAAATATACAACATTTATAAATATAATTTACAACCTATGCAATATATAGGAATCAAATCATGCATAATAAAATGGCTCTGATACCAATTGTTAGGTCGAACACAAAAGCATACAACATTTGGCTAAATGGTAGATTTCAAAAACTTTTTCCAAAATTAAAATGCAATAGAAGCATGATAACCGAATCAACATGTTTAATCCATACATGATAACAAGATTGAAATTTTATTGACTCCTTTGCTACAGCTTTAACTCCTCGCTATTTGTATCCTCTTCTTGTTATTGTATCCTCTCCTTGCTATTTTATCCTTAACCAATCTAATCTACCATTGGTTCTCCTTGGACAACTTAGTTAACAAGATCCTTTGGTGGGAAAGGAGAAGAAATATTGTAAAGGTTTTTTCCTTTATGATCAACTAGTTGAAAGAACCAAAATGAGACACTCTCATTCCTAATTTAAGCTAGCTCATGAAAGAAAGGAGAGGGGAGTTGTAAAAACCAACTAATGCACCACTTCTTTCTTCTAATCAAAATGAAAAAGAGGCAATAAATGAGAAATTCTCACTTATTTAATATGGCTAGATGAAAAGACAAAAAACCAAAACAAGACATTCTCATTTTCAGTTATATGATGAAAGAAGGGAGAGAGAGCAACAAATGCACTACTTCCTTCTTTTAATCAAAATGAAAGAGAGGCCAATAAATGAAACATTCTCGTTTTCGGTTATATGATGAAAGAAGGGAGAGAGAGTAACAAATGCACTACTTCCTTCTTTAATCAAAAGAATGCTAAAAGATTCATATGTTTTTATACATACCAACATTAATTGACAACCATTAAACCATTTAACTATAAGACCATTAATCCATTTAATGAGGACACCATTAAACCGTTTAATGATGATGAGGCATGATCAAAAACCACCTTATATTTAGTAATTCAATGCTATATGCTTAGATGTCCATTTAGCTATATAAAACTTAAAATTTACATTCAGTTTTGCCCTCCTTTTTGTCTTTACAAATATTGTTTTAATTTAATTAATCTAATTAATAAAATAAAACCTAAAACTAGGCCAATATTAAATGTTCAGTTTTGGTCTTCTAATTAACAATTAATTAGTGTAAACCCAACATTTAATCATAGGTTTAAAACCCAATTTAATTAACTCTTCATTAAATTGTTCCGGTCTTATTATTCTGAATCCAATTCGGCGATTTCCTTTGTTTAATTTCTTTACGGTTGCCTCTATTTATTTGTCTTACTTTACTTAATAACTTTCCTAGAAGCCAAGTGGGGAATCTAATTGAGCTTATGTCATTCAAGCTTCAATAAGCACGAAATTAATTTAATCACATTATAATTAATTCTAACGTATTAAGCTTATGTCATTCAAGCTTCAATAAGCACGGAATTAATTTAATCACATTATAATTAATTCTAACTTACTAACCTGATGTCATTCCATTAAAGACAATTAGTTAAACTATTGAATTATCAAATATTATGAGAACACATGTTTCAAATTAGATGTCCAATTGCAAACTCTATTATGAACCATGTTATAACCATCTGCACAATAAAGGATAAAATTACCATTTTGCCCTTGATTGGTTTTTCTTTCTAAATCTCCCGCTTCACTCTATATGGTGATTAACGCACAAGATCTTATCTTGAAGTTAAGACTTGATGGGTAGCTAGTCCGTCAAACTACTGGTGCCAGTTTAATCACTAATCTCTTTAAAACATCTAGAAGTGATGATATCACTATAAACTCTTTATTCGAGTGAATGTTTCCTGATACATATTTCAATTAATAATTCCAATATGCAGGCACTACATTGATACTTTGTATAAATTCATTCCGATCATATCAAGAATTATAATGAAACATACATGAGTTCACCACTAGTAATAAAAGAATGCTAAAGTGTATGTTTTAAGATTAAAGAAACGACCTACTTTATTCTTTAAAAACATATGTGATTTCATATTCATTTAATAGTGCCATTATAGATAGTCAACTACTATCATGATATAAAACTCATCATTCCCTTGAAGTAAACTCCTTTACTTAAGCGGAGATAAATTGCAATACTACAGTTTAAATCATAATTGAGTGACCAACTTGATTATTCAACTGTGAGTCAACTAATTTAGATTTTAATAATATGCATGTTTCCCATACATCTCTATATATATGTATATTACTTACAAAATAATATTGGTACCTTATTACTAGTTATATTATGCTCATACAAATAAAACCAAACTCTTTTGTTTTACTAATAATAAATATTTTCATTCCAACAAAGTAACTGAAGAAGATTAAGTAATATGTAAATACACTTGCTTTCTAGGGCACTATATTTACATAACCCCAATATATCCCACAAGAATTTTATTATATTTAAATAATTAATTAGTATGAAATATTAAATTAATTTTCTAATTTACCCATAGGTATAAGAACTTGGTATATAGTTTGATATATTTATCATAAGGTTTAGCATAAATATGCTTGAATTAAAAATTTATCCTACAGGAAATTTTTATATCATTTGAATTATATCTTTTAAGATATGCTTTACACTGTTAATACATATATATAGTTTGTTGATAAGTAGTATGTATGTTTAATTTATACAGCTATTCCAACTGTTAGTTTCTTCAATACAAGTTGTGAAATTCCCAAATTAAGGGATGAAAACTATAAGATTTGGAAGGAGAGAATTCTTCTTCATTTGGGTTGGATGGACACTGATTATGCTATCTAGAAGGATAAGCCATCTAAGGTAACAAATGTCATCACTATAGCTGAAATTGTGCTTTATGAACATTGGGTGTGATGTAATCGCCTAAGTGTGATGTTCATTAAAACTTACATTTCTGTTGGCATTCGAGGTTCTGTAGAACAATGTAACAGTGTTCGTGTTTTACAGAAGGTTGTTGATAAGCAGTTTGAAACTTCAAACAAAACACTTGCAAGCACCATAATTATGAAGTTTCATTTACAAGACTCACCAATGTCCGAGGTGTGTGTGAACACATTTTGAAGATAAGGGACATTGTGGGTCAGTTAAAGAAACTAGAAGTTGAGATGTCTGATTCTTTTCTTGTGTTTTACATTTTGAACATGCTTCCACCGCCATACAGACCCTTTAAAATCGCTTATAATACACAAAAGGATAAGTGGTTAATAAATTAATTAATGATCATGTGTGTCAATGAGGAAGGGAGATTGTTGATGGAACAGAGAGAGAGTTCACAGAGTACATATCTGGTTGTTCAAAAAAAGGAAAAGGTCAAATACCTATCCAAGTTTAATTGCTTCTTTATAAGAAAAAGGGACTCATGAAGAAGGATTGTGTCAAACGTAAAGAATGGTTTGAAAAGAAAGGTAATCCAATCTCACTAGTTTGTTTTGAATCTAATATGGCTAAAGTTTGACTTGACACATGGTGAATTGATTCTGGTTGCACACTCCATATTACAAATGTGTTGCAGGGTTTGCAAAAGTCAAGGAATCCAATAGGAAGTGAGCAGTATATCTTATCCGAACAAGATACGTTCATATATAGAGGCTGTTAGGGATTGCAATTTAATTTTATGTGCTGATTTTATTTTTAAACTAGAAAGACATTTTATATTCCTAATTTCTCTAGGAAATTGATTTCAGTTTCTGGATATTCCTTTCATTGTTGGGAATGGTACATTGTTTGATGGTCTTTTTCATTTTGATTTACAAGATAATACTTGTTACAATGTAACACATGTTCATGTTAGAACAAAACATTGTGTCATGAATGAAAATTCCTCTATGTTATAGCATTAGAGATTAGGACATATCTCCATATAAAGAATTAAAAGATTGATGATTGATAGAGTACTTAGTATATTGGATTTTATTGATTATGATACTTATGTGGATTGCATAAAGGGAAAGTAGATTAACAAATCAAAGAAAGGTGCCAAAAGAAGTTTAGAAATATTAGAAATCATACATACAGATATTTTTAGTTCACATATGGACTTGCATGGTCAGAAATACTTTATCTCATTTATAAATGATTATTTATGATATATGTATCTCTACTTGCTTCATAACAAGAATGAAGCACAAGATGCTTTTAAAATGTTCAAAGTTGAAGTAGAGAAATAATCTAGTAAGTAAGTTAAAATTGTGATACATGATAGAGGTGGGAAATATTATGGTAGATATACTAAAGGTGGATAAACACCTTGTTCATTTGTGAGGAATCTTCAAGAAAATGAGATAGTAGTCCAATACACTATGCCCGAATCTTCAGACCAGAATGGTATGACAGAAAGAAGAAAATGAACATCATTAGACATGGTATAGAGCATGTTAAGTAGCTTTAACCTTCCCAACTCTTTGTGGACTGAAGCTCCTAAGATAGTTGTGTATATATTAAATCGGGTACTAACAAAGTTTGTTTCAAAGACAGGATTTAAGTTATTTAAAGGTTAGAAATCGAGTTTGCAACATATATGCATTGGGGGAAGTCCGTCTAAAATAAGAATTTATAATCCATAAGAAAAGAAATTGGATCCAAGGACTATGAGTGGGTATTTCATTGGATATGCCAAAAGGTCCAAGTGATATAAGTTCTATTGTCTATCACATCACACTAGAATTATGGAATCAAGAAATACAAAATTTCTTGAGAAAGACTTGATTAGTAGGAGGGGTCAATTTCAAGATATAGTCTTTGATAATGATCATATGGATACTCAACCTTCCACCTTAAACAGTAAAGTGATTGTCATTCACAATGATTCTTAAGTTCAAATAGACGTTGTACTCTAACTGTTGAAATTTAACAGCCTAACATAAATATAAATAACAATCAAGATATTCCACAAACTGCTGATAATCTAATAGATCCAATTATTTAGGAATTACCAGAAAATGTTCAGTAACCAGTTGAATAAGAGACTCTACAAGAGGATGTTGGTGAAACATTAAGGAGATCTACTAGAACAAGAAAAATAGTTATTATTAGTGATTATGTTATATATCTACAAGAATCTAACTATAGTATAGGAGTTGAAAATGATCCTGAAACCTTTTCACAAGCCATGAGTTGTAATGAATCAAATTTATAGTACAATGCCATGAAGGAAGAAATGAATTCCATAAAGAATAAAGATGATTGAGATCTTGTTGAGTTGCCTAAAGGAGTAAAACGTATAGGTTGCCAATGGGTATGTAAGATAAAGAAAGAATCATTAGGCAACATTGAGAGATATAAGGCAAGAATCGTTACTAAAGGATTCACTTGAAAGGAAGGAATTGAATACATAGATGCATTTTCTCCTATTTCTAAAATGGATTCACTTCATATGATTTTGGCATTGGTTGCTCACTTTGACTTGGGATTACATCGAATGGATTATGAAAACTACTTTCTTAAATGGATACCTAGAGGAAGAGGTTTACATGAAACAACCAGAAGGATTTTCCTCTAAAGATGATGATAATTTCGTTTGTAAGCTTAAAAGATCCATATATGAATTCAAACAAGCATCCCGCCAATGTATTTAAACTTCCACAATATTATCTCATCATTTGGTTTTAAAGAAAATATCATGGATCAATGTATATACCAGAAAGCTAGTGGGGGTAAATTTTATTTTCTTGTACTATATATGGACGACATATTACTTGCAACCAATGATAGGGGTAGCAATGATGTGAGAGAATTTCTCTAAACATTTTGAAATGAAAGATATGGGTAATGCGTCTTATGTCACTGGCATTAACATACATCGAGACAGATTTCGTAGTGTTTTGGGTTTGTCTCAATAAACCTATATTAATAAAATTTTAAAGAAATTTCGAATGAAAGATTGTTTACCTAAAGTAGATCCCATTATGAAAGGGGATATGTTTAATTTAGACCAATGCCCTAAAATTATTTTAAAAGGGAACAAAAGAAAAACATTTCATAAGCTTCTACAATCAGAAGCCTAATGTATGCTCACATTTATTCAAGACCTGACATTGCATTTTTTGTTGGAATCTTGCATAGATATCAAAGTAACCCAGAATTAAATCACTGGATAGCTGTAAAGAAAGTATTAAGGTATCTTTAAAGGACCAAAGATTACATGCTTATATACAGGCAGACAGAAAATATGGAGGTAACAGGGTACTCAGATTCAGATTTTTCTAGATGTGTTGATTCACGGTAATCGACACCAGGTTATATCTTCAAGTTTGCCCATAAAGCCATGTCTTGTTTGACTACTACTTCCACCATGGTGGCTAAGTTTGTTTCTTATTTTGGGGCTACCTCACATGATATGTGGCTAAAAAGTTTCATATATAAGCTTAGACTCATGGATTCCATTTTTAGGTCATTAAGAATATATTGTAACAATTCGGTTGTTATTTTTCTAGCTAGAAACAATAAGAATGGTAGTCAGAGTAAACACATCGACATTAAGCTTTTACCTATAAGGGAATATATTAAGGACAAGAAAGTGGTCATTGAACATATTAGCACTGAATTGATGATAGTTGATCCTTTAATAAAATGCATGCCACTAATGAAGTTTAAGGATCATGTTGTTATAATGAGATTGAGTTCCATTATATAGTTCTCATTGTATAGAAAATGTTGTTTTTTTGAAACTATTAAAGTATTTTCTCATATTTTGGTGCACATTATTGAATTTTGAGAAAATTTATTATTTTAGATCTGAAATAAACATAAGGTCTATTCATTTAGTAATGTTACCACATTAAGATTGATATAATTATAGTATACTGTAATATATGAAAGATAATATTGAAGCCAATAGATGACTTATCATCATGATTCGTATATTTTACTTAGATTGGATTAGGATTTAATACCAAGTTAAACGTATAGACTAAGTAAGAGAATGTGAGAACTGTTTTTATTCCTTATAATAATGGTCCAAACATTATGTAGTTAATGGGTATTTAATTCCTGATTTTATGGTAATTCCTGGTGTGCTTGATGGAGCACATTCATATAAGCTTTCTTGTAGATTTTTGGGTCCCCTAAACTTCTTTTCTCCTCTTAAACATACATCATTGTATTAGGAACTAAAAACTTAGAAGAATTTTAAAAATGTAGTTCTTCAAGAACAAACAACAATGATATGAAGTATTTCATTTTCTTCTGCATTAATTTTATATGTTATTCTAATATATATTATTGTTGAATATATGTTAGAATTTGGTTACATTAATATCTTCAAGTCTCTTTTTAGGAGACCTCTTAAATGCCAAATAATTTGAATTATAGATGTTTTTAGTGTATACTTCTTTCTTTATTCTTCTTATTCTTTTTAATCTTGATTATATATATATATATATATTTGTATATATATTTAATTTAGGGGGCATTTAGTTCACAGAAGATAATGGGAATGAGAATGGATATAATCATTATAATTATGATGGTTGATTAAGATGAAATAATGATTATCATTACCTCTAATGGTGGTTGGTTTGTTAAAAATCTTAAGAAATAAAATTTTGTTAACATTTTTTAATACTAAATTTTAAATATAATTTAATTAATTATATTTTACACACCCTATTTATAATGACAGAATGTTTAAAATCAAGTATATTGCAGTATTTCATTTCCAATAGCTCTTGAAAAAAATACTCCAGTATTTTCTTGCATCAACATATCATTAGTTACATAATATCCTCAAAATATAGTTTAATAATAAAAAATATTGTACAATTCATCAACATAACATAATATCTATCATTCCATTATTATAGTAAATTCAATTAACATAGTTTAATGCAATTTACATTCCTCTGATGATGCAAATGATGTAAAATATTTGTCATATATACCTTAACCAAAAGCCTTTAATTGCTGCAAAATAACCAGGTTAACACTACAAACATTGTTTTCATTACAACTATAAAAGACCCAACTAATACAAAATATCCTAGTTAGGCAACATCAATTGCATTATAAGTTTATAATACTTACAAAAATATTAATATGCTTCATTGAATTATTCATAGACTAGAAGATGGATAGAGGAATCCAAGTACAAAAGACTTTTTAAATGACTTGGCAAAGCGAGTAAAACCTGAACTTTGGTAAGATCATTATATAATAACACAGCAACCTTACCAACATCCATTTGAAATATGTCAGTATTAACAAGCTCACTAATGAGCTATTTCATCTTCTTATCAGTTAGGGGATTAGATTTAGACTTCGCAATCAAAGCATTTGTAACAGTTGCATATTGTGAGGACATTTGTTCATAAATAGACTCAAACTTAGTAGTGAAATTGTCTAACCTTGACTCAATAGTATTATGAAGTGTTGCTGGTCTTTTTTTCTTGTAAGAATTTTCCTTTCTTGGTGACAGTTTGTGTCGTGGTTTGCAAATAGGGTGGCGAGTCATGTTGATCTACATTAAAAATTCAGAAAATAATTGTTCACCATATAGATAAGGTATGTTGAAAAGCTAGGTAATAACAGTGGAAAAGAGATAAAATAAGAAGCGAAGGTAATGGAGAAATGGGAAATGTTTGTTTTGATGTATTTAAAATTATGAATGACAATGATGTTGTGCAAGATCTTTCCTAAGTGATTAAAAATAAAGAAATTTGTCAATCACATCAGTACAGTAAGCAAGAAAGATTTTCTTTTATAAACTTCTTGGAGAGAAAAGTAAAGGTTGGTACTACCTCACTCTGATGTATGTTAACCTATAAGTAAGGTTTCACTAAATGAGAGTAGATTCTTCGTGGTAACCAGTCTATATTCTAAAATTGGAGATTTTAACAAGCAACAAGTAGCTTACTGGTATTTCATGGGTTCAAGAGGTGAATGGGCTAAAAGTAAAGAATACCATCCTCGAGCATCATCAGCAGCATATTATTGTCATGTTTCTAAATACAAGCAATAGTGGGAAGTGACATCTTCAATGAAAAAAAAAGGGGATTTGGTTAGCCTTAGTCCCAAGGTAACATGGTGGGATAGTTTTGTAGGTGACAGTTCAATACCTAGGATGGAGAAATGCCACTTGCATTACATTGTAAGTGGTGATTTGGTCCTTAACAGATGAACCAACAACTCGATTGGACCTACTAATAGCGAGATTAGGTCAGAATATGATATCATCAACAAATAGGATTTAAATAACTAGACACCAAATGGATCGAACCTGGGACCACTACATGCCATGTTAAAATGATAACTTGACTATCCTGTTGTATTCTTTGCTAAGGATATTCTCTTTTGAAACAAAATAGGATGACCAGTTTATTTAGCTAGCCAATAAACTGAAAATGTCATCAACTATAATTTTCCTGTTGGGTTGCGCAAGTACCTATTATGGTTTCTGAAAACTGACAAACCAGTAGTTATTTCTTCCATGATTGACCATTAATAGATAATCAAATAAGAGATGTCAATAAATGCACCATAATTAACAATCATATCATGCATATATAGATTATGACATACAAAGATGAAAAACTCCACTCTTTATCGATGTCCTTTTCGAGTAATTCAATGTGTAGTTCTTTCTGTAAACTTAAAATAACCTTATAAGAAATTGAGAAAAGTTTACCATTTGCATCATGAAATTGAAAAAAATTGAATACTTTAATTTTTAGCTTAACATCTGCATAAATTCTGATTACTTCAATTACCTACAATCATGCAACTCCTTTTTCAGAAACTCATGTTGATGATAAATGGTTACAGATGTATCATTAAAAAAGAACCAACGAGTAAGAGGAAATATAAGCATATAGTTCTTTCCAAGGAAGTGGTTTGTACAGTCATACTAAATCTAGTGAGAAGCATAAAGAAGTCACTCCTCAAGGTCCTTAATGTTATGCCTCAATTACATATCTCTAGATGCTAGGCTGCATATTATTGACACAATTTCCATTAAAAGTTAAACTTGAGTTAATAAACTGCGAAATAATCCTATCAACCATATGGGTTAATCCTTTGCATTATGACCTCAAGTTTACTTCAACCTCAAGTTTAATCCTTAGTCATATTGATTATTGAGCAACCAGGCAATTCAGCAAAAACAATATATAGATAGGTAACTATAAAGGTCCGTTCTTTCTAGTGTTTCACTCAGTTGTGAGTTCAATCAACCATGAAGCACAAATAACTACCATGGCATATTGATTGGAAATTTGACTACTTGTAACAAACGAGGCATCTATAACAAACTGAAGAGCATAGGGAAAACATACTGGTTAGAAAAATTACCTTTCTTCTCCTATGATCAACAGACTCAAGGGCAGTACAAAGAAAAATCAAACTCCAGCAATATACTAATAAAAATAAAAGCACCAGTATAAAGAAAAATCAAACATGCTTAGCATCTCAAAACAGATTCTAATGAGTGCAAAATTGTACATTCAAAGAGAACGACATCAATGCAGGATAGTACCTAATTCGTCAATTTCAGTTTTGTAGGTAGAACCTTGTAAAAAAAGTGCATGTTACGCAGCATAAGAAATAAACTCAACTCAAGAGTAAGAGACAGATCAAAACAATACCCAGAACAAGAAATGAAGTGGAGGAGGAACGACATTGATAAAGATTGAAGAAAGAAAGTACAGAAGAAAATGGATTTAGAATAAAAAATCCTAACCCAATAAAAAAGCAACCCAATAGAAAAGAAAATATAAATATGCCATTACATCAACAAAAACAAAATTGAAGAAGAAAGAAAGAAAGAACATTACCAATGCTACTTCTTAGTTTTGGGTGTTTCCATGGTAGGCTATAGGGATTAGTTTGTCGAGAGATTTGTCAAGGGTAGACAATTCTAGGTTATGAAGAATAACAATATATATGTTACTTAAACAGAGAGTAGAGAGCTTGAACAAAGAGTAGAGAGCCAAGTTCGGAGAAGTAATTATGGCGGTACGAACGCGTGCCAAAATAACAAAGTAATGATTCCCATTCCTCTCGATTTGGATCATTACTCAAAAATAAGGAATGAAAACATTACCTAGTCAATGATAACATCTTACCAAATAATACTTTTCATTCCATACGCATACCTCATTTTTCATACCAATTAAGCAAGCACACCTTTAAACATGAAGTGCAACGTTCTGTTAAGAGATTATACTAAATATATTGTGACCTAAAAAGAAGGGCACCTTGTCCTTCCCACTTTTATCTTTAGGAGGCTATTTGGAAACACTTGAATTGAATTCAATTGCTATATTGAATTCAATTCAGTAGTTTGGAAACACAAAAATGGGATGAGTTCAATTCATGCATGTAATTAAAACTCACTATCTTTACAAATTGAATTCACTCTTCCAAGCATCGGAATTGAATTCATGCAAGTGATTGACTTGTTGCCTTGACACCATATTGTCAGGAGATGGTTGTATTTGTTGGCCCCCGAATATTTTTTTTAGTTAAGCATGATTTAGATAATTTATGAGAGTTGGATAGATGAAATATTTTGGGAGTAAATTTTTTTATTTATGTCTATGCTAGTAGAATTTATTCATGGGTTAGTTGAAGTAAAGATGGTAAATAAATGCATAAAGGGGTATTTTGGGTAGTTTAGCTAAGGTTTAAAACACTAAGACATTAAAGGAAGGGCAAAGTGGACTTTTTTCATTCATTAAGGGTTAAATGGGGAAGGAAAGGTATAGTTTTGGGCTGGAGAAGAAGAAAAACATGAATAGGTGAAGGAAGAAGTGAAATAAAAGAATCAAAAGAGAGAAATAGAGGTTTCGGTGAAGTTGAGAAAAGAATAGAGTTTTAGATTATGTAACATCCCACCCCCGACAGGAAGGGTAAAATAGTAAATTGGCATAGGATGAGATTGCTAGGGATTTATTAGTAT
>JANJEY010000003.1:65252554-65263697 GCA_024703695.1 Erythroxylum cataractarum | reverse complement strand
CTAAAGACGCCATTTGAGTTATTTAAAGGTTGAAAACCGAGCTTGCAAAATATACACATTTAGAGATGTCTATCTGAAGTAATAATTTATAATCCACAAGAAAATAAACTAAACTCAAGGATCATAAGTGGGTATTTCATTAGATATACCGAACGGTCTGAGGGATATATATTCTATTGTCCATCACATCGTACTAGAATTGTGGAATCAAAAAATGTAAAATTTCTTAAGAATGACTTCATTATTGGGAGGGATTAACTTCAAGATACAATCTCTGATAATGATCATATGGATACTCAACCTTCCACCTCAAATGGTAAGGTGATTGTCATTCATAACTGTCCTCAAGTTCAAATAGACGTTGTATAACTAATTGTTGAAAATCAACAGCCTATTGTAAACATAAATGACAATCAAGAAATTCCACAAGTTGCAGATAATCTAGTAGATCCAGTTATTTATAAATTACCTGACAACATTCAACAACCAGTACAATAGACTCTACAGGAGAATGTTGGTGCAACATTAAGAAGATCTATTAAAACAAGAAAATCAGTTATTACTAGTGATTACATTGTACATCTACAAGAATCTGACTACAATATTGGAGTCGAAAATGATCCTGAAAACTTTTCATAAGCCATGAGTTGCTATGATAACGATGTTTGGAATCTTGTTGAGTTCCCTAAAGGAGTAAAACCCATAGGATGCAAATGAGTATTTAATACAAATAAAGACTCATTAAGCAATATTGAGAGATACAAGGCAAGACTCGTTGCTATAGGATTCACTCAAAAGGAAGGAATCGATTACATAGATACATGTTCTTTTGTGTCTAAAAAGGATTCACTTCATATAATTTAAGCATTGGTTGCTCACTTTGATTTAAAATTGCATCAAATAGATGTAAAAACGACTTTCTTAAATGGTGACCTAGAGGAAGAGGTTTACATGAAACAACCAGAAGGATTTTCCTCTATTAATGGTGAGCATTTAGTTTGCAAGCTTAAAAGATCCATATATAGATTAAAACAAGCATCCCGCCTGTGGCATTTGAAATTTCATGATATTATCTCATCATTTGGTTGTGAAGAAAACTTCATGGATCAATGTATATACCAGAAGGTTAGTAGGAGTAAAATTTGTTTTCTTGTATTATATGTGGATGACATATTATTTGTAATCAATGATAAGGGTTTGTTAAATGATGTGAAACAATTTCTCTGTAAAATTTTTAAAATGAAAGATATGGATAATACGTCTAATGTCATTGGCATTAAAATACACCTAGATAGATACCGTGGTGTTTTGAGTTTGTTTCAATTAACTTATATTAATAAAGTTTTAGAGATATTTCGGATAAAAGATTGTTCACCTAGTGTAGCATTTATTGGAAAGGGGATATGTTCGATTTAGACCAATGCCTTAAAAATAATTTTGAAAGGGAACAAATGAAAAACATTACATATGCTCCTACAAGTAGAAGCTTAACATATGCTCAGGGTACTCAAATTCATATTTTGATGGGTGTGTTGATTCACAGAAATCAACATCAAGTTATATCTTCATATTTGCGACAAAGTTTGTTCCTTGTTTTGAGGCTACGTCACATGGTGTATAGCTAAAGAGTTTCATATATGGGCTTAGACTTGTAGATTCCATTTCTAGGCCATTGAGGATATATTGTGACAATTCAGATGTTGTTTTTTCTAGATAAAAACAATAAAAGTGGTAGTCGAAATAAACATATCGACTTCAAGTTTTTATCTATAAGAGAACGTGTTAAGGACAAGAAAGTGGTCATTGAACACATTAGCACTGAATTGATGATAACTAAACTTTTAACAAAAGGCAAGCCACTAGTAAAGTTCAAGAATCATGTTGTTAAAATGTGATTGAGTTCCATTATATAGTTTTCATTATATGGACAATGTTATTTTCATGAAACTCTTATAATATTTTCTCATATTATGGTACACATTATTGAATTTTGAGAAAATTGATTTTTTTAAACTTAAAATAAACATATGATTTATTCATTGAGTAATATTACCCACATTCAATTGCGACAATTATAGTATACAGTAATACATAGAAGATAATACTTCATTACTAGAGGACCTATCATCTTGATTCGTATATTGTACTTGAATCAGATTAGGATTTGATATCACGTTAAACGTATGGATCAAGTGGGAGAATATGAAAACTTTTCCTCTTCTTGTGTCGTAAATGGTCCAAACGTTATGTAAGTTAATTGGTATGAATTTCTAATTTTAAGGTAACTAATATTGTGTTTGATGGAAGCATATTCGTATAGGTTGTTTTCTTAATTTTTTGGATCCCTTAAGTTTCTTTTCTTTTCTAAAAGACATACACCATCGTATTGGGATTTGAGAGCCTAAAAGAATTTCAAAACACACCTCTTCAAGCACCAACAACAATGGGAGGAGGTATTTTGTTTTTTCTTCCACATTTAGTTTATATGGTATTCTAACATATATTATTGTTGAATATATAATATATGTTAGAATGTGCTCATATTTAAACTTTGGTTACATAGAATGTTATCTAGCTGAGATAAGCATCGAACAGAAGGAGTCTTTCGGTTCTTTTTCCTTTCCTGACGGCTTTAGAATCTTCATCCACAGTTTTAATCACTGCATAACCATTAGCACCACGATACTTTCCACTTCCACCAATTATAGCAACATGAGACTCCGGACCATCAACCTTGTACACACCAAAAAACCTTAAACAATCCTTAAATTCATAACCAGCAAAACTCGCTGTCATTGCCATCATATGACTAGTTCCATCTTCTGAACTAGCAACAAATATTCCAACTGCTCTTCCAACAAACTCGGAGTTCCTGCTAGAGAATAACTCTTCCTCAATTTCTGTTACACTCCCGTACTCTAGTTCCTGCAAGGTTGCTCTAGCAGGGAACGGCAGACCAATGTTCCAAACATCAAGTGTTTGTGAGACCGTGTTCATGGGATTGGATTGTGACAAGGGTATGCCTCCAATAGGAGGAAACAGGCCTAGAGGCTTTGGAAATGGTATCTGGTTGGTGACCTTCGTGGTGGCAGGTTTTGGAGATGAGCTTGTGGAGTTCAGGACATTTCGCATTAGGAATGTTATCCTGTGATGGTTATGGTGGTGGTGGTGGTGATGATGATGGGTTGGAGTTGAGTTGCCAAGAGTTCGAGCAGAGGACCATTCGGTGATGAAGAATAGTAAACAAACAAGGGCTTGGAGTTTGGCCATTCTCGTATAAGCTTTTGGTTACAGATTTTGGTAGCTTATAAGGGTAAGAGAATAGATCAGATTTGGAGCAGTAATTGGAGTTGTTAGAGCAACTAGTGTGTTTGGTGATATGGTACAGCGTCAGAATTTATTTGGTATCTGAAACTGAAACTTGTCTTCTTTTCAACCCTTTGGATCAAGATATTATATTTAGGGATAAATATAATAATGAATTGCTGCATTAAAACGACACTGTTTGAGTATAGCTAACTAAAATAATATTTTCTTATTCTTTAAATGCCATTGTTTAACGAGTTGGAAGTTTTGAATAGGTTAATGCAGCTGCAGCGACACAACAAATGCTGGACGTGTTTGATATGAAAGGGGTTGTCCACTTTGGCATTGCAGGCAACTCAAACAATTCAATGTCCATCGGAGATGTTTCCATTCCCAAACAGATTGCTCACACAGGCATTTGGGATTGGCTGGTAAATCAAATTAAGTCCTTTCTGTTCTTTACATCAATGCAATTTCACCTCATTTCTGCAGATAAAACTTTCGTTTGACAGAATCCTGACAAAGTGTTACCTTCAAACGATGTTGCTCATTTGGACTTCGGAAGTTACAATGTGCCAAAAGGAGATGGAGTGAATCTTCTGGGACGAATTGGATATAGTAATGAACAATTATTTTCAGAGTCCGGGAAGGCTAATACTGGAACAGAAATATTTTGGTTGCAGATAAGCCACCAATGGCTTCAGTTTGCAGCAGGCCTGGAGGTTGAACAACTACTACTCCTAATTCATCGGAATTCTAATCTTTTATTTTCTAACTTGTGATGTTAACGGATGGTTTTTTGCTTATAACTTCAGCGGATGGAACTAGAAAGATGTATGAACTCAAGTTTGTGCCTTCCACAACAACCCAAGGTAGTTGTTGGGCTCACGGGCTCAACAGCTAACATTTTTATAGACAATGCAGCTTACAGGGATTTCCTTTATCAGACATTTGCAGTTTCATCTGTAGACATGGAAAGTGGTGCTGTGGTCATGGTATGATCAAGCTTACCCCTTTCTGTTTCATTTTTAACTTATATGAAGTAATAAAAACACAGGTTTTAAAGACAAAACTCACAAGATTTGATGGTTGGTTTGGTTGTGGTTTCATTTTCAGACAAGCTTGTCAAATGGATACCCTGTGATTGTGATCAGAGGCCTATCAGACTTGGCTGGATCTCAGAAGGGACAGAACGCAATTCAGACATACGGGTCACTTGCAGCTCTAAATGCTGCAAAAGTAGTAGTTCAGTTCATTGCTAAGCTCCCAAGAGATGAATCTGGACGATGATCAACAGTTCCTTCTCTTCAGATGCATAACAAAATTGTGGCATGCATTTTTTTTTTCGCATCCTTAAAATTTGTAACCGTTACCTTTCGAGGTGTATGTTGTATCTTCCCATCCAATAATGTCGATCAATTAGAATGTTGCACAACCATTCTCCAAATAAAAGCGAGGATGACTGAAGTCATCCTGTAACAGTTAGGTGCATGAGTTGTTGAATGTATTTCACTTACATTCCATTAATGAGAAGTTCTTTGGTCGAATTTTTCTAAGGGAAGCATTGAGTGGGCTAATTAATATCATTCTAGATGGGTTCTAGTTTCTTCCCTGCTCATTTTGTGAAATGGGATAAGATAAAAAATGCTTCTTTTTCCACAGGACATAGCTTGGCAGTGATACACTGGTAGTGCTAGGTCAAAGGTGATGTCAGTTTTGCAGTAGGTGCTTCCTTGCATAATCTGCAGAGCACAAACTTTGTCTTGCTGCTATATGCTGACAGCAACCCATGTCTTAAAATATGGTTTTCTCTCTCCCCATGATCGAATCGGTTAGATTTGATAAATCTGACAGATTCAATAGTGTTAGATATATGCTGTCTGCACATCTACTTATGATATTTTCTTGGGATAATTTTATAAACTGGACTTATTCAAATATTTTTATTAATTAAAAAATTATAACTAATTAATAATCCATGTTTAACTTGAATTTAAAAATTATATAGATAATTAAAAATGAAATAATCCATGTTTATTTCATTGGAGCTTAACCTTTCAGGTATGAGAATTGAAAAGCTTGTCTATCTTCTATTGCTTTCGAGTATTTAAAACTCATGAGATTACATTTTGTACATTCAAAATCAAACTAATTGGAGTAACAAAATCTCCAGGATATTCTCCTATGAATTAGCTAACAGCTATTAACAAAATAAATATTTACAATTAGAATAAAGATACCGAGTCAACTAAGTGAGCTGTCAGTTGTGCTATTACGCCCCCTCAAGTTGGGGATGTGATCAACGAGACCTAGCTTGGTTAAGTTTCGAAGATAAGCAGCCTTCGGTAGAGGTTTGGTGAGAATATCCGCAACTTGATCAGCGGAATGCAAGTGATTGACTTTGATTACGCCCCCTTGAACTTGTTCCCGGACAAAATGAAAATCGATAGCAACATGTTTCATCCGGCTGTGAAAGACCGGATTTGCACAAATGTATGTGGTGCTCACATTGTCACAAAGAACAATTGGTACTTTCTTGGTCGGGACTCGAAGCTCAATTAACAAATTCTGAATCCAATTCGTCTCAGAGACCGCAGCTGCCACCGCCCTGTATTCAGCCTCCGTCGATGACCGAGACACCGATCGTTGCTTCTTCGATGACCAAGAGATTGGCGTGCTGCCGAAGTAGATGACATAACCTGTTGTTGATGTTCGATCCAGTGGATCACCAGCCCAGTCGGAATCAGAATAAGTGAGCAATTGGCGATTGGAGTCCCTGTCAATTCGAATGCCCATGGCCGATGATTGTTGGAGGTAGCGCAAGACTCTCTTTGCAGCTCGCCAATGATTTGTACCGGGGTTGTGCATGAACTGAGACAGTTTATTCACTGCAAATGCAATGTCCGGCCTCGTGAAAGACAAATAATGCAACTTCCCAATTACCCGACGATACATGGAAGCATCAACTTCACAATCGCTAGTATTGACAGAGAGATCGGATGTGGGGCACATCGGGGTGTGCACTCCTTTGCAATCTGCCATTTTTAAATCATCAAGCATATCCAAAACATATTTGTGTTGTGACAAATACATACCGGACGAATCATACGACACCTCAATGCCCAAGAAATAATTCAATGTACCAAGATCCTTGAGTGAGAACCTCGATGCAAGATCGGCAATGACTTTCCGAACCCCCGATGCTATGTTACCTGTCACAATTATATCGTCTACATAGACAAGCACATAAGCAATGAATCCCGATTGGTGTAAGATGAATAGGGATGAATCAGACTTTGCAGTGACAAAACCATAGTCGACAAGATAGGTTTTGATAGCGGTGTACCAAGCTCGTGGAGCCTGCCTTAAACCATAGATTGCCTTGTGCAATTTGCACACATAACCCGAGTGTGATGCTGATTCATATCCGGTGGGCTGCCGCATATACACTTCCTCATCCAACTTGCCTTGAAGAAAAGCATTGTTCACATCTAGCTGATTGATGGACCATCGAAGTTGTGTAGCAATGGTAAGAACGAGGCGGACTGTCACCGGTTTTACAACGGGACTGAACGTCGAATGAAAGTCAATTCCCGGTCTTTGAGTGTATCCTTTCGCTACCAATCGGGCTTTGTACCTGGCAATAGAGCCATCAGCATTGTACTTTACACGAAATAACCATTTACAATCCACAATGTTCTTGGAAGCATCATATGGGACAAGGGTCCACGTTTGATTTTCAATCAATGCATCATACTCGGCTTGCATAGCTAGTTGCCAGTGTGTGTGTTTTTGGGCTTGTTTATAGGTTCTCGGGATAGAGGTTGGAGACAGAGATGTCGTGACATGAAATTGCTTTGGTTTGAGGCTGTTTGTGTGTGACCGGAGGACCATGTGATGAGTTAGCTTGGGATCGGGTGATATGGGCACGACTGATTGTGTTTGTGCGTGAGTGGTGGCAGTTTGAGGAAGGTTCGAATGCTGGGTGGAACGAGCTGGAGTGGGCAGTGGTTGTGACAGGGTTGGTTCAGTTTCAGAAACTAGAGACATAGGTTGATTTGAGGTTGTAGTTTTGGGTAAAGAGGGGGTGCGACGATGGTATATATGTGGATATGGTGGGGTTAAATTTGGTTGTGGAGGTCTCAGCTGTTCATTGTCAGTAGCTGGTGAAGGTGTAGTGTTGGGTGATGGGTCAAGAAGCATACCTGAGCTAGCGGCATCTGCTGGTGAAGGAGAAGTAGAAGGCAACCGAACCTGCAAGTAGTGTGGTAAATCAAAGCATTGCAAATTTTGTTGATCAGTGGTTTCAGTTTCTATGTTTTCCCAAGACACAAAAGAAAGATTTTCTTTGACACGAAAGTGTGTGGAGGCACAAGGAAACTCATTTTCATAAAATATGACATCCCGACTCATAAAAACCTTGGAAGTGGTGAAATCAAAGCATTGGTGGGAGTGGTATTTTGTGGAAAAACCTAGGTACACACATGGCTTGGATGTCGGATCTAACTTGTGTTTGGAGTATGGTTTTAACCATGGGTAACAAAGGCATCCAAAAGTTCTAATGGAGTGTAAGTTTGGTTTTTCCCTAAAGAGGACTTCATACGGACTTTGGTTTCCTAGAACTTGTGTCGGTAAGCGGTTTATTAAATATGTGGCTTGTTGACATGCAAATGTCCAAAATTGAGACGGCATGGAGGCTTGATGCATGAGTGTTTTGGCTGTTTCGATTATGTGACGACGTCGACGCTCAACTACAGCTACTCTTTGTGGAGTGTATGGTGGGGACACTAAATGTTCAATGCCACTTCTACGTAGATAGGAATCTAGGCCTTGATATTCACCTCCTCCATCGGTGTAGAGGCTTAAAATTTTTGTTTCAAATCTGCGTTCAAGCAAAGGATGTAATTGCTGAAAAATTTTAGAAGCTTCATCTTTAGTTTGAAGTGTGTAGAGCCACATGTATTTGGAAAAATGATCAACAAACAAGATGTAATAACGTTTTTTATCAATTGATAAAACAGGGGAGGGACCCCAAACATCACTGTAAACTACTTGCAATGGTGAGTTTGTTTGCAAAGTATTTTCCGAAAAAGGTAACCGATGCATCTTATTTGAATTGCAAGAATTACAAACTGAAAGTTGTGAGTTATTTTTCGAAATTGAAAATTGATTGGAAACCTTATTTAAGGTATTGCGATTGGGATGACCCAATCGACGATGCAACAGGTCACTAGACATGGCCATTCGACAACTTGGAACATCAGTAAAATTCGTCGGTGGCCAGTGGTACAGCTTGCCTTCACTTCCCCCTCGAACCAGCGGCGCCCCCGTTGCTATGTCCTTCACAACATAAGAAAAGGGAAAGAATTCAATGGACTTGTTATTGTCACGACAAAATTGAGAGACTGAGATTAAATTATTAGTAACGGAAGGGGAGCAAAGGGCATTGTTTAAGGTAAAGTGATAGTTTGATGCATTTAGATCAATGTTACCGGTGTGTGAAATCGGAATCGTTTCACCATTTCCCATGACGATGTCCTCCGAGCCATTGTAGTCTTGTAAGGTTGTGAACTGCTGAGTGTCGGAGACAATATGATGCGTTGCACCAGTGTCAATGATCCAAGGGTCTTGTTGTTGATAAGAGCCGACATGGTAAGCCCGAGCTTGTATGTGGTCATGGGACTGACTGCGGCACACACGAGCTGAGTGCCCTGGCTTTTCACAAAGCTGACATCGGGTGCCAAATTCATTAATAGAAGGCTGTTGCTGCTGTTGTTGCGGAGGCATGTTGGTTCGGCGCTGCCTTGGTTGTTGATTTCGCCACTGTTGATTCTGATTGGACCCTTGGTTGTAGTTATTGCGCCGATTTTGATTGTTGGAGTAGCCATGCCGGTTATGTCTCAATGGTTGATTTTGAGCAACAGCAGCCGTTATAGGCTGAGCAGGAGACAACCGTGCTTCCTCATGCTTGAGGAAGAGCTCGTGATCAACGAGCTTTTCATACAGTTCTTCATAGGTGATGATCGATTCCCGTGACCGGATGGCAGCGGGGATTTCACGAAACTCGGTACCGAGGCCACTCAAGATTTTAATAGTCATTTCATCATTCGAGATGGGGGCACCAGCAGTGGCTAACTCATCGGCAATTGAGCGGATTTGTCGAAGATACACGGCAATGGATTGAGACTCTTTGCGAAGTCGAGCTAATTGATCGCGAAGGCTGAAGATTCGCGTCTGCGACTTGTTGGCAAACGCAGTATGCAATGTGCTCCAAGCAGTTTGAGCGTTGGGAGCATTGGCAACCGATGACGCGAGAGTCGGATCAACGGACACCATTAAAGCGTTTTGGATCAATTGATCCTGTCGGAACCAAAGATGATAGGCTGGATTTGGTACTTCGACATTGGCTTGAGTGATTGTTTTGGTTGGGGTAGGCTTGGTGCCATTAAGATGGCCGAAAAGATCATGGCCATTCATTAGTGTGGAAATCTGGGCTTTCCAGGTAGCAAAGTTTGAGGAACCGTTTAATTTGATTGGTAGCTGGGTGCCGGCATTGAATTGAACTATGGTGGTCGAGGTAGCATTATCTGAGTTAAGGACGGTAGCAGGAGGAGCCATTGGTGAGGGTGGGTAGGTTCGTTGCTGAACGAAAAAAGAAGAAAGAAACTCGGTGGAGTTCTAGGCTCTGATACCATATGAGAATTGAAAAGCTTGTCAATCTTCTATTGCTTTCGAGTATTTAAACTCATGAGATTACATATTGTACATTCAAAATCAAAACTAATTGGAGTAACAAAATCTCCAGGATATTCTCCTATGAATTAGCTAACGGCTATTAACAAAATAAATATTTACAATTAGAATAAAGATACCGAGTCAACTAAGTTAGCTGTCAGTTGTGCTATTAAGGGTTAGGGGAGGGGTTGAGAGAGGTGACAGGAGATTTGTGAGGAAGGGATAAAGGAGGGAAATCAGAGTCCATAGGAAACAAGCTAAAAAGAAGTTGTGATTGAAATGCAGGAGCAGCAGCAAATGGCGGTGGAGGGAAGAGAAAAAATGGAAAAGAAAGGAAGGAAGAAAATGAAAATGCAGACAGAGGCAGGAAGGAGAACAGGGGCTAGAAGACAAGGTGAAGAAGAAGAGAAGGACAGCAAAGCAGCTGCAGGAACTCGAGGAAGAAGATCAACCCATCGAGAGACAAAAGCTTGATGTTGGAGAGTCGAGAGTATTGCAACTCAGATTTTTGCTAGAAAGAAAAGTAAGCAGTTTCATATCAGACATAACATGTTTCTTCTTTGTAGGATGGTTTCTAATACAGTTTGTCTTGAAGTGGACACTTTGAATTCTGAAATGCTAAGGTGATTCTAGTGTTCTCTTTTAGTATGCTATTGAATATGTTGGATTTGGTTTGTTAAAACTTTGTTTCATCACGAAACACTTCTGCTTTGTTGTTTCCCATATATCAGGTTGGTAGATTCATATCCAAGGTGACATTACTTGCATCTAGTGGGGCTGACCATATCTACTCATACACAATGAATCCTCTGGTATCTCTTGTTTGTTTATTTATTTATTTTTTCTCTTTTATATTTTCTTTGAGAAAATGGTGTCTCCCTAAAAGTTCAGTAGATGATGATGTAGACTGGCTATTTGAATATTCAGTAATTAAAGTCACCTATTTCAATAGTTATCCCAAGTTGCAACCTTTTGGCTACCTTTTTGCTAATGTAACATTTAAAAATCTTAATGCAGCCAATGGCTGTAACGCCCCAAATTAGGGGTTAGCAGATTAAGCAAATTTAGTCCGATTTAGGTTATGTCTCTTTGACATGTTGGC
>JANJEY010000003.1:65222899-65243123 GCA_024703695.1 Erythroxylum cataractarum | reverse complement strand
GACTGCGTTCTACCCCACTCGTACTATAGGAACCATAACCGGAGTCTAGATCATTTGTCTAATTTTATAGTGTCTTATTGTGTCTAACAAATCTCAAACATTTATTTATGTGAGTCCCGCGTAAATAAAAACGGATCCCACATAAATAAATGGTTGAAATTCATATGACTGAATAAGACATCATAAAATTGAACAGAAGATCCTGTCCCTCATAACTAGTTGTTGGTTCATTGAGGTTCGTTTCTTTTGCATAGTTTGCTGGTTATTGTCTACGGGCCCGTATCGTCATCCCACCTCTGCAACACACGACTGTAGACATTCCTATACACCAGTAAATAACCACAAAGGAATCAAAGTTTGTTATATGAGGGAGACGAATAATTGACACTAAATTACAAATTAATTTCATAATTAATCAATACACTTGACCAACTCTAAGATTGTAACATATTATATTCAATAATTTTATGAACAAACATTTGAAAATTAAGGAATAATTAAATTTATTGTTGTTTTATTTGAAACGAAGTGATAGAGAAGCAGTAGAGGATTGACTAATGCTAATTCGAACCCTGATTAAAAAACACATATTATTTTCAATAGGGCGATTGTATTTACGATCAGTTAACAATAGGACCTCGAGTGCACTGCAAAATATGAGTCAAGCCTACCCATTACAGTAAACTCATGAGTATAGATTCAATGACTAGTTTAAGAGATAATTACCAAGCACGATTATCTTAACATATAATTAATTGAAGTTTGTACAAAATTATGTTTATTACGCTAGTCTACAAAATTAATGATAAAATTATATCACATAAATTATATACAGCAACACCTTGTATACATATCACGATCATTCAATACAAAGGTCTTTTCTTTCACAAAGAACTTTCAGTTATACAAAGTTACATTAGTAGAAACTATCATAAAATTTCATATCCGAAAATTCTATATACGATGAATCAATTTAAATTTTACAAGTTGAAACTATGATTTTATATTTCTTTGTGACCAAAAATTGTCGCCAATAGAGTTTTATTCTCTTGGTGAGTCTCATAGTAAAACATGATGTCATAAATGTAATAATTATTTTTTAAAAAATACATAAAATAAGTTATTCAATAAGTCTATAATTACGATCACAGTCCAACTAATATTTATAAAATAGAAACTATATTTTAGAGAAGATTTTTTTTAGTTGGTATGCTCTTGCTCAAGTCTCATTAATTAAATTAGATATCCAAACTTCAACACCATTCAATTGCACATAAAAAAGGTGTTAAAGATGCCAGAAATGGCAAATCACCATGACACTGGGGATCCTATGAGTGATGGAGTGATGACGAACTACTGTCGACATGACCCTATTCATTGTCAAACCTAATCACTTATCTAGACAATATATTGTTTGAATGCCGTTTCTATAATAATTGAATGCAACCCCTTTCATCGGCATTTGTCAACGAAGAAAAATAAACAGATAATAAAGCGATGGAAGGTGACGTGTGTGAAACCAATTGCAAATGGCATGACTTTCGGTTCGTGGAAACAGACGAGACATTATTGCCATATGTGCATCCCACAATACCTACAATAATAATAAAATGTTGTTAATACCTGTACGTGAGTATCTTATATTGAAAAAACAAAGAAAATAAGATTAATATATAAGTTTAGTGGATTACTCTATTTATAAAATAATGTGGAGATTACTTACTTGTTTATTAATTTTATATAGTATCAAAACAGGTTTAGTTCGGATTATTAATTTTTTTGTTTGTGCGTCTGAATGTTCAATCTCAACAACCTGATCCGATTATCACTTTGCTTATTTCAAGTAATAACTAGATGTCCGGTCTTAGTTATAATTGAGAGGGAATGCTGATAATACCCATATGTGAGTGTCCTATATTGAAAAAAAAAAAGAAAGAAGACTAACATATAAGTCTAGTTAGCTATTCCGTTTATAGCAAATTAATTTTAGAATGGAACCTCACTTGAGTTTGTATGTGGTCTAACTTTCCTTCTTATGTAGGCTCATAGATCCATTGTAAATTTCACATAAAATTGCAACGATAACAACTACAACAATAACATTTAAAAAAAACTATTGAGTATTTGAAATTTAGGAAAGTTTAGAAACACACATTCTTTGTTTACTGATAAAAAATTATTTTCAATAGATCTATATGAAAAAATGATACATATTAAGATAATAAAGTAATAACAAAAAATAAACATAAAAGATAGACATAATAATAAGAATAATAATAAATACATTCAAATAAAATATAAAAATTAAATAACAAAATAAATATAGGACATGATAAAGAATAACAATAAAGGATAAAATAATTAAATAATGCACAAACTAAAAAGAAAGCAAATAAATAAATAAAACAAACAAGTCATTGCAAAAAAATTAAGGTTGGGTAAAGAAATATTTACGCTAAATAATTAAGATAGAAGTCTTATATATTAAATTAGGTTAAATCCAAGACATAACGCTCAAAGGAAGATATTTAAAAGATCTATAAGAATGAGAGGAATTTCTGTATATGAGATCTTTTATCTGTACCATAATCAACGTATCTAATACACAAGACTTCTCACTTTGTAGGGTCTGAGGAGGGTCATAATGTAAGCAATCTTTCATCTATATTTGTATAAAAAGATTATTTCCGTGATTGAATTTTTGATCTTGTGGTTACAAAAGAACAACTTTACTGGTTAATCATGAATGCTATATTATCCTTAACATAATGATGGGCATAGCGGGTCAAAACAATTAGTTGAAGATGAAAGTGACTCAATGCTTTTGAATAAATCCACTTAGCTATCATAGAATATTATAGTAGTGTGACTAGTTTTTTTTGTTTCTTCCTTTTTAAAATTATTGTCCTTAGAAGGAAAGTGACAACTCTCCACTTCAAAGAAAAAATAACATTAAATATAAATTTGTGAGACCCTTAAAGCCTATTAATTATTGATTCAACTAATGCAAGTTTCCTACTTGCTGAGGTATGAATCCACATTATTGTGCACACTTGCATTGTTTAATATAGCATATGAATGCAAAATAGAAATTTCATCCTTTTCTGGTTCTCTTCAAATTTCCTTTTTGTTACTTTTTTTATTTCTAGATAATTGAGTATTTTTGAAGTTATAATTCAATTTGAATTGAGTGAAATTATAAGAGTGTAAAACTCTTTTTACTTATTTTTACTCTCTTAAAATTATGATTAAACTTATACTAATTTAACTGTGATTCGAGTAAATTTATAAAAGAGTCAAAAAATATAATTCATTTTTTGAAGTTGAACTCAAACTGATTTATCCCAAGTCTATTTACTTTATTTACAAGACTTGAATCCAAAACTTAGTTTAAAAACAACCAAATTCCTTGCTACTTGAACCAACATGCATAGCATTAATATCATCTTTTTAACATTTCACAATTTTTTTTTCATCATACCCTTTACATCTACTAGCTAGAATTTGAAAGTTATAGATATATATATTGGCCCTATTTGACAATGATAATCAGTTGATTGCATTAGTTGTTAGCTGATAGTTGATTATATCAGCTAATTTGATCAGCAGATTGTATTAACTATTTGTTAAAGATGTTTGGTAAAATTAGCTATTTAGTATTAACTGTTTATGTGTAAAATGACTTATAAGAATATCACTTAAAAAAATGGTATGAATATTATATATCTTAGTAATTTATTGAATATTTTTATAAGAATTTAGATTTTAGAGAAGTCATGTTCACCTATACTATTTTATCATCTATGAAAATTTTATGCAACTCTTTCTATTTTCATTTTTAATTAAGGTCAACATTTTATTTCTAACGTATGACTATATAAAACAATTATAATAACAGATATTATTCCTAAAACGTAGGTATCTAGGAACTTCACTTAAATGATATAATTGACTTTTGATAATTAAAATTTTGGCCGTCACTTTTAGCTGTTTATCTTAAATCAACCATCGACTTTGCTACTCTTCAAATAACCAATCAGCTAAAAAAATAGTTGATTGGTTGTCTATCAAACGAGGCCATTATATGGGTGAATTAGATTCAAGCAAAGCTAGGAAGGTGTTAGACGTGCCAATTGATAGTGTTTGCTCATGAAGCAACTCTCGTGATTAAGCAAGCATCGTCTACTCGCAGTCACGAAAGAAAGAAGCAAACTTCTCTATCAGATAGTATCAGAAGAGCCTCTAAATATTCATTTACTTGGCATGCAATCCAGGAAGAACTAAGATATAATGTTACTTTTATCTTCGACATCCAAAGCTTTCCTTTTGTGTTGTACTTTTTGAGCTCTCACATGCTTCCCTATCTCACTGGCCCTAAATTGGATAAGGATTTCTTGTTATATGGTTTTGAACTTTGTGTGATATTTTAGCTTATCCTTTTGTCCTGATAGCAACTTGTTATTCATGCCAGTTCCATGCTTGAAGACAATGACCGCAAAAATGGTGTTTGTGATTTATTCATAATATAAGAACACAATCTTTTTAATAATTAAAGCATGAAATCACTCGTTCTTGAAAGTGAAATTCATGTTTCAGTGCTATCAGGAATCTCAAATTGGACAAGTATAAGAATATTCAACAATTTATAATAATGTGTAAACTTCTTTCTCTTGAGCTAACTTTTGAGGATGAGTTAGACACTTCTAACAAGTACTTTTTGAAGACTCTTGAATACACGTAACAATCTGCAAATCATGGAATGAACTCAGACTCGAAACTTGAGAACTTTTCGTTAGTAGGTACAAAGGAACAAGCTTTTACCAGTCACTAAGGCCATCCTTTGTAGGTTATCAAATATAGAGTGATATTCCTGCATGGAAAGAGTTTGCCATGTGAAATTTTCTAAGTGGAGGAGATGGTTCCTAAGTCTAGGCTAAGCCCATCTAAGGGCTTGATACATAGAACCTATATCGTAAAAAGACTCTGCTTTGTATTGTACCTGAAATTCAGTGAACTCGATCCAAAACATACTTAATAAAGACTAGTTTAATTAAATTTTAAGGTAATATGGGATCCAAAATATCTGATTTGGTCCATTTAACTACTTTAAACTTAGCCAAAAATCTTGGAAAGGCTTTTGAGTCGAACTCTTTTGAAAAGACCTGAGTCTGGTCCAATTCATAGGCATGCATACTTAACAACAATGATGACAGAATGATGGTGTAAACACGAAATAATTTCAATGATGCATGTACGAGGACATGATCCGATATATTCTCTACTCTGTTCTAATTCTGCTCAATTTTATCTCAACTATATATTTATAAAATAATGTATGAGGACATGATCCGATATATTCTCTACTCTGTTTTAATCCTGCTCAATTTTATCTCAACTATATATTTATAAAAGTCACACAAAAATATATGAATGAGATGAAGTAGAGCAGTGTTAGAACAGAATAGAAGGTACAAAAGATCTATGAGGTTATGACAAACCATATCTTTCTTTCTATAAATCAATTTCTACCATATTTTATTAAATCTCATACACATATTTATATAGGACTTATATAAATGTGTGGATAAAATTGACTTATTAAAGAGAAGATTTGGCGTGTGTATGATGGAGTGGATGACATTTTAGATGAAGTCATAGCTTTATTTCTAGCAAAAAAGAATAATTTAGCAATATTTTGAAAATTAGACAAAAAAATTAAACTAATAATATAAGAAATTTAAAATTTAAAAAATTCAATCGGTATTAGAATATTATAAAATCGGTTCATAATTAAATAAAATTAAATAATTTAAAAACATAATTGTAAGAAACTGCCATTAATTTAAGATTTAATTAAAAATAAAGACTATTAAATTAAAACTAATTAATTAATTTTGGTTTATAAAAATCAATTAATTGACAAAATTGTCTAATTAATTAATAAATGGATCTATTTTTAATAATAAAAATTATTAAAATAAATCGAACCAAAAGATTAAAATTAGTAAAAAAAAAAAAAAATTATGGTTTAAACTATTTAAAATTTAAACCGGTTTCATTTGTTAAATCTTAACTGTAACTAGAAGGCTAGAAGATAGGAACACGGAGGTGGTAGGAAATCAAACATCAGATATAAATATAAGCAAAATTCTAGACATCGCTCTTGACAGAGGAACTATATCCACTTTGATCAGCATAGTACTTGGACCAGACCATAACTCCTCCGTACTTGTTAGAACCCTTAATTGCACGAAGTACTATGGAAATTGGATCCGCTACAGGAATGAACCCACTTCCTGCTGCTTTTGGAGATGCAGTTCCGACCCAAGAATTTCCGACCAAAACATGGTCAAAAAATCCTGTCTTTAGGGTATTTCCTACCCAGGAATCAGGGAATGAACATTGAGGAGCTGCTGTTAAGTTCACTCTCGGAGCTCCATTGCTGTATCCTGAAAGATAGCTCGCAGGATCGTACCTGTACATACAGGGACTGCCCACCTAAGCAGCAACTTTTCTAGCATGCTCAACAGAAGCTACTGTGTAGCTTCGTGCAACTCCTCCAATGGAGATATCATCACTTTTGGCTTGGCAGAAGTTTATGTAAGAGCTCAGGCTCGTGCAGCCATGGCTATGCGGATCACAGTGACCTGCGAGGTTTATCATAGCCTGGACATTACCAAAAGTTGACAGGAAAGCTAAGTGCACAGATTCATAGTTTTGAAGCCATAGGAAGTAATTTTGCTAATAGTTCTTGGCCTGCTTCGGCTGCAAGTTTCAATTTCAAATATACTCTCATCTTCTCCGTTGATGAGCTTGCAGGAAAGGAATTTATAGCAGCAATAGGGGAGTAACCTGAATGCTGGAGTTCGTCCTTTTACCTATCATAATTTGCCTTAGAATTGTTATAAGGAATCCGACTTGAAAATTTTGCATGGGCTAAAACCTAATTCGATTAGGCTTGAGTGATCCAAAGTGATTCTAGGCTCAAATAAATTGAATCTGACATTTTAAAGCCCAATCAGACCCATTCAGAACTAGCCCGGTTTATATAATCTCAATAAACCCTGTTAACTTCTAGGGTTTCATATCCGCGGTCGTTAGGGTTGTTGCAGCCAGAGAAACGAAGAAATGGGCAAGTGAAATTGGAACTTAGTGAGTTTAGTTTTGATTGGATTATTGAATGTGTAAAGTAACGATTTTTGTGTTTGTGTTGATGTGAAAATGGAACAGCTAGAATAAAAGTCCATGAGCTCAGACAGAAATCAAAGGCCGAGCTTTTGAATCAGCTCAAGGATCTCAAGGCTGAGCTTGCACTCCTTCGGGTGGCAAAGGTCACCGGCGGTGCTCCTAACAAACTCTCCAAGATGTATATGCTCTTTGCCCCTATTTTTCATATGAATGTAAATTATGTATCTTCGTACTTAGAATCTGCATTTGGATGTCTATCTTCGTACCTATAATCTGCATTTGAATGCATTTTTCTGCTTTGAAGTCTGTTTAATTTATGATTGTTTCCAATTGTAGACTTTGGTTTGTGGGTTTTTTTTTTTAAAGAATGCGAAAACGGAACTTAAGCATGTGATATAGGTTATTGTGTACTATTTTTTCCTTTGTGGGATTATGGTTTTTGTGGTCATCAAAATATCAAATGTCTTTGCTGGATTTGTTGATGGCAGCAAGATCGTGAGGTTGTCGATTGCCCGGGTGTTGACTGTGATTTCACAGAAGCAGAAGGCTGCACTGAGGGAGGCATATAAGAACAAGAAATTCTTGCCGCTTGATCTTCGTCCCAAGAAGACCAGAGCCATTCGCAGGAGGCTTACCAAGCATCAGGTACTCCTACTTTATAATGAAATGCTTCCCAAATGGTGTTTGCTTGATGTGCATTTCAAATTGATTAGGGAGGAATATTTGTTGGGATGTCACATGTAGAGTTGTAGTGACCAGATGAGAAAGTGGCTGATGTACAAGAAATGACTTATAATTAAGTGCTAAATTAGGTCAAGAGATAATGTTCTTTATTGCATTTGAACTTCCCAAAGGCTTAATCAAGGTTTTTGCTTTGTTAAGATTCGGACACTTTTCGTGTCAATTCTAGTTTGTATAGATAACCTCGAGTAGCTTTGTTGCATCTGGCGTGATAATATAGCATTATTTTTGTCTTCATCGTACCAAGGTTTGATTGTCTTTTTCATGCAGCAATCATTGAAGACAGAGCGCGAGAAGAAGAGGGAAATGTACTTCCCCATGAGAAAGTATGCAATTAAGGTTTAAGTTGTCTCTGTTATAAAGGGCAATTTTAGTATCTTGAAATTATAAACTCACTCAGTTAACAAGTTGACTGATTATTTTTGTTATGTTCCCTTTTCATTTGATTTCATCCTTGTTATTTGGGAGGGTGTACATTAGTCACTCTTGTCCAAGATTTTAATGCTGGAAAAAGCAGTTGAGAAGTATTACCGTTAAAGTTTATTGAGTTCATTTGGATCTGGATCCCCATTGCCTGTACATCACCTTTTACTCCCGATTAATAGGAACATGGACATATAATAATCCATGGTTATAGCAATTAATTAGCAAGCCTGATCTTGAGCCTGTTCAGGTTTAGTTCAAGAAGCTTTGTCCTGTTTGTTGGACCGAATTTTCAGTGTTTCTGTTTTGAATTTGGCACGATGAAGCTCAGCCTGAACCCAAATCATTTTTGGACTTGGTTGCTGATTTTATGTTGGACTGGGACTGGCCCATTTTGCCATAACTATGACCTCAAATTCCTGATGAGATTGGTCATTGTTAGGGATGGCAATAGGTAGGGTTCGGTTCGGGTTTTACTCTACCCATATTCATATCTATTTTTTATGACTCAAACTATATCCATATTTATCGGTTTTTACGATTTACTACCCACATTTAAATCCATTAGATTATTCGGGTTTTTGGATATTTATCAGGTTGTATAACACATAAAAATATAACTTTTAAATAAAAAATATAAAGAGTAGATTTTTGCGAACGCTCCAAATTAAAATAACTTTAATAATAATAAGTCAAGATTTTGATTTGTATGTATTAAAAAAATCATAAAATTATAATAATAAAATTTATAATATTTAGTACAAAGACAACAAATATTTATCACAATTTAGAATTGGAACAAAGATTGAGATAACTAAAATTTCAAATTATTTTTGCGTGAATTTTTTAACATTCAAAACTCCATCTTCATATCATTTGCATTATTATCATTCTATAAGAAAAATAAAATATGATGAAAAATGTGAGTACTAAGGAGTAAAGTGGAGATTTTGAAGTTGTTTCTTCGTATAAGATTTTAATATTTTATTATATTTAATTATAAATATTCAAAAAATAAAAATAAAAAATAGAGTTAATAAAAAATGGGTATAATATAGGTATCCATGATTCGGGTTTTATTCTACTCATATCTATATTTATTTTTTATGACTCAACCCATATCCATATCCATATTCATCGGTTTTTACGATTTACTATCCATATCTAAATTTATTGGGTTGGATAGTGCAGATATTAATCGAGTCGAAAACTTGCTGCCATCCCTAGTCATTGTAGAATTTCATAGCCTGCATTCTACAAGTCTATTTTAGCTTGATCTTCTTTTCCAATGTGAAGAAGCACTAGTCACAACTTTCCCTTATTACGTTCGTCATGATTTGGGCAAAATAAGAAAAATAATGAGAATAATCCGCCATTATCTGATTTTTCTATTTAAAAACACCTACAATTATTGAAATTGTGTTCGTTTTGGTAATTGAAAATTTGCAAAGTACCTATACTTAAATGCTTTGTTTTATGGATGATGACAAATTAGAGGTAAACGAGCAATTAATGCTTTAAGTGGAAAACAAAGTCTAAGTCCAAAGCGCACATAAAGGGTGACCATTTCCATCGCTCGTTATTATGCAACTCATTTTCCAAACCTCAAGCATTTTGCACCCAATCAAGCAAGTTCCGGGCAATTTCGTGCATGTTGCCATGTTTAGATAGGTTTACATTAGTAGAATTTTTTTTTTATAATTTTTTTAAAAATCTGTTGATTGCTATGTTGTCATTTAAAAAATAAAAATTTTAAAAAAATTTCATAAAATAGGCTGTTTGATAATATAAAAATAAAAAATATTTTTAATTTTAATTATATTTGATTTTGTAATAAAAATTATTTATGCATATAAAATATAATTTCAAATATAATAAACAATATATAAAGAACAATATATTAATTATTATATAATTTTAAACTATATGAAATATAAATGAAAATATATCTAACCAAATCTTTTATATGGATTATAACAAGTAAAAATAATATAAAAAATAAATATTAAAATATATAAAAAATCAAATAATATTATATAAATTTTAAAATAAACGTGAAGATGTGTTCGTGAGTATTGTGAAAATTATGTGTAAAACATAAAAACAAAAGTGATTAAAAATAAACTCATTAATTGATCTGAAAATTTTACCTTAAAAAATATTTTTTTAGAAACTTCAAACTTACACCTTTTAAAAAATTGTATTTTAGCTATAAAAAAAGTTACGTTTGCTAAAAAAATTATTTTCTTTTTACAATTAAACACTCATTTTTTTAAAAAAATTGTGATGAAAAAAAGTATCTATTTACACTGTAAAAGCTCAACTAAATATGCACTTAGTTAATTTTATAACAAGCTATGTTTTATATATAAACACTTGATTGAGAAGATTAGACGATCACAGTAGAAGAATTACAAATATGGTAAGTCTATACGACAAATGCAACTCGACTGGTTCAGATCTCGTCGACTTAATATACACCACTCATTACTAAATCGTTTAATATACACCACTCATTAGTCATTACTAAATCGTTTAATATACACCACTCATTACTAAATCGTTTAATATGCACCACTCATTAGTCATTACTGTTAGAGACACATGTTCATCAGCTGGGCCAACCACTGGGCCAAGTCCTCCAACTCTAAGCCCACATGCTACCTCATCTCTCAAGACTACTGAATTCCTCTCTACGCCTGTGGATAGCAGAATATTTCACTCTCAACAAACTTCCGGCCATAGATAACAATATGCATTCACGTTGTATATTTTCTGTTGTATTCGAACTGTCTAGAATCAAGCCAAACTGTATATAAAGTCCTTACAGTACACACAATAAAGGTTGAGGAAAACATTACAATAGCAATCTCCTTTCTTTTACTATTCTTACATGGTATCAGAGCTCATTATTGACCAACGTCAGAATGGCTCATAATTCTTCCTCCTCATCTACTTCTACTCACACCCAACAATCTAGCAGTACACCATTGCTAGATTTTCCAGCCTTGGCCAAAACTCTAAATTTCAATCTGCCAATAAAACTAGACAGACACAACTTCGTAAATTGGAGAGCACAAGTATTAGCAGCAATAAGAGCTCTTGAGTTGGAAGATTACATCACATCTAACATTACTCCACCACCACAGTTCATTCCAGAAGTTGAATCATCCACCACAGAAGCTCCTTCACTTGTGACAAATCCTGCCTATCGGCTATGGAGAAGATCGGATCAGTTACTCCTCTGCTGGCTACTTTCCACAATAGGTGAGGATGTCGTTGGGCAGGTAAATCACTCCACTTCCTCTCTTGAATGCTGGACAATATTGGCAAGCTTATATGCCCAGACATCCATGGTTCGGGTTCTGCAGCTGAAACAACAATTATCAACAATTCAAAAAGGTTCTCAAACAATTTCAGAGTATATTCAGAAGATAAAATCAATTGGAGATTCTCTTATGGTTGCAGGACATACTGTGTCAGATCATGAATTAATTCTTAGTGCCTTAAACGGATTGGGACATGAGTATGATTCAGTGGTGGTTCTGTTAACCCATACAATGCAAAACTCAACCCTCCAGGAAGTACAATATAGTCTTATGATGCATGAAACTAGACTTGAACAACTTAATGCTATTTCTCACACTGTTAGTGTTCCTACACTTTCAGCAAATTTTGCTTCATTTAACAGAAATCAGTCACAAAACCGCAATCAAGGAAATCGTCATATCTTTAGGGGAAGAGGAGGAAGAGGAAGAGGAGGTAGATGGCATGGTGCAAATCGACTTTATTGTCAATTGTGCCAGAAACCGGGCCATGATGCTCTTCGCTGCTACAAACGCTTTGATCAAACCTGGAATGGAAATCAGCAGTGGCAACATCAGTCTCAAGTTTCAAACAATGGGCAGCATTCATCACACAATGGCTCATCTCAAACCTTCCTAACTCACCAATCCTCCACCAGTTCTGAGCAATCCCCCACCAGATCTGAACCACCTAACAACTCCACCTGGTATGTTGACTCTGGCGCCACAAACCATGTCACTGCAGACCTGAACAATCTTTCCATTAGTACAGATTACACAGGTAACAATCATCTCACTGTGGGTAATGGAAACTCTCTTCCCATTGCACATACTGGTTATTCCTACATTAAATTTCAGAACAACCAACACACACCTCTGTTTTTAAATCAAATGTTACATGCTCCAAGCATTACCAAAAACTTATTAAGCATTTCCAAACTTACAACTGACAACAATATTATTGTGGAATTCTCTGACAAATTATGTTTATTCAAGGACAAGGACACCGGGAAAGTGCTACTCAAGGGGATGCTGCGGGATGGCCTCTACAGCCTTGATGTTTCCTCCCACAATCATCATACCACTCCTCCGAAGTCCTCTACACAACTCTCCTCACATCAATTTGCTTCTGCTACTATCAATTCCTCTCCTAAAACTTTTACTACTCAAATTTCTAAGAATGATGTTAACATTTGGCATGCCAAACTTGGCCACCCATCATCTAATGTACTTAAACATGTTTTTCATTCAATGAAAATTCCCATTACTGTCAAAGATTTACAGTTTTGTGATTCATGCAAAATGGGCAAACTTCATCAATTACCATTTCAATCTCGTGACATTTCTGCCAACCATCCTTTGGATATCATCTATTCAGATATTTGGGGTCCCTCTCCCTTTTTATCTACTGGAGGTCATCGATATTATATCATCTTTACTGATGCCTATACTCGATTTACATGGCTGTATCCATTAAAACTTAAATCAGATGCCCTTGCAACCTTTATTCAATTTAAAACATTTATTGAACTTCAATTAAACAGCAAAATTAAGGCTCTACACACTGATATGGGAGGGGAATATAAAGCTTTTCTACCCTTTCTCACTACCCATGGGATCCAACCTCGTTTCAGTTGTCCATATACACATCAACAAAACGGTGTTTCCGAGAGAAAACACCGTCATATCACTGAAACCGGTCTCACCTTATTAGCACACTCTCATATACCCTTACATTACTGGCTTGAAGCCTTCACCACAGCCACCTTTCTCATTAACAATCTTCCATCCCCAAATTTACGTCACTCCTCTCCTTTTGAGCTCCTCTATCACAAAAAGCCCAACTATTCCTACCTTAAAACCTTTGGTTGCTCCTGTTTTCCATACCTTCGATTTTATTCCTCAAACAAATTCAATTTTCACACTACCAAATGTGTTTTTCTAGGCTACAGCTCGGTTCATAAAGGATATAAGTGCCTTAGCCCCAATGGTCAAGTCTATATCTCCAGACATGTTCAATTCAATGAACTTGAATTTCCCTATCCTACTCTTTTTCCCTCTCCCAATTCGGCTTCTCCTTCTCATTCTTCCAGTTTGCCTATATCTACTCTACATCATGTAGTTTCCCCTCAGCAACATCTCTCTGGGCCATCTCCCAGCATCTCCCTTGTGCCAGGTTCTTCCTCGGTGCCCTCAGGTTCTTCAGCAAATACTCAGGTATTATCCTCTCCCTCTATTTCTCTTTCTGTTCCTCTTCCTTCCTCCCCTCCTACAGATCAATTAGTTTCCTCTCCAACTCCACCTATTGTTGTTGTTCCTCCTTCCCTGTCTACCCATCCTATGCAAACCCGTGCCAAAAGTGGCATTTTCAAACCCAAAGTCTATTCTACTTCTCTCCACTCCTGTTCCTCACCTGAACCAGCTACTGTTTCCCTAGCTCTATCCAATCCAATTTGGTACCAAGCCATGTGTGAAGAAATGACTGCCCTACAGAAAAACAATACTTGGACTCTTGTGCCTTATAATTCTAACATGCATATCTTGGGAACTAAATGGGTCTTTCGGACTAAGTATCATGCAGATGGCACCTTGGCTAAGCATAAAGCTCGCCTAGTGGCTCAGGGTTTTGCTCAAACTCCTGGCCTTGATTTTTCAGAAACATTCTCTCCTGTGGTGAAGGCCTCCACCATCAAAGTTGTCTTATCTCTTGCTGCCTCCTTCAATTGGAGTATTCAACAAGTCGATATAAACAATGCCTTTCTCAATGGTGAGCTTAATGAGACTGTGTATGTTACTCAGCCTCCGGGTTTTCAAAACCCCCAATTTCCTGATCATGTGTGCAGACTTTCTAAAGCCCTCTATGGTCTAAAACAGGCTCCCAGAGCCTGGTATCATAAACTACGAAATGCTCTTCTGCAGTGGGGCTTCTGCAACTCTAAGAATGATACTTCTATGTTTTATCGTCATCAGAATGGTTCATTTCTCATCATATTAGTTTATGTTGATGATATTTTAATCACAGGAAGCAATCTATCTGAGATTCAATTCATTATTCGTAAGCTTCATGCTCAGTTTGCTCTCAAGGCCCTCGGAGATTTAAATTATTTCTTAGGGTTTGAAGTATACAGAAACTCAGATGGCATATATCTCTCTCAGACTGGATACATAAATAATTTACTTACACAGGCTAATATGGATCTCTGTAAACCATGCTCTTCTCCAGCTTCCACAGGTCTCAAGCTGTCCCGCAATGATGGTGACCCCTTTGCAGATCCCTCTCTGTACCGCAGCCTGGTTGGAGCTCTTCAGTACCTTTGTAATACGAGACCTGATATCAGTTTCATTGTCAACAAACTCAGTCAGTTCCTCTCTAATCCTCTTCAATCTCACTGGGTAGCTTTAAAGAGAGTATTGCGTTACTTGAAGGGATCCTCCGATTTAGGGTTGCTCTTTCACTCTTCCTCTTCGCTCGATCTTCATGCCTTCAGTGACTCCGACTGGGCCAGTTCTCCTGACGATCGCAGATCTACAAGTGGGGGCTGTGTTTTTCTTGGCCGCAATCTTATTTTCTGGAGTTCAAAGAAACAGTCTGTTGTCGCCCGCTCCAGCACCGAGGCGGAGTACAGAGCTCTCTCTCAACTCTCCACTGAACTTCTTTGGCTGTCGTCTCTCCTTACAGAACTCGGGTTTGCTCCTTCTCATCCAGCCGTTCTCTGGTGCGATAACAACAGTGCACGGGCTCTCTCCCAGAATCCCATCTTCCACGCTCGCACCAAGCATATTGAGATTGATGTACACTTTGTTCGTGAAAAGATCGCTGCTGGTCTCCTTGACGTTCGATTTGTGCCATCTACTGACCAGATCGCCGATCTTCTCACAAAACCTCTCTCTATCGCTCGGTTTAGGGTTTTGTCTTCCAAACTCAACCTCGTACCCAATCCGAGGTTTCGTTTGAATGGGGGTGTTAGAGACACATGTTCATCAGCTGGGCCAACCACTGGGCCAAGTCCTCCAACTCTAAGCCCACATGCTACCTCATCTCTCAAGACTACTGAATTCCTCTCTACGCCTGTGGATAGCAGAATATTTCACTCTCAACAAACTTCCGGCCATAGATAACAATATGCATTCACGTTGTATATTTTCTGTTGTATTCGAACTGTCTAGAATCAAGCCAAACTGTATATAAAGTCCTTACAGTACACACAATAAAGGTTGAGGAAAACATTACAATAGCAATCTCCTTTCTTTTACTATTCTTACATGGTATCAGAGCTCATTATTGACCAACGTCAGAATGGCTCATAATTCTTCCTCCTCATCTACTTCTACTCACACCCAACAATCTAGCAGTACACCATTGCTAGATTTTCCAGCCTTGGCCAAAACTCTAAATTTCAATCTGCCAATAAAACTAGACAGACACAACTTCGTAAATTGGAGAGCACAAGTATTAGCAGCAATAAGAGCTCTTGAGTTGGAAGATTACATCACATCTAACATTACTCCACCACCACAGTTCATTCCAGAAGTTGAATCATCCACCACAGAAGCTCCTTCACTTGTGACAAATCCTGCCTATCGGCTATGGAGAAGATCGGATCAGTTACTCCTCTGCTGGCTACTTTCCACAATAGGTGAGGATGTCGTTGGGCAGGTAAATCACTCCACTTCCTCTCTTGAATGCTGGACAATATTGGCAAGCTTATATGCCCAGACATCCATGGTTCGGGTTCTGCAGCTGAAACAACAATTATCAACAATTCAAAAAGGTTCTCAAACAATTTCAGAGTATATTCAGAAGATAAAATCAATTGGAGATTCTCTTATGGTTGCAGGACATACTGTGTCAGATCATGAATTAATTCTTAGTGCCTTAAACGGATTGGGACATGAGTATGATTCAGTGGTGGTTCTGTTAACCCATACAATGCAAAACTCAACCCTCCAGGAAGTACAATATAGTCTTATGATGCATGAAACTAGACTTGAACAACTTAATGCTATTTCTCACACTGTTAGTGTTCCTACACTTTCAGCAAATTTTGCTTCATTTAACAGAAATCAGTCACAAAACCGCAATCAAGGAAATCGTCATATCTTTAGGGGAAGAGGAGGAAGAGGAAGAGGAGGTAGATGGCATGGTGCAAATCGACTTTATTGTCAATTGTGCCAGAAACCGGGCCATGATGCTCTTCGCTGCTACAAACGCTTTGATCAAACCTGGAATGGAAATCAGCAGTGGCAACATCAGTCTCAAGTTTCAAACAATGGGCAGCATTCATCACACAATGGCTCATCTCAAACCTTCCTAACTCACCAATCCTCCACCAGTTCTGAGCAATCCCCCACCAGATCTGAACCACCTAACAACTCCACCTGGTATGTTGACTCTGGCGCCACAAACCATGTCACTGCAGACCTGAACAATCTTTCCATTAGTACAGATTACACAGGTAACAATCATCTCACTGTGGGTAATGGAAACTCTCTTCCCATTGCACATACTGGTTATTCCTACATTAAATTTCAGAACAACCAACACACACCTCTGTTTTTAAATCAAATGTTACATGCTCCAAGCATTACCAAAAACTTATTAAGCATTTCCAAACTTACAACTGACAACAATATTATTGTGGAATTCTCTGACAAATTATGTTTATTCAAGGACAAGGACACCGGGAAAGTGCTACTCAAGGGGATGCTGCGGGATGGCCTCTACAGCCTTGATGTTTCCTCCCACAATCATCATACCACTCCTCCGAAGTCCTCTACACAACTCTCCTCACATCAATTTGCTTCTGCTACTATCAATTCCTCTCCTAAAACTTTTACTACTCAAATTTCTAAGAATGATGTTAACATTTGGCATGCCAAACTTGGCCACCCATCATCTAATGTACTTAAACATGTTTTTCATTCAATGAAAATTCCCATTACTGTCAAAGATTTACAGTTTTGTGATTCATGCAAAATGGGCAAACTTCATCAATTACCATTTCAATCTCGTGACATTTCTGCCAACCATCCTTTGGATATCATCTATTCAGATATTTGGGGTCCCTCTCCCTTTTTATCTACTGGAGGTCATCGATATTATATCATCTTTACTGATGCCTATACTCGATTTACATGGCTGTATCCATTAAAACTTAAATCAGATGCCCTTGCAACCTTTATTCAATTTAAAACATTTATTGAACTTCAATTAAACAGCAAAATTAAGGCTCTACACACTGATATGGGAGGGGAATATAAAGCTTTTCTACCCTTTCTCACTACCCATGGGATCCAACCTCGTTTCAGTTGTCCATATACACATCAACAAAACGGTGTTTCCGAGAGAAAACACCGTCATATCACTGAAACCGGTCTCACCTTATTAGCACACTCTCATATACCCTTACATTACTGGCTTGAAGCCTTCACCACAGCCACCTTTCTCATTAACAATCTTCCATCCCCAAATTTACGTCACTCCTCTCCTTTTGAGCTCCTCTATCACAAAAAGCCCAACTATTCCTACCTTAAAACCTTTGGTTGCTCCTGTTTTCCATACCTTCGATTTTATTCCTCAAACAAATTCAATTTTCACACTACCAAATGTGTTTTTCTAGGCTACAGCTCGGTTCATAAAGGATATAAGTGCCTTAGCCCCAATGGTCAAGTCTATATCTCCAGACATGTTCAATTCAATGAACTTGAATTTCCCTATCCTACTCTTTTTCCCTCTCCCAATTCGGCTTCTCCTTCTCATTCTTCCAGTTTGCCTATATCTACTCTACATCATGTAGTTTCCCCTCAGCAACATCTCTCTGGGCCATCTCCCAGCATCTCCCTTGTGCCAGGTTCTTCCTCGGTGCCCTCAGGTTCTTCAGCAAATACTCAGGTATTATCCTCTCCCTCTATTTCTCTTTCTGTTCCTCTTCCTTCCTCCCCTCCTACAGATCAATTAGTTTCCTCTCCAACTCCACCTATTGTTGTTGTTCCTCCTTCCCTGTCTACCCATCCTATGCAAACCCGTGCCAAAAGTGGCATTTTCAAACCCAAAGTCTATTCTACTTCTCTCCACTCCTGTTCCTCACCTGAACCAGCTACTGTTTCCCTAGCTCTATCCAATCCAATTTGGTACCAAGCCATGTGTGAAGAAATGACTGCCCTACAGAAAAACAATACTTGGACTCTTGTGCCTTATAATTCTAACATGCATATCTTGGGAACTAAATGGGTCTTTCGGACTAAGTATCATGTAGATGGCACCTTGGCTAAGCATAAGGCTCGCCTAGTGGCACAGGGTTTTGCTCAAACCCCTGGCCTTGATTTTTCAGAAACCTTCTCTCCTGTGGTGAAGGCCTCTACCATCAAAGTTGTCTTATCTCTTGCTGCCTCCTTCAGTTGGAGTATTCAACAAGTCGATATAAACAATGCTTTTCTCAATGGTGAGTTTCATGAGACTGTGTATGTTACTCAGCCTCCGGGTTTTCAAAATCCCTAATTTCCTGATCATGTGTGCAGACTTTCTAAAGCCCTCTATGGTCTGAAACAGGCTCCCAGAGCCTGGTATCATAAACTACAAAATGCTATTCTACAGTGGGGTTTCTGCAACTCTACGAATGATACTTCTATGTTTTATCGTCATCAGAATGGTTCATTTCTCATCCTATTAGTTTATGTTGATGATATTTTACTCACAGGAAGCAATCTATCTGAGATCCAATCCATTATTTGTAAGCTTAATGCTCAGTTTGCTCTCAAGACCCTCAGAGATTTAAATTATTTCTTAGGGTTTGAAGTATACAGAAACTCAGATGGCATATCTCTCTCTCAGATTGGATACATGATTTTCTTACACAGGCTAACATGACTCTCTGTAAACCGTGCTCCTCTCCAGCTTCCACAGGTCTCAAGCTGTCTTGCGATGATGGTGACCCCTTTGCAGATCCCTCTCTGTACCGCAGCTTGGTTGGAGCTCTTCAGTACCTTTGTAATACAAGACCTGATATCAATTTAATTGTCAACAAACTCAGTCAGTTCCTCTCTAATCCTCTCCAATCTCATTAGATAGCTTTAAAGAGAGTATTGCGTTACCTGAAGGGATCCTCCGATTTAGGGTTACTCTTTCACTCTTCCTCTTTGCTTGATCTTCATGCCTTTAGTGACTCCGACTGGGCCAGTTCTCCTGACGATCTCAAATCTACAAGTGGGGGTTGTGTTTTCCTTGGCCGCAATCTAATTTTCTGGAGTTCAAAGAAGCAATCTGTTGTCGCTCGCTCCAGCACCAAGGCGGAGTACAGAGCTCTTTCTCAGCTCTCCACTGAACTTCTTTGGTTGTCGTCTCTTCTTACAGAACTCGAGTTTGCTCCTTCTCATCCAGTCGTTCTCTGGTGCGACAACAACAGTGCACGGGCTCTCTCCTAGAATCCCGTCTTCCATGCTCGCACCAAGCATATTGAGATTGATGTCCACTTTGTTCGTGAAAAGATCGCTGCTGGCCTCCTTGACGTTCGATTTGTGCCATCTACTAACCAGATCGCTGATCTTCTCACAAAACCTCTCTCCGTTGC
>JANJEY010000003.1:65178215-65205677 GCA_024703695.1 Erythroxylum cataractarum | reverse complement strand
CGTGTCCATCACCCCGGTGAAATCATAGACTAAACTCGCACAAAAACCAATTATGTATCATGTCAACTGCAAATCTAAGTCGCAAAGTAATAATAACTCTTTTTAAATTTCTTTGTAGAATGATGTTTAGTTGGTTTCTTGAGTGCATAATTTGCTAGCACACAAAAGGAGTAAGCGCTTGGCCCTTCCATGTCCACGGTTTTCAATTTGCAGCTACACAGTCATCTGTGCTGGTTGAGTAACAAACTGTGAACCTGTGCAGATTCGAGAATTTTTTCCTGAGATTCTAATGGAGCTTCACATGTCCATGTAAGATAATAATCACGTGGTTGAAACTCAAATTCTTGGAAGTTGGAAAATTCCTTAGACTTACAGATTATTACGAAATAAATGGATCTTTAAGTAAATTTGATGACGATATTTAGTGCTTAATTTTAAGAATCAGTTCAGAGATATTCTTGTAATAGTTAGCAAATAAATAAGATTTTCTGTTACATTTCAATTCTATCTATTTTGTTGCTGTCAATAAAATGGGCCGTTTTACAGCAAAAACATACTCTTTTTCCTTCTCTTTTATTCGTGTTATCACTTATTATGTTTCAGCTTTATGAAAACAATAAGATCTTACAAGCCAGACTTTGCCTCTTCCCTGTCTGCGCTAAAAGTTTCCAACATTAAAGCCCCTAAAACTAACTGCTCCAAAAATGGTCCTAGCCTGAGTTGGTTGTGTCCAATTTCAAGTTCTAAATTGTTGATTCTATTGGTGTAAGAAAGTTATCAATGGTCAGCACCTGAAGTTCTTAGAGTTCTGCCATAATCACTTCTGTAATATGTATCAGGATCTCAATTCACAACTTAATCAACTAAGTTAATCCCAAAATCTTAAAGTTGAGTCTGATTCCACAGATCCTAAAGTCTCCTGATTACTTGCGTTCATCTCTTGGAATTAGAAAGTTCATGTATTGATTTTTTCCTGACGGTCCATATCTTGCGTCATTTTTCTGATACACACTTCTTCCCCTTATTACGTTCCTCTCTTTTGAGAATTGGTAGAGACCATCATTCACCTATTATAAATGAAAAGATCTTCGTGAACACTGAGTTTCCAATCTCTTTTTCTGTCTCTAAAATAAATCAGAAATCGACTTTATTCTATTGTCGAAGCTACTTTCGACATTATTTTGCGCGAATACTCAGACTACTGATCAACAAAAAATCTGAAAATCTGCAGTCAAGTTAAAGACAAGGATCTACTCAGAAACAATCAAAGGTGTGCACATTCATATGTATCCCGAATTTGGGTTCGTTGGAACACCATCCAACATCATGAATATCAGTTCTTTGTCAGGCAATGTCCCGCCACCTTTGAACTCTCCAAAGCAAAGATTAGTAGTACCACCTTCTGATCGGTAATTCTTTCGAAAGCGTATACTAAGCTTAGCTGACTCTTGTTTGTAAGGTTACCGACAAAATGAATCAATTACACAAGTTTTCGTATCTTAACTTCACTTTAATCTCATTCAAAGTCTAATCTTTACACAAGAACATGTTATTCTCTCGGGGATTACTAAACAATCTACGAAGGAAAAAACTAAAAAGAAGCCTAGCCCTTTACAAAGTTCGATTCTTTAAAGCAAACCAGAAACATCCCAATTATCCATTTCCCAGAGAAAGCCATAAAGACACATAATCGAATGTCCAAAGTTAGAGGAACTCAATGAAGCAGAGACAAACATTAAGCGAGAAGATTCAAACATGAGAAGAACTGTCTCAGATCCTTCTTTCTGACTGTGTACACCAAAAACAACAAAAGCCTCTTACATGTCTGCACAGGACATTGGCTGTTTTATCGTCTGCTCAACAGAATCTGCACAATCTAAGTCAAGAGTGAATAGGAATGTCCAAAAGAGCCCGGCCAACTTGTGACTTGATTGTTATTTAAAAAATAACGTTGTTCTAGCTGTTTTAACGGTCTGGTCAACAGAAACTGTACGATTAAGTTAAGGGTGAAAAGGGATGTTTGAAAGGACCAGGCCTGCTTATGAGTTATGACTCGACCATTATTTCAAAAATGATACTGTTTCGTCAAAAATGCCTCTTACATGTTTCAATAGGACATTGGCTGTTTTAAGTTTTAACAGTCTGCTCAACAGAAACTGTTCAAGTAAGTTAAGACTTAAGAGTGAATAAGGATGTTAAAAAAGGCCCGATTTAATTCGTGACCTGATTATTATTTTAAAATTGATGTTGTTTTCTTAAAAATAACATCATTTTTTACATTTTTTTTTAAATATATATGATGTGTCGGGTTGATTAGTGGGCCGATGGCCGGTCAGCCTGTGGTCAGGCAAGGCCACGGGTCTACCTATCCCATGCTGGTGCATTGATATGTCTATGAGTGAAGAGTATTTTTAGACTCATCTACAAACCAATTTGGGCCCAATAAATTTCATACTCCAGCAAAAGATTATTGAAAAAAGAAGAAAAGTAAACCCATTGGGCTTTTGAGAGGTCTTAAGGCCTACGATTTAACTCATTTTTGTAACATATTTTTGTATAGACAAAAAAAAAAGTAGTAATGTTGCTTCAAAAATATTTGGATAGAGTATGTTAATTAAATTTTCAAAATTATTAAATTATCAATTAATTTACTTAAATTATGTAATTTATAAATTATTGCATGTTCAAAAAATAATAATTCCAATTCCATTGTAAAGAAAAGCAATAACTCATTGATTTAAGAAACCCTTTTTTTAATGAAATTCTAAAAACCAACTAATATGTGCTAATTTGAGTTAGGAAAATATTTAGTATCAATATTATCATTTTGAAGTATTACTTTACACTCTCTTATGATTCAATTTATGAATTAATATAAACATTAATTATATTGACAATTGTGTTAATGGATGTGGGAAAATTAACTAATTATCACAAATTTCCATTACCATAATAAGATGGATATTTATTAAAGAAAAAATAATTGATCTAAATAGAATAGGACTATTCACAAAATTAATATATGTTTGTGAAAAATATTATTAAATAAACTAAAACCTTTATTAAATATATAAAATAATTAGGAGTTACAATTAACTTAATACTCTCTTCAATGATTTTTTGAATGAATTTTTTTTAATTTAAAGTGTTCAATTTATAAATTATTATAGTTGACTCCTTTATTGTAAAAAGGGAGAAAAATATGGATGACATTAAGCCCGACTTAAGGAATGTGGATGTCATTTTGTACTGATCTATACATACCGCACCAGACTAAATCCAATACTAAACGAATGGTCAATTATACCGAGTTTAAATACTGATTGATACCGACTAATTTTGGATAGTACCAGTCAGTATCTGTCAGTATTCAAAATATCGGCAGGTATCAAAAATTTTAAAAAATAGAAAGAAAAAAATTGCATAATTTTAAAAAAAAAATTAACGCTCTCTCCCTTCCTCTCGCCTCTCCTTTCACTTCTTTTTTTCAAAGTTTTTTAATTAGTTATTTTATTTACTTCAATTTTTATAATTATAGTGAATTTTAATTTTTGTTTTAAAAATAAAATAAATATTTTATTACTAATAATAATTATAAATTAAATAAAACTTACAAATAAATTATTTTTATTTAATTTATTTAAATGTTTTATATAATATTTATTAATAAAGTATTAAAAATATTTATTTTTTAAAATAAATAATTTAAAATTTATTATTATAAATTAATATTTATTATATATATATAATTATTAAATCAAAATTTATTTAAAATTTATATATTTTTAAAATATTTTTAAATTTTAATTATATTTATTAATAATTATTAAATTAATTTTATAAATTAAATTAAAATTGTGATTATTATTTATTATTCTAATTTTTGAAGACAGGGTTAAGAATATACAGTACGACTTTATAATATGACAATGAACTATTTTTAATTTAAAAAAATTATAGACTATTTCATAAATTTAAAAAATTATCCAAAACAGTACTCGATGTTAACTGATATTAATACAGTACTGTATCATAACCCAATCTAATGTCAAGTTCAATATGATATTCGTAATATTGCCCAACATATGAGCTGGCTGATCCGATCCAACCTTATATGTTTAAAAAAATAAATAAGACGTTGTTTTAAACAAAACTACATCATTTTGTACCTTTCTGTCAGTCACGGACTGAGTAGTTTTAATTTGTGGCCCGATCAACCAGAATCGAAGTCGAGCCATGTCTTAAATGACATCATTTTGTACCTCCCTGTCGGTCACGAGCTGAGCAGTTTCAATTTATGGCCCGACCAACCAGGATCAAAGTCGAGCCAGCCCAGCCCAATTTTGTCATTCCTAGAAAAAAGAAAAAGGTTATAGATTTTAAAATTACTTTTAAACCTTTTATTTATTGTTATTATTTCAATAAAAATATAGAATTATAGAAATTATGCATTCGATCCCCATCAAAATTTCAACATTATGTAAAAAAAAAAAAAAAAGAAGGATAGCATTTTTCGGAATTTATTTTTATCATATAAATAATCCAAAGTACAAGTAAAAGTTGAGGCTTAAAGAGTAAGTAAAGAGGAACATGGGGGGCAGGAATGAAATGTTAGTGCCCTGCCGTCCTCCATGGTGACGACTTGAAAAGTTGGTGAAGCAGATCCTCCATTAAATTGTACCAGCTCAGAGTTTTAAGAGAGAGGTAAGTTTGTGAGGTTCAAAATCCAAGATCTAACAAGTGGATCATTTACTTCCAGGACAGGATCATCTGCAATATATCTTTAGAACATCCATCGTATTTATCATCCGTTTGACCTGGTTTTTCTCTTCTTTTCGGTCACTTTTTTTCCAAGTAAAATAACACTATATTTGCTTTTGTATTCTTTCTAATTTCCTCCTAATAAGTGCATTTCAATCCATAATATCAACCTGTTTCTCTAAATCTTTGTTTCTAATGACAGTTATATGTGTTAGACACAGTGAGTGTATTTTTTTAAAATGAAAAATAAAATATAAAAATAGACACAAAATATTTAACGTGATTCACCTTTAACTTTGGGTTACGTCCACGAATAATAATCACAATAATTCTTTTACTATTATAAATAATAGGTATGCAAAGATAAAACTAAAATAGTAACTCACATGGTGTTTCCCGACCTAAAAATACTAACTTCACTATTTTGTCACTCATCGCCCCCTTAAGAAAATATTTCATAACATTAAAACGTTACTTTGCTCTAATTTTCTTTTATGTTTTTGTTGTATGTTTGTATGAAGCAGGGTAGGCACTCCATCGCGTGAGACAACTGTAAAAACAACTGTCTTCTTTCCCTTTTCAACTCACGCGGCACTGATTTGTTGAAAAAATGTTCCTCCATATAAGAGACTCATATCTAATAAATCTCCCCTTTTGATTATATGGAGGACTTCATCATGCCTGTTACCGATTGACAATATTCGAACTTACCTTTTGGTAGAAACTAGTTAACATGTCTGATCTATTTTAATCAGTATGAATCTTTTCTAACTGAATTTGTTTCGTTTCTATCACATCTCTGATCCAGTGATATTTCATATCAATGTGTTTTGATATTGAATTAAAAGAGACATTCTTACCAAGTTGAATAGCGTTCTAATTGTCACAAAACAGCTAATACTATTCTTGCTTGATAACAAGTTCATTAAAAAACTTCTTCATCCATAGCAACTGCTTACAGGCTTCCGTTCCTACAATAAACTTCGTTTCATTTGTTGAAAGTATAACACACTTCTGTAACTTTGATTATCATACCAGAGCTCCCCCTGCAAAAGTAATCAAGTAACCTTATGTAAACTTTTTCGAGTCAACATCTCTAGCTATATCTACATTTGTGTAACTAGCTAACACAGGTTTTACTCTTTCAAAACATAAACATATTTTGGATAACCCTCGAAGATACCTGATAATCCACTTGACTACAACCCAATGTTTCGTTCCAAAATTTGAAAGGAAACGACTCACAACTCTAATTGTGTAAGTAATATCTGACCGTGTACAAACCATGACATACATTCAGCTTTCAACTGCTGAAGCATGTGAAATTCTAGACATTTCTTCTTTCTTTTTATCTATAGAAAGGCACTCTTTGGAACTCAATTTAAAATAATTAGCAAGAGGGCAATTAACCTCTTTAGCTTTGTTTAGTTTAAATCCCCGAAGTACTTTATCAATGTACTTCTCTTGTGACAACCATAGTTTCTTGGCGCTTCTGTCTCTGATAATCTGCATGCTAAGAGTTTGTTTTGTTGATCTAAAGTCTTTTATGGCAAAACGCAAAAGACTTATCCAGTTGTTTCTTCAGATTGTTAATTCTAAAAACATTCTTACCAATAATCAACATATCATCCACATAGAGCAATAAAATAATGAAATCATCATCAGAGAACTTCTTCACAAATACATGATAATATGAAGTAGTCTTTTTGTAGCCTTGCTCTCCCATAATAGACTCGAGCTTCTTATATCACTGTCTTGGTGCCTATTTTAGATGATATAGACTCTTCTTTAGTTTACAAACATAATCTTCTTTTTCTTTTCTTTTTATGAAATTCTCTGACTACTCTATGTATATCTCTTTTTTTAAATCCCTATATTAGAAGGCAATTTTGACATCCATTTGTTCAACCTTCAGATTAAAACTTACGACTAGCCCTTGCATTGTATGTATAGATGTCATTTTCACCACCGGTGAAAATATCTTGTCAAAGTCAATACCCTTTTTTTGATTGAATCATTTGACCACTAATCTTGCTTTGAATCAAGGATGGTTGTTGTTTTCTTTATGGTTGATTCTGAACACCCATTTATTCTTTAGCGCTCTTTTGCCTTCTGGCAACTTCACCAACTTGAATGTTTTATTCTCATGCAAGGATTTCATCTCGTCTTGCATGGCTATTTTCAATTTCTTCTTGTGTTCATCATTCATGGCTTCATCAAAGCTTTCTGGTTCTTCCTCTTCAATCAACATTACATACTGATCAACTAGATATCTAGTAGATAGTTATCTACTTCTATTAGATCTTCATAATGGGACTGAAAAATCTTCAGGTACCGGTGGTTGAATATGAACACCATCATCATCCTTTGGTTTAACCTTATTGGGGGCATCTGTATTATCAGCTTCTAGTTAATCATTCTGTACTTCATCTTCAACTTGTCTAGACACCATTGTTGGAGGATTCAATCGGAAGCTTGTTGAGTCATTATCAAAGCTTGGAACTTCCTTCTCCGCTTTGTTGATATCTTCAATAATTTGATCTTCAACAAACATAGCATCACGACTCCTAATAAGTCTTTTCTGCACTTGATCATAAAACCTATAGCCAAATTGATATTGACCATAACTAATGAATACACACTGTCGTGTCTTGACATCAAGTTTTTTCCTTTTATCTTTAGGAATATGAACAAAGGCCTTTCAACAGAAGACCCGTAAATGATCATAGGAAACATCTTTTCCTGACCACACCTTTTTTTGAACTTCATACTGGAGATGAACACACGGTGAACAATTTAATATATACCCAAAATGCCTTAGGCAACTTTAAATGTGAAAGTAGGCATCTGACTCTTTCCATTAAAGTCATGTTCATCCTTTCAGCTACACCATTCAATTGTGGTGTGTTTTTAGTGGTGTCATTTTATGTTGAATATCATGCTCTTTACAATAAGCGTCAAATAATCTGATGTACTCTTCGCCATTGTCTGTCCGAATGCACTTCAGCTTCTTTCCAGTTTGTCTCTCAACTGAGGCGCGAAATTGTTTGAACATATCTAACACTTGATCTTTAGTTTTCAGATTATAGGCCCACGTTTTCCTGGAATGATCATCAATAAAAATCATAAAGTACTGTGCATTACCAAATGACTTTGACAATGGTTCGACAAATCTGAGTGAATCAGATCAAGAACATTTTTCATTCTGGATGAAGGAGAACTCTGGAATTGTTTTGTTTCCCTGCTAGACAATTTGCACATTTTTTAATGTATCTGTTCTAGACCAGATAGCATATTCCTTTTTACAAGTTGAGTCATCCATTTCTCACTAATGTGGCCTAGTCTTTTATGTCACAAATCAACTGTATTATCATTCTCTACTATATTGACAACATCACTGGAGAGCTTTGCCTGCATCATATATAGTCTTGAGTGCTTCTAACCTCTGACCACTACTAAAGAGCCCTTAATAAACTTCCATTTTTATTTTTTAAAAGTATTTCGAAAACCTTCATCATCTCGCTTATTTACAGAAATCAAGTTCAAACGCATATCAGAAATGTATTTAATATCTTCCAGCAACAGTCTTGAACCATTCGCTGTCTCTAAAGAAATATCTCCTTTGCTAATAACATTTGACATATTTCTATTTGCCATCTTAACAATGCCATAATTCCCACGCGTGTAAGATGAGAATAATTGTCTATGAGATGCAATATGAATAGTAGCTTCAATGTCAACTATCCAACTTGTTTCTTGCGGCACCAAGCTGGCTATCTCTGTATCAATAATAAGGTTGAATATATCAACAATATTATTTTGTTCATCTTCACTGCTTTCTTTTTTCTTTACATCTTTACCTTTTTTCTTCTTCAACTTTCGACAAAATTTCTTGATGTGACATTTCTTCTTGCAGTAATGACATTTCACATTTGCATATCTGTTTGGTTTTCCTTTGCTCTTGTCTCTAGACTTTGGACCTCTAAATTGATTACTTTCTCTATTTTTTGTAAGCATAACATCTGAATGTGATGGAGAGATTGCATACAGTGATTCACGTCTCATCTCTTCTTTTAGTATACTTTTTTTAATAGACTCCATATTTAATATGTCATTTGGTATAGTATTTGTCAAAAACACCATCAAAGTCTCCTAAGACTCTGATAATAAAGCTATCACCATTGGAGCAATCACCTCATCGTCAAACTTTATGCCCGTCTTTGATAACTGATTAACCATCTATTCCATATTGTTTAAATGATCAGCTACAAAAGATTCCTCTTAGTATTTTACCTGCATCAATTTTGTTAGATAAAATAATTTATTATTGCCGATCTTTGAAGTATACAACTGCTCCGTCTTATTCTACAGTATTCTTACATGAATCTCGTTACAAATGTGATTATATACATTATCATTAAAAAACTGTTGAATATAACCACACAATCGTTCATGCTCAAACTCCCAATTTTTGTTAAACATCTTCTCCGGTTTAGTTGTCGAAAATACCGGTAAATACATCTTTGTAATCATCAATAGATCCTTCATCTTGATTCGCCATATACGGTAGTTAATATCGTTTAGATTGATCATTTTGCCCGTCTTCACCTTCATTTATCAAATTAAGTTAAATTTGAGAAAATTGACCTCAAAGATAGAATCAGGACGTTAAAATTTGATAAAGAAGATATCTTCTAAATTTTTATCATAGAATTCGATAAATATTAACCTGTGAATAGTATTCATCGGAATAATATCATCGAACTCCACTGAACCTTGCAAATTTCAAATTGAAAAACTTGAGAGTACTAGTTGTCAACTTTGTCATTTTATGTTAGTTTTTCGAATGGATCATGTTAAAATTTCATTGTAAAGTCTTTCCTGTGACGTGTTTCATTTCAAAAAATATCTTCAATAAAAACACGCCTCTGATACCATTTGTTGGGCGTAGTGGACGTATTTTTTGAAAATAAAAAATAAAATAAATACAAAATATTTAACATGGTTTATCCTTAATTTTGAACTACGTTTACGGGCAATAATCAAAATAATTCTTTTCTTATTATAAATAATAGGTATACAGAGATAAAACTAAAATAGTGACTTACAAGATATTTTTTAACTTAAAAATATCAATCTCATTATTTTGTCATTTACTAGCATCAAGTGTTGCTTTTAAGAAAATATTTCCTAGCATCAAGTGTTGCTTTGATTTGGTTTTTTTTCTATGTTTTTATTGTATGTTTGTATGAAGTAACGAGTGACTTATATAGGCACTCCATTGTGTGCAGCTGTCTTCGTTTCTTTTTTAATTAACGCGGCACCGAAATTGGTACTGTATTTATTGGAAAATGATGTCCCTCCGCGTGAGGGACCATATCCAACAATATGTTGCCGCATATCACCACAGGTTTTAATAACTTAAATAACTTTCCAGGTTCTTCACACCATTTATGTGAACAGTTCAATAAATTATCAGCTTACATCTGTTCCGACTCGAGGCTCTAGAGCTCCATTATGTTAGATATTAATGGTGGATGTGCTTAATTATCCATTAATGAATACTATTTATGACATTATAAAAAGTTTCTTCACCTTTCACAGATTCCTTCTCGATTCTGTGTTCCGCAGCGGTTTCAACTTGTCAAAAAGTTGCAGTAAAGTAGCTTTTTTTTCCAATTATGTGTGCGGTCTAGGTAGGAATTTGGTGGCCTCTTCTGTCAGGACAACCTGACAACCTATTACTGCCTCACCACGACTTTGTACCACAAAAATTAAGGCCGATTTTGGAGTAACTGAACGTGGAAATATAATCACTACGACAGGTGGGAGTAATTGGTGAACTACTGACTGTAACTGTCCTTGTTGGAGGTTCTTGCGTGGAAAATCTATATAATGGTGCAATGAGAAGCGAAGTTTCATATCTGCAGAAAAAAAACTGCTTGCCCGACCGACAATAAACTTCCAATGGACCCCCTCTTCGTAAATTGCCTTGTTCTTCTCTTCTGTTCAGTTCTCTACTTCTATAAGGTGGTTTTCCTGAGAAGAAATCGGTGTTGTTACATGCTGGCTTATGAATGCTACAAGGGCCCTGAGGTCAGGAAACTTGACTCTGAAACCTGTGCAAAAATCGTTATGCGAAATAAGAACTTGGGGTTGGAGGAGTACAGGTTTCTGTTGAAGACCATAGTCAACTCAGGAATTGGTGAAGAAACTTATGGTCCTGAAAACATCATTGCAGGCCAAGAAGAATCTCCTACGTTTAAGGATTCTTTGTCCGAACTGGATGATATCATCTTCAACACACTTGACAAGCTCTTCGATAGGTCAGGAGTTTCTCCTTCAGAAATCGACATACTTGTCATCAATGTTTCTTTGTTCTCTCCTGCACCATCTCTGACGGCTCGAGTGATCAACCGTTACAAGATGAGGGAGGACATTAAAGCTTTTAACCTCTCTGGAATGGGATGTAGCGCAAGTGTTGTGTCCATTGATTTGGTTCAGAACTTGTTCAAGACCTACAGTAACGCACTTGCTGTTGTTGTCAGTACAGAATCCATCGGTCCAAACTGGTACTGTGGAAAGGAAAAGTCCATGATCCTTTCTAATTGCCTGTTTCGTTCAGGAGGGTGTTCAATGCTACTGACTAACAATGTAGCATTGAAGCATCGAGCTACCTTGAAATTAGATTATATCCTACGAACCCATATTGGCTCGACTGATGAAGCATATGGTTGCTGTATAAAAGTAGAAGACGAGCTTGGCTATGCAGGTTTCCTACTTACCAAAAGCCTGTCAAAGTGTGCTTCTAAAGCTTTAACAATGAATCTCCGGTTGCTCATCCCTAATGTGCTGCCACTAAGGGAACTAATTCGCTATGTTTTTGTGTCTTATCGACGAAACAAAAGCAAGAGTCCAAGTCCTGAAGGGTCAGGAGTTGGTTTCAATCTCAAAACTGGTGTTGATCACTTCTGCATACACCCAGGTGGGAGAGCTGTTATAGATGGAATAGGTAAGAGTCTAGGTCTCAGTGACTATGACCTTGAGCCAGCTCGAATGGCACTTCATCGATTTGGCAACACTTCCGCAGGAGGTCTCTGGTATGTTTTGGGCTACATGGAGGCAAAGAAGATACTCAAGAAGAACGACAGGATATTGATGATCAGCTTGGGAGCAGGTTTTAAGTGCAACAACTGCGTGTGGAAAGTGATGAGAGACCTGAAAGATTGTAATGTATGGGAAGACTCCATAGATTGTTACCCTCCAAAAGTTCTAGCCAACTCTTTTATGGAGAAGTATAGTTGGATCAATGACGAATACTTGAGCTTTGCTGGACTAAAAGCCTTGCTCTAGATTCCCTGGATTTTCCAAGCTTTCTTTGAGTTCAAGTTAGTTCTGCAATGGAGTTCATGTAATTGGTACATGGACTACAAGTTATGTCAATTTCACATTATTTTAATTTACTTTAATTTAGATCTCTGAGAAGCTCATGAGTAACTTGGAATCATCCTTATTGACCGACATCTTTGCTGTTGCTACCTGTCACTACTATCGTTCTGAGTCCAGATCTCTTGTCTAATATTATGGTGTCCTATTCTGTCCAATGAATCTCAGCCATTTATTTATATGAGTTCCGCGTAAATAAATAATTGTGGTCACTTTTCATTGGACAGAATAAGACAGAGTAATACTGGACAGAGGATTTCTTATGTCCTCCTACGGAATTAATGTCCTTATTGCCCGACATCTTTACTGTTGCACCATGTTACTACCATCGTTCTTGTGTCTGCCTAACGTATTAATGATTTCTGAGTTGAATTTTCAACTCTGAGAAATTTACGTTTGTTTGTACAAGTTTCAGTTATGTAACTTGTGCATATACTCACATGTCATTCGATCCTGTGCTCTTTATATCAAACCATTAACGATCTGATCCGCCATTTTTAACTATAACAAGCCCCTAATTAGCTATAATCTGCAGATTTAATGGTACCAGTTTAGATCCAACTTTCTGCAGATTTATTGTTGTTCTGCCACTGCCTGGCCTTAACATTGTAGTTTCTTCCACCAAACATGCTCTGTAGTGGAGCACATGCACGCTATTCTGAGTTCTGACATGATGAAAGAGGTTTAGTAATTGAGATGATAGATCTGATATCTTAAAGAGGTCTTTCTACTGACGTGTTGGATTATAAATTTGAAACTGTCACAGCTACTGTTTCTCATGCTTGGGAGTTTTCAGCTTATAGATTGCTATGGAGGTAGCAACCTGATCTTCTGTTCAGATATGAAGTTCTTATACATACAATGCAAGCTAGCACTTGGGGTATGCCATGTTTTCTACAGAGATATATGGATAAGCAATCATTACAACTTGTATCAAATAATTATTCATCTCATCAAAGATTCAATACGATAACTCTGAAAGTTTGGATCTTCTGCGAGTTGAATGAATGCTCTGAGCAACTTAACTCATACGTGGGGTAACTTTTACTTCTGTCCAGAGAAATTTCTCTGCAAAATACAGTCTTGCATGCATGTGCAGTTAAAGCTGGTAAAAATTGTGATTCTTGTAAAGATCAGAAGAACACAAGAAGATCCCATGATCCTTCAGCCAACCCTTTTCAAGTACTGATGCTTCTTCGTGCTTAACTATGCAGGATTATTCAAACTAAGGACTATGAACTTTTATCTGTGTTACTGAAACAATAATACCTTCAGACAATTTAGGAGAAGAACAACAGTTGAGGAATTCACGTCCAGACAATATAATCGTTATCACCTGGTCTTGCTCGATCCATCATGTACGTTGGATTTGTGATCCAACTACCATAAACGTTCTGGTCCTTGTATAAGGGAGAAATGTACAGTGGCCGAATATGTGGGATCAAGGAGAGAGTATATCAGAACAGGCCCGTTAAACTTCATTTCAGGAATCTTCACTGAAAACACATACAGGGCCATGGCTCACATGCTAACACTAAACAGTGACAGAATGAGGGAGGCCCAATATTGTTCTTTATCCGTTCTTTTTTGTTGGTTTTTTTTTTTCTTGTTTTCTTCTTCAAGTTTGAGGTTCTTCCAGTCCTCCTATTCTACTTGCATGATACACTACCAAATGTACTCATGATCATGCTTCGCACATTATTGGACGATTTTTAACTTGCGAATCCACTACTTTGAAAGTGGTTTTAGGCTGTTCAAGTACGAACTTCCTCTACTAACCCAAAAAAAAGTATTCCGCATGTATTTTTTCTTACAGGTGACTGTTCAGTGTCGCGTTGGAGCTACGAAAGAGTCAAATTATTGGCCCACGTGGAAGTAGAAGTGGGTAAGAGTAGACTCAGAAGGCAACAGTATCAATTATTTGTGGAAGTCTGATAAAAACTGCAAACTCATTTTCTCACTTGGACCCTTCTTTGAACTTTCCTTCGGTGGCTACTTTTGTCGTCTTTCAATCGCTTTATTGTCTGAAAGACGACGCACGCGCCACGCCTCCTTCTCTTTCTAATGTTTTCCTCAACTTCTCCTTTCTCCCTTTCATGAGCTCTTAGCTTTTACACTTTAGTTCGCTTACAATTCAGTGAGATCATGGCCTCACCAGGCTTAGAAGGTAATGTTTCTGTATCTGTTCATGGGATCTACGTATTTGCCTGCGTCCGTTGAAATTTATTTAGTTGTTGATTTCTGGGTTTCTCTTGAAATTTCATTTCACGTGTAGTTTTATCTATAGATAGTAGTTGGTCAATCTTGTTTTAGGGTGTTTTCTCTGTGAATCTAGCAAAGCTTGGATCAATTATTTAAAGAATCTTTGCTAAGTTCTAGTTTCGCAACTTGTAAAGTTTCCATCTTTAAGAATTTCTGTTTTTGCCATATGATAATTTCACTCTTCTTTGCTCCTGCTAAGTTCCTATAAATCCTGATCTTTATTGACTCGTGAAGAATATGATACAGCCGTTTTAAATTTAGCAGGCTTTTTACTATTTCTAGATGTGCAGATTATGGAAATCTTGAAAAGATAAAAGAAAAATTACATCCATAGGGAAAAATATAGGAGAGGAAGAAAGTTTTTGTCTTACTTGTATAATTTTTGTGATTGGTGGTTATGTAGTAGGCGAGAGAGATTTGGAGAAGGGATTAACACAACCCCAGCTCAACCACAACCCACTTGGAGAGCTTTCACCTGCACCATCTCCGTCCTCAACATCAACAGCTCCAGCTCTAGTTTTGTCCAACTCTGGAAAACGAATTGACCAAGCAGGAAGAAAGAAATATGTAAAGCAAGTGACTGGGCGCCACAATGATACCGAGTTGCACTTGGCAGCTCAGCGTGGAGATTTGGCTGCTGTCAAGCAGATTCTTGATGATATTGATTCACAGATGGTTGGGACTTTGAGTGGGGTGGATTTGGATAAGGAGGTAGCAGAGATAAGGGCATCGGTAGTGAATGAGGTAAATGAATTAGAAGAGACGGTGTTGTTTACTGCTGCTGAAAGAGGTCACCTTGAGGTGGTGAAGGAGCTGTTGAAGTACTCTAGTAAGGAGTGCCTTTCAAGAAAAAATAAGTCAGGGTTTGATCCATTGCATATCGCTGCTTTACACGGGCATTGCGGTAATGTATTTGAATTTTTTTTCCTTATTTGGTTTTAATCGTTCAGGCTATCTTTAAGTTCAGTTTATAATTTATTGAACTGAACAAATCAATGTGATTATAGTTGCATACTTGACATATTGGACTGTTAAGTATCATATGGTAAGTAGTAATCTTGTTGAAAACATAATCAAGCCCCTGTAGTAGAAAATTGTATGACACAGTGAAAAACAATATGATCATGAAGCCCATATATATTTTAGTTTCATACCTTTTCTTTCTCTCTCTCAGTAGTTTGTCAATTGATGCTGTGGTCTACCAAGTAATGAGCTCAAGAGAGTGATTGCTTGACTTTTGAAAGTTGCAATTTGTTGAAAATTTGATGTCCTCATAGTCAACGTTTTCTTCTGCTTAAAATGATTCCCTTCTTTCAGAAATCGTTCAAGTACTACTGGATCACGACCCAAGCTTGAGTCGAACTTTTGGCCCATCCAATGCCACTCCTCTTGTATCTGCAGCTGTAAGAGGTCATACTGCTGTTGTGAATGAGTTGCTGACAAAGGACAGCAGCTTGTTGGAGATATCTAAGTCCAATGGGAAAAATGCTTTGCATTTAGCTGTACGGCAGGGGTATGTAGATGTTGTCAAAGCATTGCTAAGCAAAGATCCTCAGTTGGCACGAAGGACTGACAAGAAAGGACAGACAGCATTACATATGGCTGTGAAAGGGCAGAGCTGTGAGGTGGTGAAATTGCTTCTTGACGCAGATGCTGCTATTGTGATGCTCCCGGACAAGTTTGGTAATACAGCATTACATGTGGCAACCCGGAAAAAGCGGTCAGAGGTATGTCTGTTGCATCATTCATACCTCTGGTGATTATTTTTTGGTTCTTTTGTTATGTCATTCAAGGCCGTAATCATATAATTGATATTGGTTTTGAACTCTGTAGTTTTTCCTTGAATTATATTTTGAAGACAAATCCTTTTGTCCCACTATAGTTGCCGCCGAATTTTAGTTTTCAGACTTCTATTATGCATGTTGCATGATTTCTCAATGTAATCATGTAGCTTTCAACAATTTATTAAGATCCAACCTTGAATTTTCTGTGTATTTGCAGATAGTGAAGGAGCTGTTGTTACTTCCAGATACAAATGTAAATGCACTGACAAGAGACCATAAGACAGCTCTTGACATAGCTGAAGGGCTTCCCCTCTCTGAAGAATCCTCTGATATAAAAGAGTGCCTTGCTCGGTATGATGCTGTTAGAGCTAATGAACTGAACCAACCGAGGGATGAGCTCAGGAAAACTGTGACTCAAATTAAAAAAGATGTTCACACCCAACTTGAGCAGACCAGAAGGACCAACAAGAATGTTCATAATATTTCTAAGGAGCTCAGGAAGCTCCACCGTGAAGGCATCAATAATGCCACCAACTCGGTGACGGTTGTGGCAGTTCTATTTGCAACAGTTGCCTTTGCAGCCATTTTTACGGTGCCTGGTGGGGACAATGATAATGGAATGGCAGTGGTAGTAACCCATGCTTCTTTCAAAATTTTCTTCATCTTCAATGCTATTGCCCTGTTTACATCCTTAGCTGTTGTTGTGGTTCAAATTACATTGGTGAGAGGTGAGACAAAAGCTGAGAAACGTGTAGTTGTGGTGATTAACAAACTAATGTGGCTAGCTTCTGTGTGCACTTCAGTAGCTTTCATTGCCTCTTCTTATATTGTGGTTGGCCGGCACCATAAATGGGCAGCGATTTTGGTGACAATAGTTGGTGGAGTGATAATGGCTGCTGTTCTTGGGACAATGACTTACTATGTAGTGAAATCCAAGAGAATCCGCTCAATGAGGAGGAAGGATAAGCATACAAGGAGAAGTGGATCGAACTCATGGCATCACTCTGAATTTTCCAATTCAGAAGTGGATCGAATTTATGCCCTTTAATTCGACACTGCAACTGCTGCCGAGAACCTGAAGATTGTATCTAGCAAAGTGAATGCTGAAAGAGAAGTGGATCGAACTCATGGCATCACTCTGATTTCTCCGATTCAGAAGTGGATCAAATTTATGCACTTTAATTTGACACTGCCGCTGAAAACCTGAAGATTGTATCTGGCAAAGTGAATGTTGAACTAGACAGTAACAATATTCATCTAAATAAATCTTTTACTTCCATGGACTGGTATGCTACTAGTTACATTTTTTTGCCTAGTTTAGCCAAATTTGGATATGCCTAGAAAGGAAAATGGAAACTCTAGTACGCTGAACTTGGAATGATCTCAACTTTTTTGCAAGAAAATGACATCCATGTGATGTCGATCGTTTCAATGGTGTCAGCATCACGTCTCGTGCGCTTCACTTGGACAACATATGAATGAAGGTCCTTGCGTTCCCATTTGATCAGGGTCCAACCAGGCGTGGCACCGTCTGAATTCTAAGATAAAACTGGAAAAGAAAATCATAATGAAAACCATAAACTAAAGATGGATCCATTCAGCGTCCACAAGTTTCCTGCAACTTTGCGTCACAAGAGAGCGTTGGGAGGTGGAAGCTGTTCGTTTTAGGTTTATCCAGAGGAAGGTAAAGGTACAGTCTTGATACAGAATTCTGGACTTGAGAAGCTGAAACAGATAAAAAGAAAATGGACTGAACCCAAATGAAACAGTGAGAGAGCAAGCAAGCAATGGGAGCCCGAACTAGTTTCTTTACGAATGCGATAGCTCTTCTCAGGTTGAAGACATTGCAAAAGATGTTCTTCAAATTTCCAATCTCCAGTTTAAAGTCAACCACTTGGTTGTTGAGCTTGAACCTCTCTTACTTCAGCCTCATGACCATCCAAACCGTCCCTCTTCGCTTTTCAGGAACAGGTTGCTTAGAATAGAATTCTAGCAGGTACTTCGCTTGTCACTTGAGATATGTTGGCGTCACTTTTCAAATTTGCAATTGCATCCACAATATTGTGATTGCGGTATTGTTGTCACAGATCAACACAATTTTGGATTACCTGCAGGATGTTCTACGATTCCTTCCTCGGAAAATAAAATCAATATTACAAGATTGCTAGTGTACATCTTATGAAGTTCTGAATATAATCATGCCCAACAGATCATCAAGTTTCAAGTTTCAGGTCACCGATATTTTATTGTTTACGTGCTCTTTTCGTGCTTGCATACTGCTAAAAGAAGTAGTTGCACAAAAGAATCCATGAAACTTACCTGCTGCAGTCTAGAGGAAGCTATTTAGGAATAACAAAGCTTGCATTTTGTTCTATGGAATAAATATCAACTTGAGAAGCAAAGTTCAATTCTTTATTGCGGAAGATTATGTAACGTCCTGACTTTTGTTGGTTTTTTTTTGTAGAAGTTAGTGAAAAAGTAGTATGAATGGCAATTTTTGACTTATGGGTTAAATTTAGCTGTTTTTAATAGGTCGATTTATGGGTCAGACCTAAGCCTAGATAAATTTGACGGCCAATTATTCTAAACAAAATTTTACTTAAAAGAGTTGAGCCTCGGGCAAGCTGGGTTTGGTTAATTAAAAAAATAAATTATTCTATATTTTTAATTTTTAAAAAATTATTTTAAAAAATTTAACGGGACCGGCCATTGTCATCTCCAAAAAGTAGAGTAAGGAAAAGCTTTTCTTGTTATATACTTATCAGTAGTCCTTAGTGTTCAACATCATCAATTAGCCTTTTTCTTGCTTTCTTTTGTTCTATTCTTGTCAAAGTTTTGGGTGACACATTCACTTATATTAAGGTTTAGCAGACTTACTTAATAAATCTAAAACTTAAAAGGAAGCCCTGGAATGATGCAGATCTAAACTTGAAGATATTCTCTTCCTCTGGATCCTAAACCAAATGATCTGCCAACCTTACTAGTTTGAACTGAAATTTCATATTATTACAAAGTTAGTTGCTTTCCTTTTGTCAAACTTCATGCAATTTTGAATTCTATTCTAAACATAAGTAGTGGGCATCTTCTACTAAGTACCAACAATTTTTTACACATGTTGATAATAGTTTACTAGTTAGTTGGAAAGTGTCATGTTTAGACTTTGATCCAGGATAAAATTTTCCTTGTTCATTTGTTTAATTCAGGTGGGTCTTACTCATTTGATCTTACAGGTAGGCTCTGCTTATTTTTGTTGTCATTATCAAATCTCTTATCCTATCATCGACTAGAAGCTAGTGATATTTACCTTCTCTAATGTTTAGTTTTTTCTTATTGGTGCTTAATTTACATTAACTTGTCTTATGGTTAGCCCTATCTAGCATGTAAGATTAATGACAAGTAAAGCTTCATATATACCCTTTAAAGCTAAGCAATGTCAATTTTTTTTTTCAACCCTTACTCTTAAAGGAGTTAGAAACTTGGTGGAAGAGAGTTCTTGGAAGCAATGTCAAGTTGATAGTGAAACAAGTTGATGATTGGAAGATCAATCTTGTTTTTCTTTGATCATTGAAAATAATGAGGAACATTCAGATTTAATTAAAGGACCTTGTAAAAGCCATGAATGATAACCACTAGGTCTGCTTTTAATCCTGTATCAGAAGGTTGAAGGGCAGGGTGGTGCCCTAAGAAATAGGCTTAAGCTGTTTGAATCCAAATAAGGGTTCTTTCCACGGAAAAGGGGAGTTCAAGAGCTCCTCCGGTCATCTTTAGGAATGTTCTTCATTACAGATAATGAAAACCATTCTATTACTCCCAACTCAGGAAAGACGAGCGCTCTAAATGTTCGGTTTATGGAAGTCTGATTAATATGGAAACACTGGAATTTTACTTATAGACTTTCAAAAGCACTTTAACTTAAGACCAAGTGAACTATCAGGAGTAGGCATAGGATATATCTTTTGTTGAATAGGTGCTGATTCTAAACTCATGTCTTGGATTTTAGGAATGAATGGCCAATTATTTTTCAGTTGCATAAACTTCCATTGGGATATGATCTGCTCAACATTTAAGGACTTGGTACTAATAACAACTCCTGCTCAACAGAAGTAAGCATGAAATCAGGATAATGGAAGGCATGAAAAAAGAACATCAGAAAGCAGCCTAGATTCTATGCTTTTCTTTTTTCTGTTGAAGTTCATCCCCTGCAAAGAACAGATCTTTCTTGATTTTCAATTTTGGAAGTTGAAAATGAATAAAACCCCAATTCACTTGCAGTCTTCCTTGCTTGGGACAACTGTTGTGATTGCTTGCAATGAGCTATTGCCCCTTGTATTGGATTCTCAATCTCTGAATTTGTACTGCTGCTTCTCTTGAGAAAAGGCAGCTCAGTAGACCTGTTTGAATTGGTTGAGCTTGATGAAGAAGAAGAAGAAGAACCTGATGATGAAGAAGATAATGAAAGCTTGGTTATGGAATGCCGTTTGATTGACATTGAGAAAGATCTTCTGTGAAGCCGACCACTTCCATCCTCAGTTTCTTTGCTCAACTTCTGGCTTGCGTTTGTTGATAACTGGTACTTTTCTCTCTGTATTTGCCCGAAAGGATTTTTCTTTCCAGCCTTTACATGTCTGTTCATTGATTCTTTGGCTCTTGAAACTGTGACTGTCCCTTCGTCTGCAACTTTTGTAGCAGCAGCACAGGAATCTGCTGAACAACCTGACCTGCCAAACAAAGACTTGAGATAAGCCCTAGAAGCCTTCAACTTTGAACCAATTGATGAAGACTGTTTGATTATATTGAGCTTTCTGGACCATGGTTTCTTTGTATTCTCTCCGGTGAAATCACTGGATTCAGTTGAATTATACTCGAAGAAGTACTCTTCGGGATTCAGTTCTCTACTAACATAGCAAGACTCAGCAGGAGAAACATTGCAGGACTCAAATGGGGTACTTCTGGTTGTTGGTGTAGCTGCAGTTGTCATCGATGGTGTGCCATAGAATTCTTCATAAGCATCTTTTCTCTCATTATAGCCATAGTTGGAGCTTTCCAAGAGCTTTTCAACCATTTGTAAACGTGGTGGGAGGTGAAGAGGAAGGAGCTTTCCTTTGTAGAAAAGTTCATCAGCTGGTGAAGTTGTACTGTACTGCTTTTCTAGTGAATTGGAAGACATTTGGAACTCAAACTCTCTTTGATGTGGAGGAGAGCTTATAGAGCGGCACATGAAGTTGGAGTATGAGCTAACTTCCATGTCAATATACTCTTCCTCTGCATGATCATACAACTGGAGGTTCAAAGCCATCTTTAGCAGATCAAGTACAGAAACTATGATTGATCTCTCTCTCTGTTAGGTATGCTCACTTTTTGTGCCTAGAGTGAGTAATTGTGTGCTTAGAAATGGTGGAGCAATGAGAAAATGAAGGGAAAGTTCCAATATTTAAAAGCCTGACAAAGCTAAGAAACTGTAGACAGTATTCAGAATCTTTTTTAGTCCTTCTATTGCTTCCAGATATGTTCTAACATTATGAAAATGGGAATTGCTCTAATGGTCCAACATTGACCCATTTTTGTTCTTTCTTTTTCTTATAAACTGATAGCTGATTTGTCACTGCCTGTTGCACTATAAAAGTGGGTAAGGAAGTCATCTCACGTATCACACATCACATACATACACACACAAACACAGTTTTCTTTAATAAAATTTGTTTAGGAAGAGACTCATGCACCGCTTGTTAGCTCAGGAATTGGTCATATTCTCTTTTGTTTTGCAGGATTCCCTGAAATTATACTTTTCTATAAGTAAATCCAAAAATTTTAAACAACTTTATTCATTGAAGATTATGACTGGTCAGAAGCAAACACACATTGGATTTATTAATATCAATTGATAACTTATTCGAATTATGTGATTTAAGGACTATTCACAAAGAAAATTTCTAAACAACATACTTTTTGATGATCAAAAGTCCTATTCTCATTATAATTAACAAATTCAAACAAAAACAAGACAAAAACAAGCTCCAATACAGTATTTGGAGCCTGAAATGCTGATAAGACAAGGCCATGTCCTAGAAAACTATTTAACATTTCTTTTGTCTTATGCAGCGACTTCTTAAGTTCAAGTGGTTGGAATTTCAAACGAGCCCATGTCTTTATATACATTATTACTATATAACAAATCATTTGTTTCTTCTCTTCCCTTTAATTAAGTGAACAAGCTTGAAAAAGCTAATAAATTTATAACTAAAGGTTACTTTTAACACTTTACTAAGTGTCACTACTTTTACTGGATTCCTGGGATTGTTTTGTTTCACTTGATATAAGTGTCTGCCTTTTGCATCATCTTGTTAACAATCATATCTTCTTTTTGGTTCACAAAAAGTTGTTAAGTCCTTTTTTTTATTCTTTTCATAACAATTAAAACCCTCTCCATAAAAATGAATCAAAAATCCAAACCTAAGTTTGATAGGCCAATCCTTAATGGAGATTGTAGTTACTATGAAATGAATTGACTACAGAGAATGAAGTGTTAGCTTCACTAAGAAAACAACACATAGGCCGACATTTTATGGTGGAGATAAAAAGGAATTGTGGATGGTTATGCCCCAACAAAGCTCGAGACTTTTGTTGGTCTTTCCTTTTGGTCACACACTCCTCCTGTATTTAAGAACTCACCCTATCTTTTTGTCTTCTTGTATTATTAGTATTACTTTATATAACAGTATGAAACTCATGACTTCAGACAAATGTCAATGGAAGGAACATATCATCGGAGTTCAAAAATTTTCTGATCTTTTCCTTTTTGTTTTATATTCATTTGAAAAGGGTCTATACCACATTATGCAACTACTTTCTCTTGGAACTTGCAAGTCCTTTTTAGGCACCAACAAGTGGATTGTCAAAAGGAAGCTGTTAGCCTCAGCAAATCCATTCATAAGCTTGAGCTTACCCACTGGTTTGAATAGGAAATAGGAATATGATAACTCAGTCCATCTGAAGATAATTCATACTCAAAAACTTCCATCACTTGCATAAAATTGGCATCATTGGCAGGCAACTATCATGCCTAAAGTATTGGACATAAATTGTCCCTTCTACCTCTGTCTATATCCAAGCATCGTATTGTATTCCGACACATTCCATCGGTTCTTTTTTTCTCAGAACTAGTTTACCACATCTAGCTCTGCTGAATGATACCTTCACAAACTGTTGTCTCTGTCTCAGATATGAAACTAGGGATTCTGCTGGGACAAAACCGAAGCAGAAGTAAAGAATGGCCACAGATGTGTCTATCCTGTAGACCCACCACCCAGAACATATGGTTGCCAAGGTCGTTTTCTACCAACCTCCAAGTTCAAGCAGTCTTTGTTCTGAGCTAATGGGTTCCATTTGCTAGATATCCAACCAGCAACAGATGTAATAAAACTACAACAGCCACAAAAGTGGCAGTCGTTTCAATGACATTCTTTAACAGAACTCAAATGCCAGTGGGGGGGCTACCAATCCACCATCTCCTGTACTCTTGCCTTGAAGGCATCCATGGCCCTGCATAATCATTATGTTCACCAAAAGATAAAATCACAATTTCCAGATCAGGAAACTTGTTATCACCATATGTGCCTACCTTTCTGATTTTCCATAAATTTGTATAAACTGAGGTGTTCTAAATCCCATTCTACTTGAGGGTCATCTCCGCAACCAATGAGAAGTCCCCACTGCCACCTTTGGCCATATACCTTTCTGAATTTGACTCTTGGTGGAAGAGCGCGAAGACTCTGACCAGCTTATATTTCTGCTGCACGATATGAGCAAGCAATGTCCCAGAAATCATTAAGATTATCCATATACATTCAAATAAACTTTCATTGATACAGTTCATCAAATCCGCGATACAACTTTGACAATTTACAGAAGAATCAACAAGTATAAACTTCAGTACTGTTATAAGTATGTTACACCAAAAGCTTTTAATTTGGTTATAGCTTCCGGGAAGGTCAGGGAAAAGACGAACATCACGTCTCATTGATTAAGATCATCACTACCTCACATATAATTACAGCAATAACCTATACGAGAAGAGCTTTCTATTACTTGCTTGCAGCTGCATCACCAGATCTCAGCTCTCGTTCAAGCTCATCGAATTCCCAGTCACCAATCTCTTCTCCTGAGTAGTCTCGACCAACCTTTCCAATCTCTGACTCCAGCTTTGCTAGTTCTGCTGCATGGTCAAGAACCGACTGTACCTCAACAGCGGATGCCTTGGGATCATCATCTGACTCAGATTTTCCCATAGTAGCAGGATCTTCCATTGGCTGGTTGGATGAACTTCCAACCGACTTCTCTGATGCTATTTCTGCTTTTGGAGATGGCATCTCCACATCCAGATCCGGTCTTTCAATGGAGTCAAATTCCACCCTTAACTTTCCAATATCCTCAAATAGCTCTTTAATGCACATGTCATCTTTCCTGAATCAGAAAGATCGAAATTTGAATATTTCCATACAATATGCAGCTAAATAATGTAAATAATGAATAATGTCCAAAAGAAGGACGAATAAAACAAAGGAATATTGGACTGAGATAGAATACCACCTAGAACTTGCCTCCTGTGAAGCATAAAATTGCTCTTTCATGTTGTCCACTACGCTGAAGATGGCAATAATCTGAAATAAGGCAGGATAAATTTTAAGATTTGTGATCTATCCCCCAGGAGTTGTGCCCTTAATATAATGGGATATTAGGCCATGTTGGAAATCTTACACTGCAATATTGCATCTAATCAAATTTCTCAAAGATCCAGTAAACATTACTTTGGGCACGTGGATATCAACGAGGAAACTTCAATTTCAAAAGTTACAAACATAGAATTATTTTGTAGAAGAAGCCATGGATAACAGAACAAATAAGGCAGAAATCACAGGTGTTCCCAGAAGCTACTGAAGTTATGGTCTTGTTCCATTTCCCGAAGAGAAGGGAGAAAATTGGAAAAGAAGAGGGGTGTCTAATAACAATCTGATAAGTTGATTACACTATTAAATAGCAAAAGCATCAATAATCATAAGACTCCTGACCTCAACACGATATGCATAATGTAAAAAAAATCAGAAATGCAATCCCTTCACGTTCTTTATCCAAATGTAGGCAACCAAATTAAGATATGTTTCCACGTAAACTAAGGGTACATACGCAATATCCATCATTCAAGCATCCTGTGCAGGAAGAGAGAAAAAAAAAATAGCATTTTGCAGTAAATGCAGAATGCATAAATCTTTTGTTCATATATAGGAGCACTGACTCAGCAAGCAGGAAACGAAACCTAGCCTACCTTAGCTTCATAGCCCAGATATTCTTCCTCAAGATTTTTCCTTGGGTTTAGTACTTTAGAATCTTCATTCTCTGCACTAGATGCTATCCCCAACCTGTATCATCAAGTGGACTAAAAATTTAATAGGGGTTCAAGACATAACTCATCATGTCAGTCTACTGCATTACCCTTCACTTAGTTGCTTTAGGTTCTCTACATATTTTCCAATTCGGGTGACTGAAGGTTCCAGCTCTTTCTGCATGATAGATGGGTGTGGAGTCTGAGGAACAATGCGTACATATACAGCGAGAGAGAGAGAGAGAGAGGTGATAGACAAGAATTCCTAATTTGGTTAAATTTTATTCACAAATAAACCAAACCTTGTAATCGGAGAGAAGTTGGATAGCCAAATTTGTAAAATACTCCTCGTGTCTCCCCAGCTCATCACTTGAAAGAGTAAACAATCATCCACAAGATTGGAAGGCAATTTCAGTAATGAGGAATGAGACACAACAAAGATAAATTTGCTCCCCCTCAAAACCTCCACAGGCAAAACAAATCAACTACAGTATAGAAATGGGGAATGTCACCAACTCAATAACATAATATTACTTACTTGACCTGCTTCTCCTTATTTTCTGTAGCATAGCGTTGAAGAGTCCAAGAATCTTCCAGAAAATTAATCCATGTGCTGAGAACATCTGCTTCTATTTTGCATGCAGAAATTGATTTTGACATTTCATCTTCCTACAAACAGATTAAGAAAAAACAACAAACATGCAAATAATGAGAAGACCAAAGACCTCGCACTAAATAATTGCAAACTCATAAATTTAGAAAGAATGCCCAAGAAGAAAATTCAAAACCTTTGTTGTTAAATGCTCCAGAATCTGATTGTTAGCTTCGTCAAATTGATCTCTTTCTTCCCTGGCATTCCTAAGGCGTGCATTTGCAGCAGCCAAAGAGATATTAACCTAAAAGAATGAACTGTCATTATGTACTTGTCATCACTAAAGTATAAATAGCTGATTCTAGAGTAGGCATATCAGTTCAAATAATTCATTGACCAATCCATTGAATGATTCATATGTTTTAGTTTCAAAAGGGTACAAGAATGCCTACAAATCAGAGAATACATGGGGTGCAGCTAGTTCAGAAGTCCATCAGTAATGGAATCAGGATATGCCACTATAAAATTGAAGTTGTTTTAAGCCTGTTTTGATGCCACTTAAACATCAGATCTCTAATTCTCCAATTTCAACATCAATCAATTTTACAACAGCTTTGCGAAAAGTATTTGATAACCAGAAGTTTATGCAGTAAAATAAGTTATGTAGCAGCGTTAACATTAAAATAAGTATATTCCGAAGTATAATATGATAAAACAAATCCCAGTTACAGTGGTACCAAACCAGCAGTCAGTTGAAGGAGAAGGGGTGACTTGGAACAGGAGAATTGGGTAAGAGGAAAAACCTTTTTCAGTTGAGCTTCAAGTTCATCTCTTTCTTTTTCAAGCCCTGCAATCTCAGCTGATATTTCCTAGAAAGAACGGAAAGAAAAATAAAATTTCCATTACAATAAGGGAACCAAAACTCTAGCATCCTTAGCAGTAGCATCTATTTCTCTTCCTATGTGGGCCGAGCACAAAGCTTAGAAAGATCATAAACCATCAAGAAAGCTATGCCTGGGAAGAAATAAAGTTTTCAAGTAAAGCGTTATAAAAAGAATTTCTAACTTCTAATGTGCAATGGCTTATCTGAGGAACATTATGCAGCTAACTGAAAAGACCTTTCCATATATGCCAATCAAAACAAACAAACAGCAACGCTTAGCATAGCAAAAGAGCTAGAGTAAATATATCAGAATGCCTATATATATATATATATATATATATATATATATATATCGCTT
>JANJEY010000003.1:65119757-65157021 GCA_024703695.1 Erythroxylum cataractarum | reverse complement strand
TCTCTCTACTGTAGGTTGGAACACTATCTCCTCTCTACAGGAATGGCTTTCGAGAGTGGTCTCATCCTTTTCGCATTCCCAACAAGAGGAGGTTTTTATGATAATTTGGAGTTTATGGACATACCGCAACGAAGTCGTGTGGACATCGCGTACTCACTCTCATCAATTTGTTATAGGACGGGCAAGGACAACTCTCTCTGAGTGGAAGACAGCAAAAACATCCATTGTTCCACACATATCACTACATCAACGTTCTCCAGTCTCTTGGGTGGCTCCAGGACCAAATAAATTTAAATGTAACATTGATGTGGCTTTATTGGATAATGGTTTCTATGGCATGGGTATGATAATCCGAAACTCCCAGGGTGACAATTGTGTTGGGAAAGTCATGATGCTACCAGGATGGCGAGATCCACAAGTCGGCGAAGCTCTTTGTTTTCGGGAAGCGTTAAGTTGGATAAAAACTTTATCCTTCTTTCCGATTTGCGTGGAAACGGATTGTCAGATCGTCACTCATTTTTTGCAATCCACGCTTGATTTCTCTTCATATTTTTCTGTGATCATTCAGGATTGTAAAGCTCTGCTTCAGGAGCTCCCACTTACATCCTTTGCGTTTGTTAAAAAATCAGCGAATCAAGTTGCTCATACGATTGCTAGGGCAGCTAATTCTATGCCTGGTTTCGAATGGGGGATATGTCCTCCTTTTTTTCTGTATGATGTTTTAACTATGGATCGCAATCATTTTATCAAAAAAAAAAAAGATAATGAAGCGATCATGTCCTCCAACAGATTTTCTGTATCTGTTGCTGAGTTTATGCTCCGTGTTTATGTTTTAATTTAACTATCATCACGTAATTTCTTATAATTCTAATCGAAGAGAGTCTCTCTTTAACAAATTTATTTGTAACTCATTTTTTTGGATATTAACTATTTTATTAATTTTTTCCTTTTTCAATTTTATAACAAAAACACACATACGAAACTAAAAGTAAGAATAATAAAATATCAACTCGGCCCAATCTAACCCACGAGTTGTCCGATCAGTAGCCAGATGAGCCGGTGCTTGCCCGGCTTATGGCCCAACCCTAGCTCGATAGGTCATGAGTTGGCCCAACTTCATTATTTTTAAAAATAGTAAAAAATAATGTTATTTTTCTCCGATTTGTGTGGAAACGGATTGTCAGATGATTATCAAATTTTTGAACACCACACAAACTTTTTCTTCATATTTTTCGACGATTATCTAGGATTGTCAAGCTCTTCTTCACGAGCATCAGTTTATTTCTACTGCTTTTGTTAAGAGATCAACGAATCAGGTCGTCCATATGATTGCTAGGGCGGCTCATTCTATGTCTGGTTTCGAGTGGAAATATGCCCTCCAAGTTTTCTGTATGACGTTTTATCTTTGAATTTGAATAATATGCGTTGAGCGCACATATTAACGTTTTAAAAAAAAACCTGTGACTCAGTCAACCCAGGTCAAAGTTGAGCTAGATCGGGTTATATTTATCATCTCTAATTAAAAAAAAAAGCAAGTAGGTATAACAATAATAACAATAACTCGATTATTTATTACAAATATATATCAATGATATTATATATTTGCGAAAAAATACAAAAAGTCAAATTTAATATCCTATATTAAAAATAAAAATAAAAAAGTGAACTTTTTATAATAAAGACTATTATACTCATAATTTGTTGTCAAATTTTCAAATAATTCTAAAACTTCAAAAACTAATAATAATCCACTTCTCACCGAACACAATATAAATTAACAGCAATATCTACATTATAGAAATATTGAAATTATATTTTATCAATAATTTACAAAATTAAATTTATACATATAAAACTATTTATAAAATAAAATTTTATAAAATAATTAATAATATAATTCATATTGACAACTTTTCGAGCTTATCTTTTAATTTGTCCCATAATTTATTTTTCAAATGTAATTTATAAATCACTTCAAGTTATTCAGATTAAAATTATTAAGGGTTAATTTTTCAAAAAAAAAATAAGGGTTAATTGTAAAAAATATAATATGTTACAATAATAAAAATAATAATTTGATATGGCTTGTTGTATTATTCATATTAACAAAAAATTTAACATTGAACTGTTTTTGTCAAAAATTAAAAATTGAAGTATTTAATTTATTTTTTAAAATTCGAGTTAGAGTTATATAATTAAATATAATTTGATTTTTTATATAATTAAGCTCAAAGAGATTATATATTAAAACTCAAAATTAAAAAACTAAACAAAAAATTTAAATCAGTAAGATAAAAAATTTGAAATTTAAAGGTTCAATCAGTATTAGAATTTTATAAAATCGATTAAAGATTACCTAAAATTAAAGAATTTAAAATATGATTAAAAGAGATTGTCCAAAAAATATAAAATTGAATTTAAAAAAGTTATTAAATAAAAAATAATTAGTTTATTTGATTTATAAAGACTGAAATTTTTTTAAAAATTAATCAAATTATTCAAAATTATTAAAATAAATTGATTCAAAAAGTAATAATTAAACGTGTCAAATTTAATTTTTCATTTATCTGTTCTAACTTATTTAAATTGTTGATCAAATAAAAGGTTGCAAGAGCCTGATGCTCATCCGCCATTAGCGGCAGGTTCTAATGCCATCCGGACAAACAAACGGGGGACAAAGCAAAAGCATGTATTGTCTGTTACTCATTAATTACGGCCCTGCCACAACCCGTCGTAAGCCAATGGAGACACGAGATCCTGTTTGTCTCTTTTCCAACGCTTGTAGATATTTTAAGGTTTGTTAAGTATGAACAGGTACGACACCCCTGACTTACATGTGTACACACACACACGCGTGTAATTCATACTTTCTACCAGAGTAAAACAAATTTTGAAAACAGAGAACTGAGACATTTGACATTTCATGATGTTTATTTTTTTAATAAATTTTATTTTTATTTTATGATATTATAAAAATACTTAAATTTTAAACTTATTATAAAATTAATTAATCTAATTAATAGAACTAATATAATCTAATATATAGATAGCGCGCGTGATAAATAATATTATATATTAGTATTTTAAAAATTAAAAATCTATTAAAATAACTGTAATTTAAACAATACTACACTTCTAAATTTGGTTTTAGACAAAAATTTAGAGTTATTTATTTTTTACTACTAAAAAATGATAATTTGTAATTCATTTAAAAACAATCTCTTTATTAATTATGAATAAGATTATGTATTATTAAATTTTTTTAAATCTCACGTCTTAGCAGAATTTTTACTTGCAGTAATTGTTGTATATCGTAAATACTAACCTAACAAAGGTTCTCTTGATAATTATGAAATTAGCATCATTGGCATTTTAATTATGAAATTAATGGTAAGTTAATTTTGCAACAAAATTTTCAATTTGTCGATTTTAAAATATAATTTTCCGTTTATTTTTGGTATCCTTTCACACTTAGCTGGAGAGCAAAAGGTCGGCCTGGAAGATATAGCTGTCCTCTTCTTTCTTCAATGATGAGTTTTCATGTTCAAACCCAACTTCCTACTCTGTTCATCATCTACTGATTATACTTACACAACTTTCGTTACCGAGATCTAAAGGGGCACTAGAAACAGCACGAAAAGATAAATTCTTTTGTGTTACTGTCAAACTTGTCATTCAATTTATGCTGGCCTTGCACGTTTGTTGCTTCACATAAGCTCAGTTCCTGACACTCTTACACAGGAATTCTGAAGAGTCCAGGTTCTTGTTCATTTATTCTTTGATGATCATGTTTTGCAGACGACCCTTTTTTCGTGCACTGCTCGTTTAACACTAAATCTTAGTCCCAAGCTTCTGTTGTTCCAGGTTTGGCATTTCTCTTCTGGTTCTGAACAAAGTTCATCTATCTGATCTCTAGTTTCGGCCATGGTAAGCATTTGGAGCTCCAAATTGCTTGTATTGGTTTCTGCAGTATGCCTGCTTGGTATTTCGTCAGGATATACTCCTGTAGACGATTATTTCATGGATTGTGGTTCCTCCAGAAATAATTCAGTTGGGAATCGTGTATTTGTGGCTGATCAGTTCTATTCCAATGTTCTTTTGACTCCTCAAGATGTTATAGTCAATACAACAGGATTAAATTCTGTATCATCTCTATACAATTCTGTTCTTTCTAAAACTGCAAGAGTATTCACTGGAATCTCTCATTACACTTTCCCAATAAAGAAGTCAGGTCGTCACTTGATTCGTCTCCATTTGTTCCCTTTCGATTATGGAAACTATAATCTGAGCACTGCAAAGTTCTCTGTATCTGCTCAAAACTTTACCCTTTTCAAAGATCATGAGTTCAATGTCGGTTCTGGTGTTAGAGAGTACTCTGTCAATGTAACTTCTGATAGATTAGTTCTCAGTTTTATTCCCTCGGACAATTCATTTGCTTTTGTTAATGCTCTGGAGGTTTTTGCACTTCCCGATGGGCTCATTCCAGGAAGATATGGTTCTATATGGAAGCAGGCATTGGAGACAGTTCATAGAGTTAACATGGGCAATCAAACTGTGTATCCACAGAATGATACTCTCTGGAGGCTCTGGGTTTCTGATTATGCATACCTTAAACACAATAACTTGGGACGATCTGTGTCTAATGTAGGAGCAGTCAATGTCAGAAAAGGAAGTACAGCAGAGGACATAGCACCTTCTATTGTTTATGGAACTGCAACCACTTTGAATTCAGCCTTTGATCCACTAACCAATGCCAATGTCACTTGGCTTTTTGATGTAGATCCGGGTTTTGATTATTTGGTTCGGTTTCACTTCTGTGATATACTGATCGATCAGCAAACAAGGTTCTTATTCAATGTCTATCTGGGGACTTCTTTTGTTTATCAGAATCTTGATCTGCAGAATGTCACAGGCGCTTCTGGTGCTCCATACCATATGGATGTCATCAGCAAAGTGAATGATGGTCCTAAACTAACTGTAAGTGTTGGTCCATCTGCTATAGACAATAGTAACCCAAATGCCATTCTTAATGGGTTGGAGATCATGAAGATAAGCAATTCTAAGGACAGTCTTGAAGGGTTGGATTCTGTTTTTTCATCGAAAAGTTCGAAGATCAAAGTCATCTTAGCTGCAAGCTTGGCTGTTGGGTTGCTTCTTGTCATTCTTTTCACCTTAGTCTCCTATGTACTCTGCAGAAGACAAAGAACACAAAGAAAGCTTGGTCTATTTCCCATTAGTAATGAAAATGCATTCCTCTCGACTTCGGAATTCGGGTATCGTTTTCCTTTTGTGATCATTCAAGATGCTACTGATAACTTCAGCGAAAGATTGGTTCTTGGTGCTGGTGGCTTTGGGAAGGTGTACAAAGGAGTACTCAAAGATGGGACAACAGTGGCTGTAAAAAGGGGAAGTTCTCATTCACAAGGTTTCACCGAATTCCGGACCGAGATCGAGATGCTGTCTCAGTTCCGACATCGCCATTTAGTCTCTTTGATTGGGTATTGCGATGAGAGGGATGAAATGATCATCATATATGAGTACATGGAGAAAGGTACACTCAAGGAACATCTCTATGGCTCAAACCACCCAACCTTAAGCTGGATACAAAGGCTTGAGATATGCATTGGAGCAGCAAAAGGACTACATTATCTTCACACAGGTTCTGGTAGCATTCACCGGGATGTTAAACCCGCAAACATACTGCTAGATGAGAATCTCCAGGCTAAAGTTGCAGATTTTGGGATTTCAAAGACTGGTCCTGAGATAGATCAAACTCATGTTAGTACTGCAGTGAAAGGAAGCTTTGGATATCTTGATCCAGAGTACCTGATAAGGCAACAACTGACAGAAAAATCTGATGTATACTCTTTTGGAGTTGTCATGTTCGAAGTTCTTTGTGGTAGGCCTGTCATTGATCCTTCACTTCCAGGAGAAAAGGTAAACTTAGTTGAATGGGTAAGAAAATGTCAGAGGGAAAAAATTGTTGATCCTATGCTCCAATGTCAAGTAAACCTGGAGTCTCTGAACAAGTTCATCGAGATTGCTTGGAAATGCTTGGCGGAACATGGGATTGACAGGCCGTCGATGGGAGATGTCCTGCAGAATCTAGAGTATGCACTTCAACTCCAGGGAAATGAGCAGAGATCAAGTCTCAGGAACTTGTCAATTGCACAAACTAGTCGTGCCAATAGCTTTCAGAGCATTGTGTCTACTGGAATGCTCAGCATAGAAAGCATGCATGACCTTGCTGGTGTTTCAATGAGCAAAGTATTTGCTCAAATGGTGAGAGAGGAAATGAGGTAGAATCCTGAAAATTCCTGGATTTCTAGCCTGAAGAATTGGAATTCCTACACTCAGGCCAGGGGCAAATTTTGTGCAAGATTGGAGCCAAATTTATTGCTTAACATCATATTAAATTCATTTTTATACCAGAAACAACCTTTCTATTAGTTAAGAGTAAGACTTGTACTTTTAGACCTTTCTAGGTCCAGCATCTTAGGGAAATTTCTATTAGGACATCGTTGATTGTTGTTATGACCGTATTAATTCATTTTTTTTGCTCTCTTTTCGCCATCTAGTGATTTTTTATTTCTTGAGACTGTTCCATTCTTGTGAATTTGCATGTAGGATTGGTAATAGGTCGGATTAAGTTCGGGAAGAAGGTTTTTTACAACTTAAAATTTGGTTGTACTAGACTAAACTTAGACTTCAATAAAATAAGAATCTAAGTTTAGATCAAATTCAGGCACAAAAAATACCTTAATTAAAAATCTTGAAATACCCTTATATGTAGAGATGATAATGTGCTAGGTCGGAGGTTGGGTCTAGGGGTCTAGGTTGCTTTTCACGTGGACTCAAGTCTAGCCCAATGTTAGATCGGGCCTAGGGTTGTTGAGTCCAAGAGCAACTAGGCTTGCCTCAGCCTAATTTTATAATTTTAATTAACATAAAAAATAATGTCATTTTTTATAATTGTCAGGCTTTAGAGTGGGCCGAACTATGCCTAGTTTTTTGAAAAAATATGTCTAAAGCCCAACTCAAGACCCAATCAACCTTAGCTTAACCTGTTGATTTTGAGTTGGGCCGAGGTGGATCGATTTGGCCTAAGTCCAAATGTTATCCCTACATACATATATATTGGTGTGGGTCGAGTTTAAATGAAAAAGGCAGCTTATGGGCATAACTCCGATCTGATTAACTCATTCTTATCATGGAATTGTTTATGATGCTTGTTTAAAAAATACACCCACAAGGTGCCTTTCAATCTTATTAGAGAATATGTCGAGACTTGTTTCTTATGATTTGTAATGTAATTTGTATTAGGTTTTCTTTTCTTTTCATGTAAAAAACAATCATCTCATTTCAATTTCATGAAACTTGGACCCAATGTGACCTCTTTCTAAGGGAATTGGATCTAATCCTGTTTTAGTCTCCTCATTGCTGTTTTAGACACAGAAATTGGGTTTGAAGGGCCCTTTTTAATATCTAAATAATCAAAGGCCCAATACAGAAACAGGCCCAAAAACGTATTATAGATAAGGAATTACTGAAAATTACAACCATCTCCTTAACTTTTCGTCCCCAAAAGTTAGCGCTTTGTGGTTGTGGAGGGAGAGAGGTCTCGTCGCAGCCCTAGAACTGATGGATAGAATCTCCGAGAAGGAAAAATCCTCTAAACGCTCTCGAGATGATAGCGACCACAAGCACAGATCACGAGACAAAGAACGAGATCGGGATGATAAGTACAGAGAAGACCACCACCACCACCACCACCACCACCATAGTAACCGCCACCGATCGGAGCGGGAATCTCATCGCGACCGTCACAAGTCGTTTTCGTCATCATCAAGGCGCGAGGATCGGGAGAGCTCTCGCGACGGGCGCGAACTGTCTCACGACGACGATAGTGAAGGGAGCAGAGACGAGCGGGAGAGATCTCGCAAGTCTGTGAAGCGGGAGGACAGAGAACGGTCTCGTGAGAGGTCGTACGATGCTGGAGAGGACAGAGAAGGTAGTGGCAGAGAGAGGTCTCGTGAAAGAGAAGTGAAGAGAGAGAGATCGTTTGATGAGAGAGAAAGTGATGAGCATGAAGCTAGAAAGAAGAGGCCTAGGAGGAGATTTGGTGATAAGGTCAAAGAAGAGGATACTACTGAAAATGATACTGGTTACGCGAGGACAGCGAATTCGAGCGAGGTAACAGTGAAACAAGAGGTGTATGATGAGCCAATTGGTGGTGTGATCTCTAATGGATACATTCACACTGGGGATGTGAGTTCTCTCTAACTTTTTCTTTGGATTTGTTGTTTTTTTGGTGATTTATGTTTCTTCATATACGTATCCTACTTTGTTGGTGATATTGTTTCAAGCTCTGGTTAATGTTTGAAGTTTATGTGTGGATGTTGTGATTAATTGATGTTATGGTTTTTACTTTATGAGATTGTTCTTTTGAAGTTCATTGTATGTGGTGTAGCGTTCTTGATCCATTGTTATTATGGCTTATGTTTTTGAGTGTTTTAAATGGTATAGTGATCTTTTCTGAAATTTGGCCTAAATTGAGCTATTTTGACGTGAAATGATTTTGCAGGGGGCCATTATGCAATCGACAGTCGAGGCATCAGGCAACTCAGACAAACCTTACATGGCCCCTACTCATCCCCTCCCAACCAAGGTATCTTCAATTTCGAACACAAATGAAAATAAGGGAGTTAGTATTACCAGATCTCATGAGGTTCCTGGAAAATCTAGTACAGATGGGACATCATCAACTGCCGGGAAAAGTGGAAGTCTGTCACTTGATGCTTTAGCCAAAGCTAAGAGAGCTTTACAAATCCAGAAGGAGCTTTCAGAGAAGCTGAAGAAAATACCCCTTGTAAGTTCCATTTATTGCTCTATATCACTAAGAATATGCAATTTGGTAAGAAAGTAATGTTATAATTTTTGTTCATGCAGTTGAACAAGGGTCTTGGCCCAAGTGCAGATGGTAGTTCATCTTCAGGTTCAAGGGAAGGATCGAAAAATTTGTCAACAAATCATACTACTGTTGTTTCAGGAGGGTCATTGCCAAGTTCTTCCTCTTCTACTACTGTTGGTGCAGCTTCTGCAATGCCACCTGCGGCTGTTGTAGCATCTATTCCTGGTCTTACCAATTCACACAACATTGAAGCTGTTAAACGTGCTCAAGAACTTGCTGCTAAAATGGGATTTCGTCAGGACCCTCAGTTTGCACCTCTCATTAATTTATTCCCTGGACAAGTGCAAGGTGATGTTGCTGTCCCGCAGAAGCCAACGAAGGCCCCTGTTCTTCTTGTAGATGCTCTTGGTAGGGAAATAGACGAACATGGAAACATCGTGAATGTGACCAAGCCAAGCAACCTTAGCACCCTAAAGGTTTGTCTGTGTTGACGCATATGACAGTTCTTATTATTTTTGCATAAAATGAATTATGATTTAATGTCATGTTCCCACCATTTTTTCCAAACTTACAGGTCAACATCAACAAACAGAAAAAGGATGCTTTCCAAATTCTGAAACCTGAACTGGAGGTGGATCCAGAGTCTAATCCTTATTATGATCCAAGGATGGGCATTGATAAGAATAAGCTTCTTAGACCGAAGAGAATGACCTTCCAGTTTGTGGAGGAAGGCAAATGGTCAAAGGAGGCTGAAATGATTAAATTGAAGGTAACTTCTAAGTTCTTTTCATCCTTTCTTTGATGTTGATGACTCGTGATTATATTGACGATTAAGGTTTGGTAATTGAAGAGCCAATTTGGAGAAGAAAGAGCAAAAGACATCAAAGCAAGGCAAGCACTGCATGCAAAGGCTAAATCTGCTCCTGACATAAATCCCAATTTGATTGAAGTATCAGAGAGAGTTATAACCAAAGAAAAACCAAAAGATCCAATTCCTGAAGTTGAGTGGTGGTAAGTTCACTTTTGTGTTTAAAGTTTATTCAAATGTAGCGATGAGGGAGATTACCAACTAATTAAACCTATTATGGCTGTAGAATTGGATACTCCATTTGATATTCTTTGGCTTCCTGCTTTGTATTACAGAGATGAACTAATATTTGGATAGGAACTTATTGAATATTACTTGATTGCTTTTGCTGTTGGTGCTTTATTCCATTTATGTTACGTTTCTTTTTTCTCATTGATATTCTTGGATTTCAGGGATGTGCCTCTTCTTCGTAACAATACTTATGGTGAAATCTTTGATGGTGTTGTAAATGAGTGTGAATTGAAGATGGAGAAGATCATGATATATGTAGAACACCCACGTCCCATTGAGCCCCCTGCTGAGCCAGCTCCTCCACCCCCACAGCCCTTGAAGCTGACTAAAAAGGAGCAGAAAAAGCTTCGTACTCAACGGCGTTTGGCACGGGAGAAGGATAGACAGGAGATGATTAGACAAGGCCTGCTTGAACCTCCAAAACCAAAAGTTAAAATGAGCAATTTAATGAAAGTTCTTGGCTCAGAAGCTACACAAGATCCCACCAGGCTTGAAAAGGAAATTCATACTGCAGCTGCTGAGCGTGAGCAAGCTCATATTGATCGGAATATTGCTCGTAAACTCACTCCAGCTGAGCGTCGTGAGAAGAAGGAGAGGAAACTCTTTGATGATCCAAACACTTTGGAAACAATTGTTTCTGTTTACCGAATCAATGACCTCTCCCACAAGAAGACTCGCTTCAAAGTTGATGTTAATGCCCAGGAGAACCGTTTGACTGGAACTTGTGTGATGACAGAGGGAATTAATGTTGTTGTTGTTGAAGGAGGTAGCAAAGCCATCAAGAGATATGGGAAACTAATGCTAAGGCGTATAAACTGGGCTGAAGCTGTAGAAGAAGAAGAAGAAGAAGGTGGAGATGAGACTGAGGATAAACCATTGAACAAGTGTGTATTGGTATGGCAGGGTAGTGTTGCTAAACCAAGCTTCCATAGGTTCTCTGTACATGAGTGTGTAACTGAAGCTGCTGCTCGTAAAGTCTTTGCCGATGCCGGGGTTGCTCACTACTGGGATTTGGCAGTCAATTTCTCTGACGATCTAATGTGAGTGATTTCGTTTATGTAATGCTATTTACATTAAAATTGAACTATTTCAACATTTTTGGTAATTGGAAAAACTTGATCCCTCCCTGGACCCGTGACTTAGCGGGATTATAATTGGGTGTTGATGATGATGATGGAAAAACATGATCCCTTATTTCCGTGGCTATATGTTTTTATGGCATATCAACTTACTATCAATTAGCTGATCATTTCTGCCATTTATACTCTAGTGGCACTTTCATCTTGAGCTTTTTCTTTAATTAATGTCGTGAGATTTAGATGATTTAATCGTTTTCTGTTAGTTTCTCGATTGACGTCTGAAACAATTGTGGACCTAGAGATGTTAGTGGTTTTTAATGTGCTACTGGCAACAGTTCTTGCCTACTGCCAATTTTTAGATGTTGGGCCGGGCTTGGACCTTTTTGCTAACCTTACTCAGCAGCTGAACTATTATAGCAGTTATTGGTCTGACAGACATGTTGATGTATACTTGTATATAATACTAGAAGACTTCTCCTACCATTAGTTAGCAAAATCAAGTTTAGGTTAAGTGGATGTTTCCATGACCTATGCACAACTATCTTGAAGAAGGCTTTGAAGCAGATCTTGAGTTCCAAATCAACCTTACTTGATTTGGTTGGTTTGGGGTAGTTGTAATTCTGCCAAATTGTGCCCTCCTGGAGTCAAAAAGTCAAAAAGAATGAATGACAACAGCCAACTTCTGACAGTTTTTGTTTGCAGGTTGAAATTGCATGTCTAATTCCACATGGCTTCATTGTGTCATGTGCGTAAACAAGGTTTAGGATGGCCGCCCCACGTGGCTCCATCATGTCATTACCTATTAAGATAGACATGGCGATGGGTCATCTATTCTCAGAGGAAGTTGCCTAAGTTTGGCTCGAAGACTTGTCAGGACTCAGGATTGAGCTGTGCAGTGCAGCACAATTAAGTCTCGGTCTGAGCTTAATTGGGCTGAGTTTTGTGGCCTAATAAGTCCTGGTGCAGGCCTAATTGAGTCTCATAAAATGACATAATGGGAAAGTTTTCTAAAATGAAGTGGAAATGATGTGTTATAAAAGTTTGTTATTTTGAATAGTAAATTTTGTAAATTTAAAATATTGTTTTGTCATAGAAAATGATTCGGGTTAGTCTTAGGTTATGCCATGGGTTTTGATTTGTTAGTCTAGGATAATGTCAAATTAGACTTTAGCATCCCATTTTTTTAAATATAAATTTAGAAAAAAGTATTTATTTATTAAGACTAATGAGGACCAAATTTTAGAGTCAATGCCTAAAATCTATTTAAACGTAAAGGGTTGAAAAATACTTACTGTCTCAACTCAACTCATTGACGCTAGTTTTTGTTCTATAGAATCTTTTTACTAATTGAAGACAATCTGTTTCTCGCTCAACTGATGTGAAGCCAGATTGTATCAATCAAGATAAGGCTTCTTTGAATGCAAAAGCTTCAACAATAAGAGAATTATAATTTGATATAAAAAACTTAAGAGATATTTAACAAATTGATCTTTCGCTCTTCTTATTACTAAGTTATATGACATAGTTCTCTGATCATATTAAATTGTAGCATTAAAATTGCACTTCACAGCTATAACATTTGGACCTAACCAATAAACAGTAGATTCGTAGCACTTATTGTTGTACCAGAATGTCTAGTCTTAGATTGAGCATATTTTCACGATCCTTATAAATTTTGTATATGTATATACTTACACATATTTTTTAATGCTAGTCTATAGAAAATAATCTCTTTATTATTTAATGGTAAGGTTCTGTATTATTAGACTTTGTCAGATTTCTCATATCATTGAGTTATTATTTAAGTATTATAAATTTTGATTGAAATAAATTTATTGTTTTAAATAATTGATTCATCTAGAATCTCATAATAATTGGTAATCTCGAAAGAATTTTATGAAACGGGTTAATTTAGAAAATGCCGACTATGGTTTCGCCATTATAAAAGAAAATAAAGATTTGGGGCATTTTCGTTATTAACATCATCGTGTGATAGTGTGTTTTGAGGGGGTCAAGGACTAGCAACTACATAACGCCTTCCTCCGTGTGATGACTCTGAGAGCTGTTTGCTTCTTCGGATGAACCAAACACTTGCATTCCCATATGACAAGCGATGCGACTCTCTCCATCTTCCCGATCTTGACTTTTATGACATTGTCACATCTCTGTTTTTTTTTTTTTGGGTAGAATAGTCGGCTACGGTTAGCTTCTAATATGGTAAGTAGTGGTAGTCTATCTACATCAACTACCAACAATTGTCTACTCCCAAAATAAGTTCTGTTTATTTCTTATGTATCTATATTTGTTTGATTTTCTTTTTCAATTACTAATTAAATAGGATATGATTTTTTTGTCTCTTTTATTCTGTCTCAATTCTGCTCCACTTCATTTCAGTTATATATTTATAAGGCAAAATAAGTCCAGTTTATTTCTTGTATATCTATCTTGTTTAATTCTTCTATTTCAATTACTAATTAAATGAGACATGATTCTTTGTCTCTTTTATCCTGTCTCAACTCTGCTCCACTTTATCTCAGTCATACATTTATATGGTAAAATAAGGTCAGCTTATTTCTTATGTATCTATCTTGTTTAATTCTTTTTCAATTACTAATTAAATAGGACATGATTCTCTGTCTTTTTTATCCTATTTCAACTCTGTTTTACTTCATCTCAGCTATATATTTATATGGCAAAATAACATTAGTTTATTTCTTATGTATCTATATTGTTTAATTCTTCTTTTTCAATTACTATAAGGATACGTTTCTCTGTTTCTTTTACTTTGTTTCAACTCTTCTCCACTTTATCTCAACCATATATTTATATAACAAAATAAGGTTAGTTTATTTCTTATGTATCTATCTTGTTTAATTCTACTCTTTTAATTACTAATTAAACATGATATGATCAACTGTTTCTTTTATCCCGTCTCAACTTTGTCTCACTTTATCTCAGTTATATATTTATATGATCCACATAAATGTATGATTAAAATGAAGTATAATAGAATTGGGATAAACAACTCAACCCACAAAATGAATCATAAAAATTTTGAATTGTTCAAAATTTTCAGTATTCAATTTGTTTTAATGATTTTTATTGTTAAAAATCGATCAACTTATTAATTAATCGATAAATTTTTGTAAATTAATAAATTCTTATAAATTAAAACTAATTAATAATTTTTTAATTAAACTTTAAATTCTTTCATAAATAAAATAATCTTTTTTAATTATATTTTAAATTTTATTTAATCTTGAACTAATATTATGAAAATTATTAAAACTTTTATCTTATTAATTTGATCTTCAGCCTAATTTTTAAATCATGGCGTTAAATCCACTCTTCTTACGTCTATTAGATGGTCAAGTGTAACAGTAGTGAATCACATGCAGTGCAAGATGTCATATCCTATCCCCACTCAAAACACATTCTCTCTTGTTTCGCCCTTAAAATATACATTTGACTTTTACTTTCTTCTTTTCAACCTTATTTAATTGTCTCAGTTTTCTTAAATTTGTTGAACAAACAAAAGCCCTCTCCTAACCGTAACTCGAAAAGACCTGAAACAAAAGTTAGTTTACTAATAATTAAACCCTAAAGAGGTTGGATGTACTTTAACTATAAGGCGGAACTTGGATGGGTTAGTTATTAGTTGCTAGAAATAAAAGTGCCTTAAATTGTAATTCTTACTAAAGAGCCTATTACGTATTTAGGATAACACATAAAAGGATAAAAATAAAGGAAATGTTTAATAACTAATTTCGGTTTCATTCAAAGTTTCGAAGCAATTTTTGATGTCAAAATGAACTCCGATTCTCTTGGGATAATTGAGGAAGTTATTTGCTGACACTCAGTTTAGATCTTTCTACAATTTTCTCAATATGCAAAGTCTCTTAATGAGTCATAACCGTATGCTTACGATTTATATGAGTAATTGTAAAAAACGTTAACTTTTATTGAAGTTTTCCACCCCAAGATCGACATGGACCAGACCCACATTAAAAAGGATCCATTTTTCATCAAAATTTTGACTTTTTAATTTAGATTATTTATTGGATAGTCACTTTATTACTCTTATTTGAATCAAATTATGTAACTTAATCGATAATTTATTGAAAACTAAAATTACAATTAACAGTTGTCCACTTAATAAAAAAAGACAAAATTGTCCCTAAGGACAAAAATGTCTAACATAAATTACTTTCATTAGATTGATAAGGCTGAAGAAAGTCTGATTAAACAAGATTGTACCCAAGGAGTTTTGCCATTTCTGGGTTTGATACGAGTAGCCTTCTTCTTCAGTGTATAATCATAATTGGTGACTGATTCAATATGCAAAAAGGTTTATAGCATTTACACAGTCCTAAGCTTTAGCTCAGAGGTTTTCATAACTGTTATTGTACAAGTACGTAGTCTAAACAAGTAAGTATAGCTTTAAATGTTACTCTTACTAGAGTCAGGCTGATAAATGAATGGTTCGATCGATAAAGTTTGGCAAGCAATAGGTACAAAACCGTTGCATTTGATTGCTTACGTCCCAAGACATGTCTCATTTCATGGCCTCTTCTAGAGGTGAAGAAGTTGGGGAATATTATACTAAAGTGTAAAATAGTGTTTAATTTCATAATACATTTACAAATATTCGGCAAACAACAACAACAACAATTAAGTGAAAGTCTTGTTAATAAACAAGATTTAAGGAGTTCCAATAATATATATTCTTCCCATGTGAAGAAAAAAGAAAAAATATCCAATATGCATATATATGTTAAAATAATAAGATAATACTAATTAAAAATAAAAAATAGACATAAAAGATATTAATAGAAATAAAAAAATATATATATAATAAATAAAATTATAAAAAGTAATAAAATAAATAATACGACAAAAATTGAACTAGGTAAAGAATAAAAATAAAAGATAAAATATGTAAATTATATAAATAAATATACACAAAAGAAATAAAACAAAAAACAAATAAATGAAAAAGTCTTTCAAAATATATTTAGGCCAAGAAAAAACTTAGACTAAATCACTAAGAGAAAAGTATTACTTAGTTAAAAGTTTAATTTAAATATAAAAGAAAAATGTTAAAAAGACTTATAAAAATAACAAAGAACTTTTTTTGGTGAGATCTTCTATCCGTATTATAATACGCTAAAGTTTTTTATTAAGGATCATGTCATCGGTAAGTTCTAACATAGCCGTATCAATTTTTTATTTCTTAAGTCATATACAATATTCAGTATCATACAACAGTCTTAAAATTGTATCCTACTATACTCCAATTATGAATACAATCTCATTTTAACTTAACTTGTTTTGCATATATAGTTCTATATTTTTTCTTAATCATGCATAATCACTTTAAAAGAATGATACAGAGTGAGATTTAGCAGCATAGAACATGATCTCTCAATGCATCATTCATCTTAACACGAAAAAGGGGTGACACTGACTTTGTCTTCGTACGGGTAAGCAATAAGTATGAACAAATTAAGAAGAAATGTGCACGTATACATACAAAGAGAGGGAATGTAAAGATGAAGGCAACTCTACCTTCAGTTAATTAGAAATTGTGACCATTGGTGGAAGTGGGTAGGAGTTCTCAAAGTTTGTTTCTAGACATTTACATATGGCTTTAACAAATCGTACACCAAAGTAGAACGTAATCTATGTTTTGTGCAAGTTTTCAATGTTTCATTTGCTGTAATCTAAGGTTGATTTGTATTTCAACCATCAAGATAAGCAAGTACGAATTTATTAATGACTTCAAGAGCTAAGCATGATTGATAATATTGAAAAAAGACAATAAAATGCAAAATTATCTAATTTTACCTCAAAACTCATAAACTAATATGAGACATTTTTAAATACTTTATGAATCACAATAATAAAATAAAATTTTAAACTAATTTATCCTAACTTTAAAATTTTACATATTCAATAAAAAATTTAAAAGTGAGATATCAAAATAAACATAATTTAATAATTTTAATTTATTTTTTAGAAACAGATGAACCTGCAATCGTTATCCTTTAGATGAACATTGGGTAAATTTCTGAATTGACACAATAACCTATAAATCATGTCAACTGGATACTCTGCTCCAGACAAATCCTATATGGCAAACTTGATTAAAAAAGCGTAAGTAGGAGATTCGAACACAAAACTTTTTAGCCTTATACCCTCAACTACACTAACTTGACCACCATTTGATAAAACTATTATCCTTTATATAACCTTCAAACTTATTATTGATTATTTAAGTTGAATTATTCGATTAACAAGCATCTATGCATCAAACTGAAAATTAATCACTAGTCGATTTATCTATGGTCAACGTGAAATGTCAAATTAGAAGCTAATTCAAACATAAGACCATTTACAGGTTAACAGTACATCAACTTCCAACCTACTACTACTTTCTTCTAAATTCTAGTAAGCCTTAAACTCATGGATCACATGCCAATCAACTCATGGATCACCGAAAACCCAGTTCGCCACGTGTCATCTACCAAGAACCCATACGTGCAATATGAGCCCGCTTTCATCTTCTCCCAAGTACATGGAGACGTATGGAGATGACTGATTGATTGGCGGGTTTTAGGTCACCCTTTTTTCACCTCCCCCTCGCAATTCAAATTAATACTAATAAATTAATAATGTTTTGAAACCCTAAAATGGAAAGATAACCACAAAAGTAACAAAACCCCAAATTTCCTTTTTTTCACATTTTTTAATTATTTTATGAAACCTATTTATTATATAAAGGTAAGAGAAGGGAAGGAATAGAGATAGTAGAGACTCACCTTAAGAACTCAACTCATCAAATACCTCTTCTCTCTTGATTTCCGGCGATAAGCGCTGGTTAAACGCCGTCAACCCCTCCGTTAAATGAGTACATAGCGTGCAACCGCCAAACCCATTCAAGCCGTTGAAACGTCTTTCTTATTCCTCTTTATAATCAATCTACTGTTTCTTTGAGGAGAACACGGAAAATGTCTCGCGTTGTGGACGATAACTCATCGGTGAGTGGCGATACGACGCCGTTTTACCCGATGTTGGAGCTCCGCGACAATCTTCCGACGCGCTCCGCTTCCTCCACTTCCACGCTCGGCCAGCTGCTGAAGCATGTAGGCGACGCACGGAAGGAGGCTGCAGGAGACGGAAGCGAAACTCCGGTCCACCAAGTGCTGGAGATTGGCCGGGAGACTCCAGAGGCTCTGCGAACGGTGCCTTTTATTCTGTCATTCAACAACTTGACCTACAGCGTCAAAATCCGACGCAAAATGAGGCTGCCGGAGCTACTCCCGTGGCGGCGCCACCGTCTTGAAGCCACCTCCGACGGAGACAGCTTGTTTACAACTACAAAGACTCTTCTTGACGACATCTCCGGCGAGGCGAGAGACGGAGAGATTCTCGCAGTTCTTGGCGCGAGCGGGTCGGGAAAATCAACTCTCGTCGACGCGTTAGCGAATCGGATCGCGAAAGGCAGCTTGAAAGGAAACATATCTCTGAACGGCGAGGTTCTGGAGTCCCGAATGCTGAAAGTGATATCGGCTTACGTCATGCAAGACGATCTCTTGTTCCCGATGCTCACAGTGGAAGAAACCCTAATGTTCGCTGCTGAGTTTCGCTTGCCCAGAAACTTATCCAAGTCCAAGAAGAGAACGCGGGTACAAGCGTTGATTGACCAGTTAGGCCTTCGAAATGCTGCTAAAACGGTGATCGGAGACGAGGGTCATCGAGGAGTATCGGGAGGGGAGAGACGTCGTGTTTCGATCGGAATCGACATAATTCACGACCCCATTTTACTCTTCCTCGACGAACCCACCTCAGGGTTGGACTCCACTAGTGCTTTCATGGTAGTGAAGGTTTTGCAGAGGATTGCTCAGAGTGGAAGCTTGGTCATCATGACCGTACACCAACCTAGTTACCGGATTCTGAGTTTGCTTGACAGGCTGATATTCTTATCACGCGGACAAACTGTCTACAGTGGCTCTCCGACTAACCTGCCGGCGTTTTTCGCCGAGTTCGGCCATCCGATACCGGAAAGCGAGAACAGGACGGAGTTTGCACTGGATTTGATAAGAGAGCTCGAAGGGTCTCCAGGAGGGACAAAGAGCTTAGCGGAGTTCAACAAAAAATGGCAGAACATGAAGCAAACTCGAAGTTCTGAACCAGATTGGCATGGATTATCCTTAAAAGAAGCCATAAGTGCAAGCATTTCAAAAGGGAAGCTAGTGTCTGGTGCCAGTAACAATGCTCGTTCAAGCTCAATGGTGCCAACTTTCGCAAACCCATTTTGGAAAGAAATGGTGGTATTGTCAAACAGATCAGTCACCAACTCTCGTAGAATGCCTGAACTGTTTGGTATCCGATTAGGTGCAGTTCTGGTCACAGGTTTCATATTAGCTACAATGTTCTGGCAACTAGATAATTCACCTAGAGGGGTTCAAGAACGATTAGGGTTCTTCGCATTTGCCATGTCCACAACTTTCTATACATGTGCAGATGCACTTCCTGTGTTTCTTCAGGAGAGGTACATCTTCATGCGAGAAACAGCATATAATGCATACAGAAGGTCCTCTTACGTGTTGTCTCATGCACTAGTTTCACTCCCATCGTTGGTTTTCCTATCGTTTTCATTCGCCGCCACGACGTTTTGGGCGGTGGGGCTGGACGGTGGTTTTGGAGGGTTCATGTTCTACTTCATCATCATCTTAGCTTCATTTTGGGCAGGGAATTCATTTGTGACATTCCTATCAGGTGTTGTGCCTCATGTGATGCTTGGGTACACTATAGTGGTTGCTATACTAGCCTATTTCCTTCTATTCAGTGGGTTCTTCATCAACAGAGATCGAATCCCACCTTACTGGATTTGGTTTCACTACATGTCTCTGGTGAAATATCCTTACGAAGCTGTTTTACAGAATGAATTCCAAGACCCAAGTAAGTGTTTCGTAAAGGGTGTTCAGATTTTCGACAATAGTCCACTTGGTGGAGTACCCACATCGCTTAAACTGAAATTGTTGGACTCCATGAGCAATACCTTGGGGATGAAGATTACAAGCTCGACTTGTTTAACTACAGGTTCTGATATATTGGAACAACAAGGAATCACTGATTTAAGCAAGTGGAACTGCTTGTGGGTCACTGTGGCTTGGGGATTCTTATTTAGAATCCTATTTTACTTCTCTTTGTTGCTTGGGAGCAAGAACAAGAGACGGTAATTAACTAAGGTTAAGCAAGAATTTGTGTGTTTTATTTATAAATTTGTTTTGAGAATTTCTGGGTTTTTGGGGGGTTTTTAATGTATAATTGTCGATTAACTAGTAATGTTTTATTGAATAATCTGTAATTCTTTGGTGCTTAAATGGTTTTGTTTCATAGAAAAAATACCTTCAATGGAAAAAAAAAAAAAGCCACAAGGGTGCATAAATTAAGAATTAGTAAGATAAATACAATATTTTTAATTAGAATCATATTAAGTTAGTAGTTCTTTTTCTTAAGAGTTTAAAGGAAAAAAAAGGTTAATTGTATAAAATTCTTTGTAATCTACACCTTTTATTATTTTAATCCTTAATTTTAAAAAATTATTATATGCTCTCCTAAATATTAATTTTTGTTTCATCTGTATTTCTAAATATTATTATGTAGTAAAAATTTAATTAAAATTTTGATTAAGTAATAGACAGTAGAATATATATTATAATTGTGCGATTTAATAAATGACCTTAATTGAATATAATAAGTTTTGTACTCCTAGGTTATACTTAATTACAACACACGATATTATTTACTCATTTTTATTTAAAACTTAATAAAAAACGATGTCATAAAATATGTGTGGGATAAAGTTAAATTTTAGAAAATATTTAATAATTTTCAAATTTTAAATTGAAGTGAAAATGCTCAAACTAAAAGGAAATCCAATTGCTTGACCCAAGAAAGAAAAAACAAAGTGGCATAAATTACTTGGCAAACTTTCACATGTAGAAGTAAGACACTTCATACTTTGAAGCAAGCAAGAATGAGATGAAAACTATAAAATTAATACCTACACAATGTCATTGTCTAGGTTGGTGACCTAATTTGCAGTTTCCCACCAGACATATCTATTGATCACCAAGAGTGACATTAGAATTTGAATAGTCACAATCCATTATCTATCATATTTTCTTTATAGACTTCACACTAACTATTAAGCATTTATGACATTTCCCCAACAAGAACATGAAAAACCATTTAACACTCACATGCTCGTCGACACGAAAGTGGCTTTGACCGCCGGATGGCTAAGGTAAGCTAAGGCAAGGCAATCTTAAAAAGGAGGTTGGAGGTTATTTTGTATATGGTTCATTCAAGTCACGCCCACCGGCAAAAGATGTAGCATTTACTATGTTTAGAGACGTATTGCGTGGATACAGTTCAAAAGTGCATGTTCACATTAAATGCATGAGAAGTTTACAGGAGGGTGGATAATTTCGATGGAATTAAGTTACACAGTGTGTCGACAACCAGACAGCTGTCGTAATCTTAGCCAATCTAAGTATGCATATTCTTCAGAATCTTTCCATGTCAGCCATAAAACTCATTCAACGACATAAGCAAAGAGCTTTTGTATTGCAGAGCACTGCGTTAATTAGATAGTATTTTAAAATTTTAGGTTTTTTTCTTTGTAAATTTTTTTGAAGTTAATAGATTAAGTTGTAATTTGATATAAAGTTTGTTTTAATTAAATTAAACAAGTTGGTTTAAATTAATTCAAATTAAATAAATAAATAAAATTATTTTAATTCTTAAATCAACTAAATTTTAATCTAATCAAATCCGATTTAAATATAAAAAATTGGTTTCAACTAGTGTAAACTCCTCAGGAAAATTCTAACCAACATTGAGCTTCTACACATGATAATTGCCTTTTATAGTGATAAATGTGTATGTAATCCTAGACCTAATGCTTCAGTAGTTGAACAGCATAGCAGAAATGTAAAGAGCTAAAGATCAGACTTTGCTTGTTTATCATTTCCAATCTCTGATTACGTGTGATGATATGACCTGTCTCACATTATAAGACAAATTTCCATCTGATTTATGTTTGTATAATTTTTATAAAATATTTTAAATATCTATCCACTTTTTTTATTTTTTATTTTTTACATTAATGAAGTATGATATATTTTTGTTAATATCTATTAATAAATATCTTATAAGATATTACGATAAAAATATGTATGCAAAATTCAAAAAGCACAATGAAATAGCAGAAGTAAAATCAAACTATTCTTAAAGAATTTGTAGGAGTTTTTAATCAAATTGTTTGTATTAGACATGAACATTCAAGGTTAACTCCATCTTCAATCCAAAGCTCACAAGCAGTCAATTGGGGTTTTCTAGATTGGGTTGGGTTTCCCTTATCTGAGTCGATTTCGACCCTAACAAGCTTAAGCCTTGGTTCTTAAAAGCCTAGTGTTGGACCCAATTTATCCTGAAAACGTTAAAGCGAGGGAGCTTCTCGGATCATTCAATAGGCCTAAGGCCGTTAGATTACAACCCACACATGTTCATGACCAGTTCAACAATACGAGCCATTCGATGATAGAGAAAAGATCAACCAAAACCAAAGAGGACATTCCTTATCCACAAGAGATAGAACACGCACCTGTTGGTGGATGCTCTGAACTTCTGAAGTTTGGAAAGCCAATCGAAGATGGCGATGATACAAGCAACACCCTACCTCCACCTCACCACCACGACCACAACACCGTTCTATTCCTCGCGCGTCACCTTTCCACCACAGAAACCCAAGCTCTCCTTTACCGTACGCGCCTCCACGGACGAAGTCGACGATCCAAACGATTCCACGGAACCGGAACCGGCTGCTGCGGAAGCCGACGAGAATTCCTTCGATTCCCGATTATCTCGGATGCGTCTCAAGTACCGGAGCGGTACCGGAAAGAAAGCGGAGCTCCGGAAGTCGAGGAAAGGGACATCCAAATCCAAATCAGGAGCGTCAATGTACCTCCCGCCAGTTCCACTAAAGGAGGCGGTATCGGGGGGTTTGAAAGTGGAGTTCGGGTTTAACCCGTACAGCGAGAGACTCAACGGCCGGATCGCTATCCTAGGGTTAGCAGCACTGTTACTGGTGGAATTGGCGACGGGGAAGAGTCTGATCAACTACCACACGCCGGCGATCGTACTGATTCAGGCGTATTTTGTAGCGGCGGTTACTGCATCGTTTGTGAAGTATGAGAAGGAAAAAATCAGCATATGGCCACAATTCAAGGAATGAACCAACACATTGTCTTCGATTTTTTCAAATCTTTTTCGTCGCTTTTTACTTATTTGAGTTTGTTCATTGTAAATAGTGAAAATATGTTTTTCTTGTCTTAATAAATTATAAAATTTTTCTTTATCTATTAAATTTTTGTTAATTTAAATAAAAATTTATTTATTTATAATAATTTATCAATTTATAAAAATTAACTAGTTAATTAATAAATAAATCAATTTTTTTGAACAAATGTTATTAACTAGTTGAACCGTTCAAAATTAACGAATTAAATTTTTTAATCAATGCAATGCTGAAGGTAACTATAAGGAGAATTCGGAAAATCCAAAACCACAATTTATTTTTTCTCTTCAAAATTTTAATTTTTTTAAATTTTATGTCAAGTTAGATTAAGTGTGTATTTGGATTAACTTTTGAAAAGTTAATAAGTACTTTTTACTATCACAAAAGTCTTTATAAAAAAATGAATGTTTAACTGTAAAATAAAAAAAAATACTTCTTTAATAGATATAATTTTTTTGTGACCAAAATATAGTTTTTTAAGAAGTTCAAATTTGGAGATTCTAAAAACACTTTATATAAATTTTTCAGATCAATTAATGAGCCTTTTTTTTTTTCCTTTAACCCTTATGTTTTACACATAATTCTCACAATAACCACAAAATCATCTTCACGTTTATTTTGAAATTTATATATAATATTATTTGCTTTTTTATATGTTTAAATATTTATTTTTTATATTAGTTTTATTTGTGTTATAATCTATGTTTTGGTTAGATACAATTTCATTTATGTTTTATATGATTTAAAATTATATAATAGTTAATATATTGTACTTTGCATATTGTTTAATATACTTTAAATAATATTCATATGTATAAAAAAATTATTACAAAATAAAATATAATTAAAATTTAAAATACTGTTTATTTTTATATTATCAAATAGTATATTGTTTGAAACTTTTTATAAAAAACTATTTTTAGATGACAGTCAAATAATCAACTAACTTCTTAAAAAAGTTCTTATAAAAAAAGATCTAAAGAAAAAACTCTACTAACAAAAAATTCTAATAATATACCCAACCAAATAGAAGCCAAAATTTATTTCATCTGCCTGAACTTTCTTTGATTTTGGGTTCATCATCATAGGAGAATCTTCAAAAGTCATTTGTTTGAGCATATTAGTAAATAATAAATGATAATTAACTACTCGAATCAATTGATATTATATAAATATTTTGTGTGCCTCATATTAACGAGTTTGAATGGCTTTGAATTGATTGCAGTCTACAATAATTGCTGACCAAACTAGGTTTTAGAATCCAGACCGTCTTGACTGTATCTTGTGGGTGACTCCGCTTGCTAACTATGGTCTTGAGTAGAGTTTGAAGATTTCAATTTACCGTGAGACTTTTAGCTTGAGAACCTAAACCTGTGAACGCTCAGTACTGTTCTGAAGTCTCAGACTACTTGAAATAAGAAACTGAGAACCATTAAAGGACACTAACCTAAAAAGAGGTAAATTCTGGATCACCACCAGACTTTTGAACTATATTACAACCACAAGACTTCATGATCATAAGGTCTCCAATTAAAGGAATTTGATCTCAAATCAGTAATTCAGATTATCTTCCTTATAGCAATTCTTTTGAACTATTCTCAACAGTTTATAACTTCTACATGAGTTGGTATTAATTTATAGTCCAAAAGTGGAGGGCACTTCGTGTAATCCCACAGTTTTTGGTGAACTGAAGAATTAGAATGGCTTGAGTAATCCATATCATAGATTTGGTCCCTGAAACACAGGATCATAGATCCAATGATGTCTCGTCTGCATTGGCACAGGACTAACCGAACAAAAAACAGACAACCTTCAATTATCGTTGCTAACCAACCATTCCTGCAGGAGAATCAACTTCCCTTCTGTACTAATGATATAACTCAAAATGTCCCAGATACTATATTCCCAGGATGCCAAAGTTGAAGATTTTCTGCAATTACAATACCTACTGCAAAATGGGTTCTCCGGGAGTCGATGGCTATTTGTAGCTATTACGTACAACAGAAGCAGAGTACTTGCATTCGCAAAGATTCACTCCAAAACAGGTTTAAGAGTACTGCCACCATATTCGAGAAATCAGTATGAAGACTGCTTGTACAACAATCATAAACTCCAGAAGAGATTCCAAGACTCGCTCCCAACGTTTTCCCTAATAACTGTCATTGCAAAAAAATTCAGTCAACGATCCCCATGGTCCGAATTTGATATGAGATTATCATTCCAAACAAGCTGGGAAGATTCAAAAACCATGTGATTATGAGACTTAGAACCACAAAATTAGAAGGCAATATTACTGACCACCTCCACTAATAAGGCTTACTGAAAACTGTCCCTTCTGTGCACCATGACATAAAGAAGAGAAAGTGACTCATTATGATGGAGATTAAAAAAAGGTCAAAAGGGTCACCACGCATTTTCTGCAGAATCGACACCACAACATTTTTTCCACTTTTCAATATACTGAGGTCAATCCCTACATCAACGACATATTTCCAGAAAAAGGCACTTGTGCTTCATCTGACATCATGCAGCATATCGATCCCACCAAATACAATGCATCAAAAAGGTCAAAAAAAGTATTCACTGGACCATGATATTTGATGAAAGAGGACAGAAGCAAGAATTCCCTACTAAGGCAACATCATTCCATAATTGCTGCAAAGATCACCACCAATCAACCAACTTGGTGACTTCTTCTGAACGAGGATAGCTCTAATTAAGAAGCTATGATGTGTGATGCAGGCCCTTTGCACGTAAAGGATAATCCCTATAAGAAAAGTAGCCAGCCTTCTGCAATCTTGAGAAGCCATGGGAAATGACTTTGTAACTAATATGATTATTGGTTCTAGCTAGGTACTCACTTATACTTTATTATGAAAGTCTACTCCAATAGTAACTATTTGATTTCCCCTTAAAGCATGTAAATCTTTTAGAAGTGAAATCAAAAGACCTAGCATGCAAAACCAATAATGAAAGGTCAAAAAACTTGAGCCCATAAACTGACTGCAATGAAACATTGAACTTTCATCAAGCCCCGCACCCAATTATCGGCAGATGAGCTGCACCATCTGCAAGCCTGCAATTTCTCTACATCAATTAAAGGAAGTGAAAAGAAAGTGTTACCTTATCAAAGCTTAAGCAACCTGCTAAAAACTCTGGTCACTTCACTAGCTTAGTACATTGGAGATTTATACGTGTGCAGTATGCGAAGTTTTGACTGTAAAAGAAGCCAACATATCCTTAATTGAAGCTCCTTCCATGGTTTCAGATAATTCAGTAACTCAAAAAAATCTTCCTGCATACGAGCTCCGGTCCAATGGATAAATAATAAGGCTAATTATAACTAAAAAAAACTTGGACATCTGAACCCGCTGTACAGGCCTTCAACCAAACTTGACCTTATTGGACCCACAAATGTGATAGCAAACTAGCGAAAACGATATTGAAAATGGCAGCTAACACAATTAGCAAAGAGCATCCTTTCATTCAATAGTTCTGAGAAGAACCGCAATATGTACACCATAGATCGTTCATTCAAAAGTTAGGAGGCACCAAGATTAACCCAAGCTAGCATTTGACAGTAGATGCATAACATGATTAAGAACCACAATTGAGTTGTTAACTTGCTATATGCTTCAGTCACCAATCTTCCCTGTCCGGCAGCAAACCACAAAAAATAACTCAGCAACATGTTCAGAGCCCTAGCTTGTTACAGAAATCTTAGTCAAATCTTTTTCGCTTTGTTCTTGACATATCATCAAAACCACCATCATATAGTGCTTGTGCCCCATTCCTGTAATTTCCTTCTTGGTCTTCGATACCTCTTGGTCTTCTAGGTGCACTACCAGGCCTGTTCCTAATCCGTCTGTCAAATTCCCTCCCACTCAAATTGGCTCTTTCATGGAAGTCTTGATCATCTTCAGGTAAAAACCTAAAAGATCCAGGGCCATCCTCTGAATTGAGATGGAAATTCTCACCGTCAACACCATTAAAAGGATGTCGAAATGACCTCATAGGCCCCCTTCTCTCACCATACCTTCCCCTATCTTCCCTATTTTCCTCAGCAGTAAGTTCATATAACCGACCAGAATGAATAGAGCCCCCAAAGAACTCATCACCATCAGAACCGTCTCGAGGATCTACAATTCCAAATCTTCTATTGTTTCCGAGTAAAACCTGGTTATTTGAACTCCTACTAGATATTACAGACCTTGGATGACCAGGGTCTCGACTAGAATCCATTCCCCTCATTTCGTTTCGCAACAAATATGGTGGGGAACCATGCCTCCTAACAACCATTTCTCTGTTAAAACCAGGATGATCAGGTGACCTCATCCTTCCCACCCTGTACATTGGTGATCTACGATGTGACAACTCTGGACCAAACGTACCTGGAGACCTTCTCCTAGAAGAAGACCATGGACCAGGAGAACGAGATCTAAGAGGAGATTTGGAACGAACTTGAGGAACTCTTCTCTGGAAAGGAGGAAAGTTTCTAGTTCTTTGGACAAAGTGTCCATCTAATCTCTCATATGGAGGTTGAGCACGGGTAAATGAGCTTTCAGTACCGTCATCATGTGGCCCCCTAGTCATCTTCTCTGTATGCCTTATTCCCATAGCTTCAGAACCCTCTTCACTGATGCTTCTTGACACTCTACGAGCCATTTGAACAGCACGTGCTGCAGACCCATCCTTCCCTCCTGGAGACCGCCCCCTAGAGGGCCGATGACGAAAAATTGAAGTCTCATCATCCCATAGCTTTCTCCCTCCCCGACCGCTACCGACAAGTGCAGCATCTGGTCCAGTGTTATAATTAATGAACTCAGTATCCGCTTCAACAACAGAACAGGCATATTTATGTCTAGGACCAAAATCAGAATTGTAAAATTCTGGAGCAAAGTTACGTTCAGAATTTCTATCACCACGTAATGTGTCAACTCTACCCGAAATTCTTCCTCTACCTCGTACAAAATTCAATCTAGAGTTTCTGGAGGGCTCATCTTGCCTGCTTCTTGAGAATCTGTAGGAACTATCAGAATAAACATCACCCCTGAAGCCAAATTGAAGGAAGAAAGTCAGAAATCAATGCATTCATTAGGCAATGAAAAAGGTGATAAAAGAACAAGACATAATAACAGATAATAATCACCTCCCTCGAGGATGTGGCTTGTCTCCCTCAAGTGGTACATCAGGTAACCTTTCTCTTACAGGATTTGCTGGCAATGGCCTACCAGGGATAGACTTCACTTTACCTGGAGAAGATAAATTAGATGCACGGGGCAAGTTTATAATCCTACTCTTATTACCTCCACAGTTAGTAACCTTGGTCCCATCATCACAATTTGCCCCCATCTTAGGCGACACTGCATCAATGGAATGTGCCCCCACCTTAGGGGATGCCACACCATTGGTTGGCACATTACTGGCTTTCACATTGTCATCAGAATGCCGCAGAATAGATACAGTAGTCCCTTGGTCTTCACTAGTGGATTTGCCACATGCATGCTTTGTAGCTAGGTTACAGAAGCCATCTTCCAGTCTGGAGACTTCAAGTGATTCCTCGTCAATAGCCTTCATTTCTTTCTGTTTTTCACCTCCACTGGAGGGCATTTCAGAAGCTGATGAAACTTCTACAGAAGTATCTTCTTCTGAACCCTGATTGCTTTTTACTTTGAGCAGGCTGTCTCTGACAGTATCAGTGTCTTTTCCAGTATGGTATTCCATCTCAGTGACCTCTTCAACATGGGATAAATTAGGATGATCATCGCTAGGACGTTCCAAGCCAACAGTTTTATCGGAATCATCATGATCAACATCGTTCACACTCTCATATAAGGAATTATCTAACGTATCATGCAGTTGTTCTCGAACCTCACCATCTACGAAGCCATCATGTTCTCTAGCATGTTCTTCTATATCCATAGGCACAGAAATGCCATCAGACTCATATTCAGAATTATATGAATCTTCTTCAACTGCATCACCTGAAAAATTAATCTTTTCCTCATCACATACGAGACCTTTACCATTCTCACCTGTATCCTGAACGAATTCTTCCATAGACTTCAATTCCCCCTGTTCTGAGTTGTCTAAAATTTTATCCTCTGTAGTTGCAACATCTACCTCGCCAGAAACCTTAAGTTCATTATCAGAATGGGCCACTAGAAGAGCAATTGCTTTTGAATGGGCCTGTCCAGAACTTTCAGGTTTTTCCTTAGGTACTTTCTCATCATGCTCACGATGACCTAACACATTGCCACTTTGGGAGCACTCTGTTGAACAACTAGATTTTATGATGGCATCCTGGCCTTGAAGCACACGTTTATTAGTTGGACAAGGAGGTTGGTTTCTTGAATCTGAACATATTAGCGACTGTTCATTTTCTGAACAAACTGTTTCCAGTCCAGTATTCATATTATCAACAAGATCTTGTTTATCAGATTTGTCCACTGTTCCCTCTGTCATCTTGATTGTTTCCATGTTGCCCTCCTGAACTGGTTCAGATTTAACTGACTTGCAATTAATTAAATGAAAATGACTAGAAATTGACAACATATTGGAATTCAGACCAAAATTTTCAGATGATTCATGCTTCACTGCTCTAACTTGTAATGGCTCCACAGAATTAGCTTTAACTCCCTTCAGATCACTTTTCAGGCTCTCATCAACTGGTTCTGACTTTATGGCTCTCGACAGAGTTCTGTCTTCAACAGTCGAATCTACTTTATGCAACCTAATATTAGGAACATTCATTCTGGAGTCTCTGTTAGCATACAAACTTGAAGAACTTTGACTTGTGTTAGAAGTGACAGAAGAAGGACCAAGGCATAAATGGAGTGAATCCTCACTACTACTAAGCTTGGCAGATACTGAAGGTGCCTCGGGAAAAAAAGTCCTTTGCTCAATATCAACAGGGATTTTCTCTTCAGAAGCACTATTGGGCCCAACCATCCTAGTTGAGGATATAAATGTTTTTGTTTCACGCTTGGCATCAACAGGGTTCAAACTCTCAACAGCTACTTGACCTGCATCGCTAGCTAAATCAGCTGCAGCCCCATCATCTACAGAATCTTCCCATGCATCCATTGTTGTATTCAAATCCCAATTTGATCTATTGGCATGTAAGTCCGAACTGTCACAACCCATCTGCAGATCCTCCAATTCTCCCTCAGCTCCACTTCCTCCCTTGCTTAATGACAAATTCAAAGAAACAAGTTCAGTATTAGTCTGATTCCCACAGCTCCTATCACCACCACAATCTCCCAAAGCCAAAGCTTGATTTCCTGTGAGGCCTAAAGCAATTCCAGAATTTGCAACACTCATAGGCATCTCAATTTTACCAACCCCTTCTCCCATTTGTTGGTTATGCATATCCTTATCAACCTTACACGCAGAAGGTTCATTGGCTACTAAATTAAACTCAATATTTGAAGAATTTGGGAGAATATTACCAGAACTTTCAGCTGGAACAATCTTATCACCATTCCCAAGGTTAGCAGGACAATCAGACTGTGAAGTACAAACTGATTCTCCAACTTTAACATCTTTATTAGATTCGTTTCCCGCAAATTTTTGTGTGCATCCCTTAATTTCTTCAGGTGCCGGATCCTTGCTGTCATCAGATAAACCACAACTTGATGAAATAAACGCATCTGAAGATCGAGAATCCTTAGATAAGTCGTCATGTTCACCCTGGACAACAACATCTTTTGCGGGTGGTGAGGATGGTTCTTCAGGTGGAGGTGAAGGAGGTCGAAAAAACCTTCTCTTTTTTATAGGAACACCTGCAATATCAATACTAGACTGCTGGGCCAGGGATTTCACCCCAGTCTGACAAAAAGTAGATCAATTAGTAAACATGAAGAAATCAAACGATTCAATAATCTTCCAAACCCCAAACAGCAAATTAATCAGAGTCATATAAACACCTCTTGGTTTCCTGAAACAGACATGGCCACGAAGTTTCCGCTAGTAAACCGCCTTCTGCATACCCTAAAACAAACAACTGAATATCAAATCCACAACACATAGACAGGTTAGCAATCAACAAGCTATTCCGTATTCATGGGTTCAGAATCGGAACCGAGAAAACCAATCACAAAGTTTTAGGGAAAGAACAAAGAAGACAAAAAAAATCGAAAAAAATGATTTTAAAAAAAGTAAAGAACTTCCGATTCACGCAATCAATTAATAAATAAAAAAACCCAAATAGATCGGAATTTAATCATCAATCCACGCAACTTAAATCGAGAAAAGAAAAAGACGCGATCAAACACAAAAATAAAAGAAGAAACAAAGAGATTAAAGGATCGGGGTTAAAGAAAATAAAACAAAAAAGAATTAAAAAACAGAATAAAAGGAAAGAAAACGATTGAAACAAGAAATCAAAATTCTTTAAAAAAATGAAAAAAAAATCGTTGAACGAAAAGAATCCATGAACAGCCGTTGAAATCGAAGACTTAAGATTGAGAAAAAGAGTGAAAAATCACCTGACGAGATAGAGATAGAGAAATGAAAATACAGTAAGAGAAGAGGGGTTTGGATATTCCTCAGCAATTACCACAAGAGCAATGTGTAAGGAGACGCGAGGAAAGCCGTAGGAAGTTGCCTTTAGGGTTAGTGGCAACCACTTAAGTACTGATAAATGTGGGCTGCCATTATTTCTTGTTGGACTTTCTTAAAATCTAAGCCATTGACACTCCGACACATGTGCATGAGTTATTTCTTCTTGGTTCCCACATTCAACGAATTGTCGTTTTCCTCGGAGCTTTTTTTTTTTTTTGGGTTGATTATGAGGGCACAACCTTATAGTATAAACTGACTAGAGAAAATAAACGACACCAATAAAATTATGGAAGAACCAAGAGGCTATATAATTAGGTAGTTTCGATAGATAATGCACCCCCGGATTGAAAGTGTATACATGATGGGAGAGGCTATCGGCTATGAAGTTTCCTTCCCGATGAATGTGCGATAGATGGGCGGAAGCAAAATATTTGCAAATTTATTGAACGCAGTGTTGATCCAACTTTCTATTTACTTGTAAGATGAAATCCGGGTGATTTGGAGGGACCACCTCAGTTCCTCTCTTTTTGAGAATCCATACAATCCTTATTAGTGTATAAACAGCTATTTCTCGAGCACAGGTTTAGGTTCAGCCTCAATAGAAAAATAAAATGAAGCACCTAACAAAGTATCTTCACAGACCAATAACTAAAAAATTGCCCCTTTCATTATGGGGTGACGGAGGGATCTTAACATTTGAGTTTTTTTTTTTTTCATGCTTTTCTCGAAAGTTTGCAGGAAGCTGTAATCAATAGGATTTTCCTAACCCTCCCTTTCTAAAAGGAAAAACGTTAAATTTTTTTTCCTTTTCACAGAAGCCAGGAGATTGGATCTAGCCGTAAGAAGAAATTTTTTTTTTTTTGCATAATCAATAAAAATTAAAAAGTTAATTTTTCTCTTTTCTCTATTTTCGAATTAACTGAGCTATAAGTTAAAATAATTGGCCTGATGGAGTTATAGGTCAAGTACAATCGAGACCGTTACTTAAAAAATGACATTATTTTTAAAATATTTATAAAATAAGTTGAGCCACAGACTATTTTACGATAAAATGTAAAATCACTCTAAGCCCGACTCCAATTAGAATTTCTCAAAAAATCCTCCTCTAATTATCTAAAAATAATTTTATATGTCATTTTTGACATTTTTTAAAAAGATTATAAAATAGGTCAACTCATGAATTAATCTATAAACTCATTTAAAAATTTCATTTTAACAATTTTATTTCATTAATATTTATTTGTTATGTTAATTTTAACTTTTTGTATTAATAGATAAAATTTTAAGCATCACATTAGCATCAAAAATAAAATTTTAACATTTTATTATTCCTTTTTTAAGGCCATATTTTAATTATAAAATTCATACAAATATTTATTAAATATAAATTCTAATGGATGATACAGTACTCTTTACTCATTTAGTAATAACAATAATTTTAAATAAATTATAAATCAATTTTTTAAATAATTAATTATTCAAGATAATTATATTAAATTTGTCATTCTTATTTATCAATCATAATTTAATTTATTAAAGCCTACATATGATTTAGAAATAAAGTATTCAAAAACAGCAAATGTTATAACTAAGTCATTGACTTACAATCAAAGTGCCATAATTACAACAACAAACCGCTAATCCCCAATTACTCCTATTAAACACCAAACGCTAAAACAGCTATCAAATTCTTGACAGCAAGACTTTCACCTCCGACCCAAACCACACCTAACCACCAAACCCGTAGAGAGTCCTGCCTTGCCTCTTGAGCGCGTACACCACATCCATGGCTGTTACGGTCTTCCGGCGAGCGTGCTCCGTGTAAGTCACGGCGTCTCTGATCACATTCTCAAGGAAAATCTTCAGAACACCACGAGTCTCCTCGTAAATCAACCCGCTTATACGCTTCACACCCCCTCTCCTAGCCAAACGACGAATGGCTGGCTTCGTAATGCCTTGAATGTTGTCGCGAAGAACCTTACGATGACGCTTCGCTCCTCCCTTTCCCAATCCCTTGCCTCCCTTTCCACGGCCAGACATTTTCTAAATCTGTGAGCAAAGATTCGATCGTTACATCAACAATCTATCTAAAACAACCCTAATCTTCGTAGAGATCTGAGAAAACCTAGAGATGAAAAATCACACAGAAGCCGCCTTTGAACATGAAATTGAACTTATCTACTTGCTATAAAACTCATAAATCAAACAACTAATCACTTAAATGATAAATAGTAGTACCTGAAACGCAAGCGTAATATGCAACCAGCAAATCCAAATCTCAGAAGCAATTGAATGGTGACAATAACAAGGAACCGCCGAATGTATTTATACGAAGGATCATGGCGGGGAATTTGGAGGATCGATCCGTGCCAAATGTTTGGGAAATCGTTTTGATCCGTCCAATGCTAGATCAACTGCAGAGATTGCAAGTTCCGGACTCCTTTAGATCGATGACGTGGCATCAACTATGTTGCTTAACGAGACGAAGTGCGTTAATTTAATTCGAAAGTCAAGACAATAATTTGTGCAACTTTATTTGTTTTTTGAAAAAAACGCATAAACGTTTATTTAACAATTATATTGTCATTTTTAAGTGATTATCGATCTCGATTGAATTTTAATACAGTATTATATTAATATAAATTAATATTGGGTATCATTTTTGTTAATTTTTTAAATTTATAAAATATTTTTTAAAAAAATTTAAAATGTTCAAAATAAACTATTTTTATATTAAAAAACTCATAAATATTTATTTAATAATTTTGTTGTCATGCTGAAGTGATTATGACCTTAAAAATAGAGATTAATTGGTTCTCGTAAATACTTTCCTTCAAATTGTATAGCTGCATCAAACCTTGACACCATATATGTTAGATTAATCACATATAAGAATGGCAATATTGAGTCGTTGAGACCTAGCCGAGTCACGGGCCAAGCTATAGGCCAAAACTACTCGACCCGACCAAATGAAAAGATACAAAATAACGTCGTTTTAAAAAAAAAAAAAAAATTTAAGCTCGGGTCATTATTTAATTATTTAGGATATAAATTTTAGCTAACAAGAATTTGCATTAAACCATACAATCTTAATTGAAATATTTTGAAAATTTTCAACTTCTTTATAATAATTTTAGTATTAATATAACATAATATGTATTCATTAATATTGTTTGAATAATTTATTAAAATGCATAAAAATAAAAATTGAGAAGATAGAAAATTACAAAGTCACATTTGAATACAAGTTAAAACAGTAAACTTTGAGTATATACATAAGCTTCAAAAGCCAAGGCAACAAGTGCTTTTCCACTCCAATTCCCTGTAGCATGAAGGCCTATGATATATATGCCTTAACCAAATCTGAATAGTTGCATACAAAACCTGTCCTTGGGCAGGTTATTTTACCACCATTTTTCTTGGCCATCTCTTCTAATGCCTGCAAAAAAGATATTAACTTCAGACTAAATTTGAGCATATATACTTCAGTTTACCTGCTTCTGTTATAATTAGAACCTTAGTGCTATAGACAAAGCCATTTGGTAGGACTTGAGGTGGGTTCTCTGTGTCCATTAGCTCCTTGGTTATGTAGCAAACAAGCTTTGAGTTGTGTTGCTTGGAGAATGGTAAAGGGAATGCTAACTTTCGAAAGCTTTCATGTGACAATGGATCCTCCTTGGGGCAGTCATCCTCACAACAGTATCTTAAGCAGTCAAGAGAAATAAAATAAGATGGCTCAGAATCACCTGAAAATCAGGTTATTTGCACATGTAATCAGTCCGATGTTTAATGATTTTGGCAAAAACCGAGCATGAGGATTTGTCAGTATTGCGGCTTGTGCTTGAGGGACTTGTAAGAGGTGTACAAACCCTGCTACAAACATAGAACAACAAGAAGAAGAAGAACTGCATGCACAAGCAGTAAGTCACTAAATGATGGATACGGTGTTTTCAGTGCGGATAAGCCTGCCTGTAGATAGATATTAAGCAAAGGCTCTATAGTTATGCCATATAATTTGCAGAATTCCTGTTTAAATTGGTCAACCAGGTAATCCCATTGTTTAGGTTCAAACAAGACCTGCATCGCAAAACATAACATTAAGGTCATCTGCTCTTTAACTTTCAGAAAACAAAACTGCAAACTGACAATATGATGCTGTCAAATTCACTCGACAGTAAGAGAACCTCAATTTCATAGGTAAAAAAACTGATCGGAATATTTCATGATATAGAAGAATATGCACTCCCAATTTTACGTCATTTTCTCTCTAAAGGACCAAAGTTTACCGGATATCTAACTAAAACTCAAAATAAGTCCACTTACAGTAAGAAGATAGTCAATACTGATAAATGACGTTACCTTGTAGGTTGAACAATCAGTGGTACTTCTAAATGCCACAGATGCAAAAACCCGCTGCAATTCTTTCATATCTGTGGCACCCCATGGCGCTAGATACTTCCGACAGTATGTAATGGCACGCAAATAGCTTTGCTCTCGTACCAACTCTACAAACTCTTGAAGTCTCAAATGGAATTCAAATTTGCTCTGTCGTGAAAATAAATTAATACCATCTTGATAAGATTTTATGACAGCAGTAACATTTAGATGAGTAAACATGCTTGGTTCTCCATTCAAGATCTGGGAAAAACAAGGTGCAAATAAATAGTATCCATTGTCCATCTTTTCTAAGGACACAAGAAATAGCCTGCCTGCTTTGGTCCAAAATGACTCAATTCTGGATTTCTGATCCAAGAGAATTTATACAAGTCTAACTTTGAATAGGTAATTCTGGATATGTAATCCAAATAAATTTTATTAAAATCCCAAATATATCCAAGCTTTTATGGGAAAACTCAGACGTGTTTGCTCACTCAACTTCCTTAGCTACTTGATACTTCATTAAAATTGCTATACAACCTTCTACAAATGTTCAAATACAAATAAACTAAATCTGCAACCCTGAAAGAAGTTCCTGTTAATTTTTTTGTAAACTTTCATTTTGGAGAACGGTTTACATACAAGAGGAGCATCATATCTTCATTCAAAACTTTAAGTCATTAGATTATAAATCAACTCTTTTACGTGAACCCTCCTTAATTGATATCTTTTATCAGTGCGAGAATTATACACTTAGACATCTGGTGCATGAAATTTGCAGAATTGCTCATGGATCTTCACGTGGTTTGACTAATTTCGAGGGCAATGGTCTCCTTTTTCAAATGTGAAATGTTAAAATAATC
>JANJEY010000003.1:65011855-65059563 GCA_024703695.1 Erythroxylum cataractarum | reverse complement strand
ATTAAAATAACAAAAAATTATATTTCCTTAAATTTGAAATTAAATCAATATCATTTTTTTACAAACCCAATTTCATATTAAGCACTTTGGTGCCACATTTAAAGAAAAACTCCTGGCGTGACCCGACCGAACCCATTCTGAAGCTTATTTTTAGTAATCTCTCAAGTCTCAACCCTTCATGATGCAAATTCAAGAAGATATCAGGAATTTTTTAATCGAGCTTATTCACTATTGAGAACTTGTATTAAGAGGACTTTTAGTGTTCTTAAGACTCGATGAAAAATATTAGAGAAAATAATAATGTTAACTTCTTTTGCTCTATCTAAATTCTTATGAGAATATTCAAATAAATACTAAAATATAAGTTAATACTCATGTCCTCATAAATCCTTTTATTCTAAGTCATTTTTTCAAAAGTTATTTTACATATAAACAACTAATACTAAATCATTAATTTTATCAAACATCCTTAAATAAACAATTGATGTTATTCATTTGTCAAATCAGTTATATTAATCCGATGTTGGCTAACCGCTAATAAAATCAGCTAACAGCTAATGCAATTTGCTGATTGTCAAATAAGGTCATAACGTGAAACTCTCTCATTTGGTCCATTTCTGTTATAAATCCTCGTCTCAAACGATGAAATAATATTATGTTTCATTTCATTTCATTTTATCAAATCAAACATAGCCTACTAGACATAGAATGAAAAACTTAAATGAGAATCAAACATTTAACTAAAAATTTATTGAGACAAAAGTTAATTACGAATATAACAATAACATCATCATCTTAATAAAACTTTCTTTTATATTTTTATAAAAAGACTATTTCTTTAACTCGAAGCTTTGACTTTATAGACGGCAAGGCTTACCCTGACTTGCTTATTGAAACCAATACTTCCTAACTGTGATGCACTGGATTACACCTCCATAATCCGCGCTATCCAAATATTTTAAAATTCTCCATTCGACTGTCCATCGCCATCAACTAAACCCGAATTCCGACGGCCTTCAATGCCGCCTGTTGACTCCGTTACACTATGGGGCCCGGTTTCATTTTCAGTTACGAATAAAAGATATTATTTCCTTAAATTTCGGTGTTCTTCGATTGACGCTTGATTGACTTTTCTTGTTTGAAATTTGAATTGATCAGGCTTCACTGGATCAGTATCTCGCCATTAATGGTAGGTTAATCAATTAATTTATCACAATTTTATGTGATAAACTTTGTTTTAGTTTCCAATTAAAGTCATAGATTATAGTGTTCTTTGGTGGTTTGAGGAATTCTTGGATGCATGAAAGTGACATGAGAGATTTTTGAGAGTTGGAAGTGTGGAGTGAAAGAACCTTGCAAGTTATGATTTTTACCATTCAAATATGGTCAGTTGGTGATTGGCTGGTGAGAAAAATGGAGAAAATTTTTAATGCTTTCTGTTTTTTTTCCTTTTTTTTTCTTAAATTCATGATTCTGATCGTATGTAGTTTTTCACTAATCAATCATCTTCTTCAGTAACCCAATCGAGCAACCCAGTACTTCATCACTGATTCTGTGAGTTTTAAGGTTTCAAGAATTCCACAAAATCGATTTAGGTTGGGGTGATCAGTCTACAATCCCGATGTTTTTTTAGTGCAGAAAGGTTTTTATGACTTAATTATCAGGTTGGTCCTTGGAAGAGGAGAGATAATAGGGTTTTGAGAAATGAAAAGAGCAGGCTAATTTGGTCTTCAAGGTCGCGTGCGATTTCACTATTTCAGTATGATGGTTTTGTTTCGGGTTCTGTGTCTTGTTTACTAGGACAGTTCAGGTCGCTGAAAACTTTTCCATACTGTACGAACCCGTTGCTTCTTCAAGGATGCGAATAATATACAATTTTCAGACTAGATGTTTTAGCGTTACGGTGGAATTAACCCATTTTGTGTGTTGAATCTCGTGCGCCATTTCAATCATTAAGTGCTTAAAACGTATTTTCTGGTTTCTGATTTTGGTATTCTGCTTCAGGTAAAGTGACACCCTCTTCAGAATTTCAAGTACACCATTTGCTGTAATGCGGTTTCTGGTTTGAGACAAATAGATGAAAAAATTGTTCTTTTTTCGATCTTCATCTAACAAGTGTGATGGGAGTGCTGATTCTCCAACTTCTGCTGGCAAGCAAGTCCACTGGGAAATGCCAGCAGAAGGAAGGCTAAGCAATCAGTGTATAGATAAGGCTGAAATCGATTTCGGGAGCTCCAGGGGCTTTTTCTCAAAGTCTCGAAAGCAAGAACGTGATAGCCCCAGTCCATGCCTTAGAAGAAGCCAGTCCTTGTCATCAGATTCAATTTTCGCCCATGCTCTGGAGCAAAGAAGATTTCTTTGCACAGATGATCACACTGGCTCTCCCTCTAGTGTTTCCAATCACTCTCGTCAGCAGCAGTCTGGTGATCGTGCATCTAGGTGAGGCATTCGATTAAGATGTGACATCTCTTTAGTTGGAGAGAAATTATGTAGTATGAGCTGCATTTCTGTGCCTTGTTTATAATTATTTAATTGCTTCCTGAGGTTAGTTTGCTGGTTTCTGATTACTAGGTGGGTTCTTACACCTGAGAAGCAAACCAAAACAAAGACATATGAAATGGCATCTACATTAAATGCATGTGGACTGGAGAGACTTGGTTCTTCAGCTTCTTCTAAATCTCATCATGACTCATCGACAAACTCTTCATCTAGTAATGTCTTGAGTAAGGTTTTGGATCGCTACGTTGATGGACAGCAGCTGTATGAGGAAAGAAGCAAACCCAAAAGCAATCCTGCACGTAGTAAATATACTGGGAATGGAAATGCTGGCGCGAAACTTCCACCACGAGTCCAATGTACAGCCCCTTCCTCACCAACAGGTAGGGTCAAAGATAAATCCAGGTCTTGTTCATTTAGAGATGCTAAAAGTGACTGCTTTTCTCCCAGAGATTGGGTGGAGCATGCTTTTGGTCATGAATCTCCGAGCACTATTGCAAAGAACGTAGTTGAGAAACTTTCCCAAATTCAGGCTTTCTCCAAGGCAAGTGCTAAGGAGTTTGACCGTGATATTCCGATCACAATTGAGGATATCTATAGCGGATCCATGAATAAATGCTTCAATTCAAAAATGAATAGTCCTGCTCAAAAAAGTTTCTCTATGGATCAAACTTATGATGCCATTGATAGCTATTATGCAGAAGATATCTCAGGTTGTCAGAAACAAAACAGTTTTCTGCCGGACATTGGTGATGTGAACTCTGTTGCAAATGAGGATGCTATAGATGTGGAACTGCAACGAAGATCAAAGCAAGCTGAGGAGAGAGTAGTTTTCCTTTCTGAAGAGCTTGATCAGGAAAGCTTTCATCAAGATTGTGGATTTGATGTCCCATCATTGGTTCAGACTATCAGAAACTTGATGGCTGATAAGGTAAGCTTGGCAATTGAGGTATCAAGTTTTTTAAAGTCTCGGATCGCTGAGAGGGATTCCGCAATGGAAGAGTTTAGATTGGCAAAAGCAGAACTAGAGTCTCGCACCCAAAGATTAGAGAAGGAGAAGAGTGAGTTGCAAACAGCACTAGAGAAGGAATTAGACAGAAGGTCAAATGATTATTCTATGAAGCTTGAAAAGTGCCTATTTGAGGAGCATAGACTTCGTGAAAGGGTTAGAGAGCTTGCGGAGCAGAATGTGTGTCTCCAGATGGAAGTGTCTTCTTTTCATCAGAGGGAAACAGAAACCAAAAGTATGATAACACATTCTGAGCAGCAAATCAAGCATCTGACTTCAAGGATAGAGGACGTAACTGGGGACAACCAAGATCTAAAGCAGAAATTTTCTGAATTGGGAAAGAAGTACAAATCAGTCCAGGAAGATCTATATTGTGTCAAAAGAAAATTTGAACAGAAGCATAACGAGTGCAAAGAGTTGCAGAAGTCTGTCACTAGATCATTAAGAACCTGTAGTGACCAAGAGAAGACAATTGTTGGTTTGCGGCAAGTTTTCAGTGAGGAGTTTGAGCAGAAGCAGTCGCTAAGCACGTTTGATAAGCAAGTGGAAAAAATGCAAATGGAGCAAATGAGATTGACTGGAATAGAGATGACTCTGAGGAGGGAGGTGGAATTTTGTAGGTTTGAAATTGATTCCCTTCGAAGTGAGAAAATCAATCTGTTGGATCGCTTGAAGGATAATGGAAAAGAGATTGATGCAGTGACTTTCAAGCTAGATGATGAAATGCAGACCCGTGTATGCTGCTTGCAAAATCAAGGTCTAGGAATGCTGAATGAAAGTGCAGAACTGTGTTCCAAGTTATTGGAATACATCCAAGGAAAATCTGGTCAACTTTCAGAGTCAAAGAAGGGCACTGAATTTGCAGCCAGTGGTTTAGATGGGCAGTTTCTTGTTGAATCTGACATGAAAATACAAGGTTTCAAGCGTGGAATGGAAAGCCTAACAAGGAGTTTGCAGACAGTATCTTCTTTGCTGCGGGAGAAGTTCAATCTGATTGCTTTGAAACCTCATACACCATCGAACAGTGAATCAAAACAACTAGATTATCAAACTACTGATGTAAGTTGCTTTATACCAGCTATATTTGACTTACTATGAAGTACATATGAAAAATGTTAGACTAACAAGCACGCTGTCATTCAAGTTCAATTTTAATTGAAATTAGTTATTTTCATTTTCATTTGCTTAAGAAACGGGAACTCTAGCAGTTCAAAGTTATCTTTGTAGAATCTTGTTTCTAATGTTTCCTTCCATTTGCACACCAGAATGCCAGAATTGAGCTTAAAGCTGAAAGTTTACTTACTACTTTACTGAGAGAGAAGCTGTACTCCAAAGAGAGTGAAGTTGAGCAGTTGCATGCTCAAATGGCAGCAGCTGCCAGGGGGAACGACGTACTCCGATGTGAACTCCAAAATTCTCTGCACAACCTTTCTTTCGTCAATAACAAGTTCAGAGACTTAGAACTTCAGGTAACCTAGAACATCATCTCCACCTCAATTAGCTCATGGTGGGTGCCGCATGCTATGTGCTTTGGTTATGGTTAGCTGCATGTGTGGAAGTAGTAATTTGTTTGCACATCATTGGTAGCTTTAGGAATAATGATTATTTGGTATACTTTCAAATAATGTTGTTCCATTGTATATGTAGTGTACTTCCATCCATGCAAGGGCTTAATGCTAATAATGAGATATCAAATCATTTGTTATGTTGACTTGTTTGTGGATTTTCTCTATATTCTTCTGAACTAATATAGGCCTATTCAACAGATGTCAAAGAAAGACGATAGTATAGGTAAGCTTCAAAGTGACTTGCAAGAATGCACAAAGGAACTAATAATCCTTAAGGGGATGCTACCTAAAGTTTCAGAGGAGAGAAATTTGATGTGGGAGGAAGTTAAGCAATATAAAGAGAAGAACATGCTGTTGAACTCAGAAGTCAACATATTGAAGAAGAAGATAGAGGCCCTTGATGAAGATATACTTCTAAAGGAAGGTCAAATTACCATCCTTAAAGACACTCTAGGCAGCAGAACTTTTGACCTCCTTGCTAGTCCAGATTCTTCACAGGATTTTCTGCTGAAATGAAAATTTATCTACAAGTCACAGTACCATAGTATAGAAAAGCGTTTCCATACTTTCTTTCCTTCTTTCTACTTTTCTTCTTCCTTTTCTTATATGAGTGTCCTCAACAGAAACGGGTAAGATGTGAAGTCCTTGACTTACCCCTCATGATTCTTTTTGTACAAGACCAGTTTTCACAGATGTAAGTAGTTGGTTTTCTTGCTCTTCAGAGTACAGATGAGGAGCTAAATGTGTAGATGAAACAAAGTTAACCCACTTTGATGTTTCCATGTAAGAAGCTGCATCTGATATATATGAAGAAATTGATGAAGTTTATCGCATGTACACCTAGTGTACAACTGAAGGTACAGATGAGATCAACATAGTATAACCAGGTAATTACAAGAACACAAGTAAATTAAGCCTCGAAGTCCACAAGTTCCAATAAGATAGCTGGCCTTCAATTATGCTAGAGCAAGAATTCGAAACGGTGTGATTTTTCTTTTCTTTTTGAAGGTAGGTTATTAGCATATCCTGAAGCACCCATGTGGAGAATCATAAGGACGCTGACTTCCAGAAGTCGATAGGCTTGCGTTGCTGAGGAAAAAAGATCAAGTTTTCCAATGTAAACATCAAGAAGAATGGATAATGTAAAGCAAAATCTGCGGAAGTAATTGACATTTTCAGCTGCTGAAAGTTCAACAGAAACGAAGTCAATAGTGACAAATATATACATACATAATATTGTTTGCAATGGTTATGCCCTATATCCGATAGCAACATAACCCAAATTCGACCATCCGTTGATCCTCATTTGTAACCATAAAACTGATTATATACAGAGAAGGTGTAAAATAGACTAGTTTAAGTTTGAAACTGCAGATCCTACAGATAGACGCAGGCTGATATCCAGCATGAGTTCTAGTATGTGCTCTACTTTTCAACTTGACATTCAAAAGTGACTCAAATTTGGCCTGATAATGGGTTCCATATGGTCTACTCTACCTGATATATCATTCAATCCAAGCTATAATCACATGAACTATTTCTTAGTTTAGTGCTACGATATCCCAAGTCAACTCAATATAATTTACCTTGTCAATGGGAATCTTTGCTCTGACTGATTCAATCAACGAGAAATCAATATCAGCCACAGTAATCCCAGTTGAAATTCGGTCTGTGAGAAAGAAGTGTAAATAATTGTGAATATACCAAGAAAGTACTATACCTGGGTGATAAAGAAGCGAAATTCGCACTGACATAATTTTACAAGGGAAATTCTACATCCTACCATGCAATCGACCAACTATAGTTCCCCAAGGATCAATGATTAAAGTGTCACCGAAGCTTTCTCTTTTATCATTGTGATGTCCAGCTTGTGTAGCAGCTATCACCTGATATGTACGCCACGGAATCAACAAAAGGCAAGATTCACACATCAAAGATACACTAAGTTGTTGAGAAACATCAGATAGGAAGTATCTAGCAAACTGGATAATGGAATCGAATGTATTGAACAAGTATATTTATATTGAATTAGCATGATAATGAATTTCATACGTAGCATTGGGTCTCAATTGCACGAGCACGAAGCAAAATCTCCCAGTGTGCCTCACCAGTTATTTTTGTAAATGCTGAAGGCACCAACAAAATCTGCAAGTTAACAAGATGTTCAAGTTTTAGTAAGCAGCCAGGAAACAATTCTTGCACAAAGGTATGAACGTAATTCATACCTTGGCTTCATGTTTGAACCTGAGCTGCTGGTAGAGCTCAGGGAATCTCAAATCATAGCAAACTGAAAGACCCAAGCGTCCTGCCGGGCTATCAACTGCAACTACTTCCTTCCCTACACATAAACCCGCATCGATTACCATTAGAATACATAGCTTACCGATTGTCATGCTTTATTCTCTCAGATGTGCAAACAAGCAACTAAATGCACGGCTATTACCAGCCTCTGTGAAGCTGCTTTCCTTGTATACCCGTCCACCGGGAACATCCACATCAAACCTTCATATAGAAAACATTCTGTCAGCATATCATATCCATGAAACTAATCCTTGATAAGCTCAACATATTTCAAGCAACTTTACTTCAGATGTAGGCACGGAAATAATAGCAAATAAATGGACAATGATTCGTTCAAATGTCCCGACATTCAAGATGCAATCTTTCCTAACAGCCTTTCCACAGTGAAGCCACAAAACTATATCGATTGATGCTCCAGGACAATCATTGGAAAATAAGAAACCAAACCACAAATGAAGTAACTTACAAGTGTATTTTACTGTATGTACTTCTGATCTTTCCATTTTCATCAACAATAACATGGGTGTTTCGCAAGTGTGCATCATCGGATCCTTTTTCTTGGAAGCCTCCAAGGGACAACCAAATTCCTGACTCCCTGCAATTCACAATGACATGCGAAGCACAAGTCAATAGGAATGCATATTCAAGTTATACCGATTCCAGGTCAACGGAAATCGCTGAAAGATTATAAAATATTATTACCTATAGCACCTAACAGTTCAACAATAACCAAAAACAATGTAGAGGGTAACTCAATTCTAGTCACAACCTTGCAAGAGAGCAGTACTGTTGCATAATTGGTCCATCCAACGGTTCTGCAACTTTCACACTATCCCCATCTTTTTCCCCAATATATGAGAAGCTTTCAGGAAGACACAGCAACTTTGCCCCAGCAGATGCAGCTTCCTTTACAGGTTCAAACTCCAAATTTATCACTCTAAAGCTATACAGCTAGCATATTATCATGAAAATATCCCAAAGAACAATCACCAGACTATGTTCAAACTGCAAACTTGTAATCAACACAAGAATCGGATCACTAAAGAATACTTGCAGAATTAAATAAAGAGCGTGACTTGCTTCACCTTGACAAGGCGAGAACAGGTGGCAAAGTTGGTGGCCAGATCATTGACCGAAGTCATCTGGGCAGCCGCCACTTTGACCGACTGAGCCGCCATGATGGGCACGCCGGCGACGGTGGTCGAGAAAAGGTGCTTTTGGTGGCTGTTTATAGTCAAGCGAGCGGGGTTAAGACAGAAGGGCATTGTTCTGCTCAGCTCAACTATCGTTTTGTATTTGGTCACTTCAAAACAATTTCCATTTTTTTTTGTCTTAGGTCCTTCAATTTTCCTTAATTGCAAACGAGTGTCTCTATTTTACTTATTTTGCAGAATCGTTATGATTGATGATTGGCACATTTGGTGTAAGATTATCATAGATAATTGGATTACAAAAAATTGAATGTGAAATTTTCAAGTACTTTTAGTTTAGAAATTATTATTTAAATAAATAACAATTTTTATAATGAAAGCTTGCAAAGGTTTTTTAAAATGATTATTTATTTTAAGAAAATTTAAATTTTTTTAAAAATATTTAATAATTTTTAAGTTTTAGAATATAAAATGAAACAAATCACACGTAAATCTACAACAACAATAACACCCAATTGAAATCTTGTTAAAATACAGAATTATACAACCTTACCTCTAATTAGTAAGGTGATTGTTTTAACTAAATCACATATAAAATTAATATATTTAAATTTAGATAAATCTCATACATCATATTTTCTATACAAAAAGTTTGTACATGATAATAAAAAAAATATTTTATATAACATAAAAATTGATCATACAAAATTATTATTATTACAAAAAACACAACAAATTTTGCTAATAAAAGTAAAAAAAAGCATCTATAACTTCATACAATTACGACTAACTTGCTTAATATTTTAAATTATGCCAATCTATACCGAAACGAATCATTAGTGCATTAATATATATGTCATTCGGAAACAATCTCTTTCTTAATTAGGGATAAAGTTATGTATTATTGATCTTTTTTAGACCCCGTTAGCGAGATTTTTATTGAATATTGTTATTATTGTGGTGCATTATATATATATATAATGGACATTTGAAATCTTTAATCTTTAAAATTAAGGTAACAGTAACAATTTCGAAATCTTGTTACAAATTTTCAAAAAAAAAATCCTATGAATTTATCAGAAGCAAACAATCTCTCTGTTAGTTTGAACAAGGATAAATTTATTTTTTAAACCTTAGCAAAGCTTGTTTTAACGAAATTACTGCTCAAACGCGGTTGTTATTGTAACAAACTATTAACCTATAAAATACTATCTCTAATAATAGAAGTAGTTTTTTTTCAAACTAAAATTTGTTTGAATTAATCAAAAACTAAAAAGAGAAAAAATATATTAAAAACATAAAATTATTTACCATATAAGAATATTAGAAGATGAGGAGAAGTTGAACTAAAATAGCAAATGAAATTACTTATGCCAGTTTTGCTGCTTTAAATATGTTATAATTCATCTCATTTACATATTTATATGGAACCTATATACATATTTCGATAAGATGGATTAGAATATGATTAAAATAATAAAATTGACACAGGTGATCACGTCCCTTAAAATAGTATATTCATATAAATATGCGAATAAAATAGATTAATAAGTTTGGAATAACAAAATTGACACAGGTAATCTCGACCCTAAAATTATAAGTTTGTTGGAGGACTCGAATTAAAAACCTAAAAAATAATAAAAGGGAAAAAAATTTGAAAAGAAAAGGGAAAAAAATATAAAGCCAACTTGCTTATATAAAAAAGAATGAAAAGACAAACTACTTATCACGGAAGCCCATTTATTTTCTTTTTTTTAATGTAATTTTAGATAAAGTCAATCACATATCTCTCTAATTCTCTCTCTCTCCTTGTCCAGATCCGAACTTTATTTAATGGCTTTTCTTTTTCCATTTTCTTTTTTATTTCTCGTCCGATAGAACATTCCAAATCACTATTTCTTTTTCTACATTGATTCTCACATGTAAATTGTTTTCTGGGTCCTTTTCATTCCTGCCCGACGATTTGAGAATCATAAGATTTGGCTGTTCTACTCCCTTTTTTTTCTTGGTGCGTTTACCTTGTTTTTAAGTGGATTGGTGATGTAAATTCTTTATATGTAGAATGATCATTTATTCTTTTGTTTTGTATGTTTCAGATTGATGGTTTCTAGGTTTTGGTTATCATGACAAGATCTATCATCACCATATAGATTCACCAGGCATGTCTTTTTGTTTTGGTCGTCTGGTTTCATGTCATTTTTCATGTTCTTGTGTTGACATTTCAGAGGGGGGATTTTAATTAGACTTTTGTTAGGAGGATATGTGCTATGAATTTGCCTGATCAGATGGAGGTCAATTTTGATTTTTTGCTTAAAACTTATAATTCATAGTTTAGGGAGTTTTCATTAAATTGTTAGGAAGTGAGTTGAGTATGTTGCTTTTTGGATTCTTGCCTCAGCCTTGTATGGTTTTGTATTATGGGATTTCCATACATGACTGGTGTTGGGTAGGTAACACATACAGCTCACTAGCAATCTTGCTTTGTTTATTTGAATTCTTGTTTAGTTGTACTATGATTACGCTGCAGATTAATGGTGTCTTCGTTAATTGAAGATTGTTTGATTTTTGAAACTTTTGGAGCGAGTTTGGAGATTGAGTGGACTGCAGAATCAAGATTGGTATATAGAGGTCTTGGTTTGAGGAATAATTTGGTGCCAGGGGTTATTTTGGCAAGAACATGTGAGTGATGGTATCAGCAACATTATTGAAGATTGTTGCTCCATGCTGGAGACCTTCTGTTAATGGTGAAAATTCTAGTAGAGGTGGAGATAATGGTGGCCGGGCTGATGGCTTGTTGTGGTATAAAGATTCAGGATATCATGTTAATGGGGAGTTCTCAATGGCTGTAATTCAAGCCAACAATGTACTGGAAGATTATAGCCAACTTGAATCAGGGCCACTGAGCTCACTTGACTCAGGTCCTCAAGGAACATTTGTCGGAGTCTATGATGGACACGGTGGTCCTGAAGCTGCCCGCTTTGTTACTGAGCACCTGTTTAAAAATCTCAAGAGTATGTTCCTCCTTGCTGAAGTTTATGGAAAACATGAAAAATGAATAGAGCTAAATGAATATAAAGCACTTTCTTGTACTAATTTATTTGACCTTATACTCACTTTTTATGTCAGGGACTGAGCGCACTCCTCTGACAGATTTAATATTATTTCTTTTATCTTTGCTAATTTAGAAAGGTTCATATGGCTGATGCCTACGTTTACTGACTTGAAATTAATGGTGCAGAATTCACATCAGAGAACCATGGAATGTCTGCAGATGTTATCACTAAGGCATTTTTGGCAACAGAAGAGGAGTTTCTCTCTCTAGTGAATAGCCAATGGCTGAATAAGCCACAAATTGCTTCGGTTGGTGCATGTTGTTTGGTTGGTGTTGTTTGTGGTGGACATCTATACATTGCAAATGCTGGAGATTCTCGGGTGGTGCTAGGGAGACTGCAAAAGACTGGTAAGGAGGTCAAGGCTGTGCAGTTATCATATGAGCACAATGCATGCATGGAATCCGTGAGAGAGGAGCTGCATTCATTGCATCCTGATGATCCGCAAATTGTAGTTTTAAAACACAATGTGTGGCGTGTGAAGGGTCTGATTCAGGTAACTTCACAAACTTTGTCAGACATTTATGCCATGCTAAGTTGTTTGTCAACTAGTAAGTTTTTGTCTTCAACTAGAATCAATTGAAATTGGCCTGGAATTAGTCTTGCTATGATTGTGGATGGAAACTGATCATCTTAGTCAAGTCATGACTTTAATATCTCACGCATTAATAGTAGTTCTTAAGTGTTTAGTTATTTAACTGATATCATCTTGATAGAGTATATTGGATTAATTGATGAAGCCATAGTTCACATGTGTAATTGATAAATTTTAATTGTAAATTATCATGATCTTCCATTTTAAACTTATTACTGTGCGTATTTAGTGTGTATGCCGCAAAATCTGCATGTTGCTTCGAAAATCAGAACATGGTAGTTACCCTGCTGATGAAAATCTGTTACTTCTTCAGGTCTCAAGATCCATTGGTGATGCCTATCTCAAGAGGGAAGAATTCAATAGGGAGCCCCTATTGCCTAAGTTTAGACTGCATCAATCGTTCGATAGACCAATTCTTAAAGCTGAGCCAACAATTTCTGTACACAAACTCCATTCTGAGGATCAGTTCCTAATATTTGCATCAGATGGCCTATGGGAGCATCTAAGCAATCAGGAGGCAGTAGATATTGTCCACAATTGCCCACGTAATGTAGGATTTTGTTTTGTAGTTTCAAATTCCATTTTCATTAAATGTGAGTTCTTCTTGTTGTTTGACTCCGATAATCCAATTCAGAGGTTGATTCCCTCTACAATTGGTGACTTTCTTTTTATTCTTCCGACTTTTTTCGTATCTTCTTTAAGCTTTCAAATTCTAAGCAACTGGAATCTTTTTGATGTTTGCAGTTTGCCTTAGCATTTACCATCACACCACCAAACATAGTCTGTTTTGCACATTTGCATTCCTTTCATTGCTAAATAGCTATTTCTCTTAGAAGATTGGTTAATCTGTCAAAAGATTTTAGCTACTCCAGTTCTTATGTTTTGTGGCAGGATGCATGTTGATTTTAAAGTTTGTTGTGGATAAATTTTGATGGCATCTATGTTCCTGCAGGGTATTGCAAGAAGACTTCTGAAAGCAGCCCTTCAAGAAGCAGCAAAGAAAAGAGAAATGAGGTACTCAGACTTGAAAAAGATTGATCACGGTGTGAGGAGACATTTTCACGATGACATAACAATTATAGTTTTGTTTCTCGACTCAAATCTGATCAGCAGCAGCTCTTTCCGAGGCCCCCTACTTTCCGTCAAAGGAGGCAACGGTATCTCCGGAAATGCCAAAGCTTAGTCGAGAAGTTCCAAACTTATATAGCACTCAAGTCTGAATTCCTTCTCCTGTATCCAGAAACGATTTTTTCGTTTATAAAAGAAAAGAAAGGTTTCTCTCAACCTTTTCTCTTCATTCTAAGTAGTATAGCCACCGGTATGATCTTCAGAATCACATCAATAATTTCATAAGAAACTTCCATAGGTAGTAGTGTTAATGCTTGTGGATGACTCAGGAAAAGCTTATGGCTATTGGTTATGTTACTGGCATCAAGGGTATTGCTAAATTCTTGACATTGGAACTTCAAGGTTACTTGAAATCTTTTCTCAATCAATTTGAAAATCAAACACATGAAGCATCTCTTCAGCTTCAGTTCAACTCTTAGGTCCCTTTGAAGTGCAACGTTATTCATAGTTCTTAATGTTACAAGTTAGTCTTGGATGCAATGATGCAATTTGAACACCCTTTCTATCATACAACATTAGTGTTCTCCTAAGCCTGAGAAAAGACTAATTCATCAGCCTTATCCAATACGATTGGTTTTCCTATCTCTCTTTGTATCCAAAGTTGCATAATTTAAAAAAATTTACAGATTTCAGCTGCCGTAACTCTAATTCAATCAAATAATTAATGTGATTTGCTTCCTCCAGAATACCACAACTTCATACTTTCATATTCAGAACATTCAATAAACTTACATCAAGATGTACATGTGAAAAATATTTGCTGATGGAACATACCATAAACTTAAGTCCATATGAGCTTTTTATTGCCAAAGAAATTTGATTACAAATCCAAGTTAGGTAATTCTGATTCACGTATACATATTAAACCGAGATTAAATTGCTCTACCACTCCATCCTCAGTTCTATCAGCTTCAGTCCATGCATTTCAAATACAGGATGCCTCAACTTTTAACCACTTTCAATGTCAAACAATTGGGCAAGACCAGCAGACTAAAACCAGGAGGAGTCTATTTCAGCATTCTCGTCATACAGTTTCTTTATCATACCAACTGCTTAAGAGAACTCGGAAGATTTTCCTCAGATCTTGTCCCATGAACATAATGAATCAATCTGAGATGTTAGTGAGGAACCTTTTAAAAGAACAGCATTCCCCCTCATCCACCTATGATTCAATATGACATGTTAGTCCTGAAAATTTCTGTGTCAAACTCTTCTGCAGAAAGGAGGGCTTAAGCAAATGCAAGTAGCATACCAGGCAAACTATTTCAGCAATACTCGCCATATCTTGCTCATATAAACAGCCAAAGACCATACAGAAAGACCTGAAGAAATATAAAGCAAGACAACACCAGCAGCCACCAAACCTGATCCTCCAAAACTGGAGAAGAAAGAAGATAGAAAAGAAATGTCAGCCATCTCAAAGAAATAAATAAATTAGCCTTGAGAGATTACCTCGTATCACAAGGTATTCACCCAAAAGTAGAAAAAAAACTGGAAGGAAAGCAGGCAGGACCTGTTGTCTCGTGTAGCCAGGAGGATGATTAACGCAGTCATCTGTGTGGCAGTTTTCCATTTCCCTAAGTTATTTACAGCAACAGCCTGAGAATATGTATTATTCTTTGTTTTAAAATAACTCGGTGAAGCATTTCTGGACAGCAGGCATTCAAAGAAACCTTAAGAAGTCCAAAAATACAGGAACTAAGTGGTTGAAAAGGAAGGGAATGGTAAACCAACCTCAGACAGTTTACTATTCTGTGAAGCAGCCCATTCTCTGACTGCAGACATGGTAATCTACAAAGATTTAAAATTGAAATGTTGCCTGAGAGAAGTACATTATATCAATGGCCTTATGATTTCACTGGAAGAAAAATTGTCAATGGCCTTATGATTTCACTGGAAGAAAAATTGCATTAGTAATTCATGTGGGCCTGGTCACAGGTGTGTACTGAAACATGATTGGCATTGAAAAATAAGGAGAAAAAGGAAAAGACTCTGGATTAGTAGTACTTCAATTTCGTTCTAATAGGTGATACACTTGAACAACATAACATGCATGTGTGACGAATATCCGTAAAGTTCATTGCAACTGAACTAGCAACATGATCGTCTAAGTTGACTTGCAAAACCAACTAAAACTACCTCAACAAAATCCTAAAGATTATGAAAGAACATAATTAACTAAAAACTGAGCCCATCGAGATGGACATTGTTCACAATTAGTGGATATAAGTATGATAGGTACAGAAGTATACTTGCCTCCCGTCCAATAATGGCAATTGAAGGCACCGTCAATAGCCATGGGTGTTGTCCAAACATTTCCAAAGGTCTAGTACACAGTAGCACTAAGGTGGCAGCAACCATAAGCTACATTAAGTAGGCATAAGAACAAAACAAGAATATTTAAATGGTTCTTGAAAGCCATACATGTTAAATCTAACTGAATTACACTAAAAAACGATGTCAGCTCCAGGAAAAAGCAAGTACCTTGTCAGCAACAGGATCCAAGAATGCACCAAAAGCAGTGCCTAACCTCATCTAAAACACAATTAAAACCAAAGCTTCAATAATATTTCACCCAACCTAAATTTACTCTTTCTTCCCTAAAAAGAATAGTATACCTTCCGCGCTAAGTACCCATCAAGCCAATCAGTAATTGCTGCAGCGATAAAAATACTCGTCGTAGCTGTTCTTCCCCACCAAGTATCCACATAAAAGGCTACCATAGCAACAAGCATAGGAGTTATTTCCCTCCTCTAAGAATTATCAGCTTCTGGGTTCTTCACAGTGAACAAAAACAATTCATAGACTACGAGATCTATAAGCATCCCACATTAAAAGACAATGCACTGAATCAGATCCTAAATATCCCCAAAAGTCAGAACATTCCAACTTCCCAACCATTTTACGGCACAGCAAAGAAAACCCAAAATGCATTAGACAAACACATAAAGATCAAACAAAATTTCCATTAAAAAATTGGCCAACAGAGTCATACTGAAAATGAGAAGAGGAACCGCAGCAACACGACCGAGAGTCAGGACCGTGGGCAATGTGAGAAATTTAGAGCACGCTTCCTGGTTGTGGCCGTCATGTTTCTGCACAAGAGATGATTTGGATAATTGATTCGCGTCCTTTAGATGATCATTATGGTACCAATCGACATCATTGATCTTGCTCTCGGACCCCATCTCGGCTGCAACACCCGAATCGGGTCGGGAAAACCCACCCGAATCGGAGGAAGCAGAAGACGAAGAGGCGTTGTTGCAATAGGAGGAGAAGGAGAAAGACGAACGCTTGTTAAGGTCACCAAATGTAAACCCTAAAAAATTACTATCACCATTACTACTACATCTATTATTAGTATAGTTATTACTATAATTGAGATGTGCGCACGATAAGGGTGTAATCCTGCGCCAGCCCGTACGACTATTATTAAAGGAAAATGAAAAAGGAAGGGAAGAATTAGAGGTCACAGCTGTCGCCGGAGCAGCGGCGGAGGCGGTGGAGGTGGAGGTTGGAACATTACGGGCCCAATTGTAGGGTTTGGTAAAGAGTGAAAAGGCCACGCTCAGTTTCAGAGCTGGCATGGTCGGCGATTATGGAAAGAGAGAGAACGCAATTTCAGACTAAAAAACTAAGGGGGTTGCAGTTTTTTTCCTTTTTTAAAAAAATTGTAATGCGTTGTTTAAATTTGGGCTCGGTAATGGGTCGCCTGGCCCTAAAATTTTGTTCAAGCCCAAACCCAACTTAAAATTCGGTCGACGTCAACCTAAGCGGCTCGAAAGCCCGATCTAGCTATTTTTATCATCATCATCATCATTATCATTATCATCACTCAGTCTGAAATTTCGCAATAAAGTGGAATCTGAAAATATCTGATAATATGCAGCCTTACTTCTACATAGTTGAGAGATATGATAGGTTTAGTTATTTTTTATTTTTAAAAAATTAAAAATTAAAATAATAATATTTAAAAGTATATAATTTGATACAAAACTAATTTAATATCTCTTGTTTATAATAATTTAAGTCAAAAATATTTAAAATTTTAAATTATTTTTTAGCTTATAAAAACAATAGCGATTTGATTAATGACATGCGGAAAAAGTCAAAACTTTGCTTTGCTTTCGCTAAACGCTCTTATTTCTCTTCCACGATGTTACTGTTTTTTATCCTTATATTAGAGATACTGTTTATAATTTTAAACATAAATTTTAAATATGAAGAACTCTAAGTGCACGCTTATGTACAGTCGTAGATTTAGGCGTAAGGAAAGGCTTTTTAGATTGAAGCAAAAGGACAAATCGGCGTTACCTTCAAGCAAACTTTGAAATTTTCACCAAGTTATCATTTTAATTATTTAAAAAAACAGCTAGTTTTTGTAAATTGAAAATGTTATTTTTATTGTCAAAGTGAACAGAAAAAATAAATAAAAAGTTGTGTCTCAACTTGCAATTATAAATACTTAAAGGATACGTTAAGATATTGTTTATTACTAACCCAATACTAAAATTTAATATTAATGAATCCTTAATGTTAAGTCTCAAAAAAATTTAAAATTCATTATTTGTAATATCTTTTTTTATTTTCATTTATTTACGTGATTTATTTAAAAAAACATCTCTATTAATTAGGGATAAAGTTATGTACTACTGGACTTTCTTAAACGTTGAGTCTCAGTAAGATTTTTATTGGATATTGTTATTGACGCCATTATTTATAATGTATAGAGATATTTATGAGATTTTTTATTGCTGACCAATAATAAGATCTAGCGAATTTTATATGTTTAATATGAAACTTTAAAAATAAAACATTTAAACTCCAAAAAAATTTAAGCATTTAAATTATTGTAGAAAATCTTTAATATTAAGAAATATAAATTTTAAATTAACTAAACATCTAATTATGTAAATTTTGAATTATTGATTCATTGTTAAATTATCTATTTTTATAAAATTATTTACCTGATTAATTCATTTATTTGTATTTTACATTATATTTAATCACTATTAATAATAAAGATATATTTATAGTAATAATAAAATTTTTTGTTTTAAAAATACAAAATTGCAATACAAAAACATAAGTAATATCAACCAACCCTTTATTCTTATAATTCATAATTTATTATTTATATCAATTATATTCCAAAATTCATCTTTATTAAAAAAAATCACCTTTATAAAATGTGACTGAAATAGCCAAACTGGTCATGAAATGTGACTAAAAAGGCCAAACTTTCTATAAAGGATATGGTACTAATAATTAGATAAGTGGACCTACTCCTACTTGATTCGGACCCCAATTATGCATGTTTTGCACTGAAGTGACTGCAATGAATATGTATGGGTAGATATTTATTGGCACACCGGTTTTTCTAAGATGCAATCACCATCGTTCATCATGATCGATCAAGGTCAAAGATCGAGATTTGTTTTAAAAAAGAGAAAACAACTTCATTGCCGACACCATTTTAAATCTTTGTTCGTGACAGCAACCCAAAGTCAAGTGAAATTATCTTTGTGGTCCACATGTTACCAAGATTGATTAGATTGCAAACTTAAATGTACGTACATAAATGAAATTTTATAAAAAATGATGCCCTTTTCGAAAAAAAATTTGAAATTTAATTCAGGTTTATATTTTTATTTCATATTTTGGACTAAATTCATAATTGGACCATCCAATTCTACTCAATTTGAAATTTGAAATTTTCTTACATCAAGCGACATCACTTTAAATAATCATATTTAAAGAGCTTGAATTTAAAAATAATAATGTCTAATCGAATTTAGGCTCAAACCTAAAGTCCCTAGTTTGAACCTAAATTTAAAAACAAAACATTTTAAAATTGGATTATATGATGTATAATGAATGTAGTGTATCAAAAGATTCTTAAGTTTGAACATATTGCCCATTTAACAATCCCAAAATAAGAATAGGTTAAAAGTTTGATTAGTGAACAACATTTGTTAGAATATTTTGATTTATAAATATTATTTTGTTTTTATTATAATAAAGTGATAGTCAATTTATATATTTGATATCTAAGTTGATCAAATGGGCAATATGTTCCGAATAAAAGGTTTAATTAGTACTGTCATAAAATTATATAAAGATTTTAAAATTAAAGGATTTGAAATATGGTTGAGAAAATTTATTCATACTTTTCAAATAATAAGAAGTTTAACTGAAATAATTGTTAAATAAAAATTAATTGATTTATTTGAATTTGTAAAAACTTATTAATATGCGAATGAATTGGTCAATTTTTTAACAATAAGAACTATTAAAATAAAATTTCGAAAAGTCAAAAACCGAACTAAAAAAATTGGATGATTCAAAAATTTTAATATTAATAGACCGAATCGGTTGTATTTTTTAATAATTGTTTTAAACATGTAACATTTCATTATTGCATATTAATTCTTTAATTTGACTAATGATAAAGTGAAATTGATTGAGAAAAAAATATTTATTTATTATAAAGAGGATATTAATTGTGTTGTAATATATTTATAATTAGAAAATGGTTTATCCATATTTTAAAAAATGTAAAAAATACAATTAAATAACCAAACCTTATTTTGTGACCCTAATGTCTTCTTCTAACTCATTATTTGTAGCGATTAAAAAATATTTTAAATATTTATAAAATTACATATACAATTAACTTATAAACTATTAATTCTCTCAAATCTCGAGCCCACGTTACAAGAACACCGTTTTCATCTTTTTACATAAACAACCAAACACTGTCCACTCCTCGTGTCTCTCTCTCTTCTCTCGTCTCTCTTTCTTGTTACTGAAATTCAGTTGCAGAGTTTTAAGGAGATAGAGTTGATTTTCCCGAAGATCTCTCTCTCACTGAGCCGCTGACTTTGGAGAAACTGACAGACCAATCAGATCCGTCCAGCTATGAAGGCCATTAACCCTCTCATCGCTTTCGAGCACAAGAGGTCAGTGTTACGCGCTCACTCTTCTTTTCTCTTCCCTTCTCGCGCCACGCGTACCTTTTTTAAGCTTCTTCACTTCTTCCTCTTCGGTCCGATCGTTTCTGTTTTGCTAGTGTTCATTTTTGAAGTGTTGATCGTTTCGATAAGTGGAGATTTGAATTTGTGGGGTTGATCTTCGTAGCGTTTGAGTGCTTGATCGATTTGCGATCTTTATTTGAAGTTGTCTGTAATTGGGTGGAGTTTGAACAATGAGTGATAATAGGCCTAGTTCAGGAGTTTTGATCATAAATGTGGTGTAGTTCTATAGTGAAATTGAGTTACATTGCGTACAAATTCGAGTAGCATGGAGATTAGAGTTGAGATTTTGAGTGGAACATGCTCTTGTCTAGTTTGAGTCCTGGATCGTTGAAGGTAGATTGCAGGTATGTTTCTGTTAATCTTTGCCTCATTTTAGTTGTGGTGCGGATTTTGAACTTCTTTTGTTGAAGTTTTTGTGTCATTTTTGTGTTTTTTTAATAGGTTGCGTGCTTATGTAGAACTAAGCTAGCATATAGTGCAGAATGATTTGTCTCTCACTCTCTCTCTCTCTCTCTTTGTGTGAGTATGTATGAGTGTTGCACTGTTTATTATGTTTGTGTTATGCTTGTTGCATCACTGCAATGGAGGATCTATGTTGTATGATATAGAAGATTTTGAAATAATGCGTTAGTAAATGTTCATATCGACAGGGATGCTTATGGGTTTGCGGTGAGACCACAACATGTACAAAGATACCGGGAATATGCTAATATCTACAAGGTTTCCTTTTAGACTCCTACTTATTTCTAGCACCTGATTGGTTGTTTAGCCAGTGGAAAAATTTTGTTTCTTTTTCGTTTTCACTTTGAAGTGTTTTTGAGAGAAAAGGAGAGGAACTAACATACCTAGGGGTGTTTCTACAGTTTGAGTTTGATAGCTAAAGAATGAAAGTTTGCATATAATTTCTTGTTGTATTTACTCCGTGAACGATTGAAATTGTATGATGTAAAAGGTTAAAATATGTGAAAGTTTGCATATAGTTTATTGTTGTATTCACTCCTTAGGTGATTGAGATTGTATGATTTAAAGGTTAGAATACTTTTTGTTATTGTTCATCTGTTTATCCACATACCATATCTATAGAAAAAGGAAAACGAAATTTAAACCAAGGATAGATAAAGGAAGATAAAATTGCCCCTTTTCTTTTTCTTATATCCTCACATGTTTAGGAGGAAGAAGAGGAAAGATCAGATAGATGGACGAGTTTCTTGGAACGAGAAGCAGGATCCATTAAATTGGCAGTGAATGGATCATATACAGAAGAAGGAAGCAAAGGACTGAGTACGCAAGAGAATATTGAGAGTGTAGAGACTGATGTTGAAGGAGATAATGTAAGTAGTGAAAAGCCAGGCTCTGATACTTCACCTGAAAATGTCATTGAAAAGGAAGAGAAACAAGCAGCTGAGAATAGAAAAAACCATAAGATCCAAATATGGACAGTGATTAGACCATCACTTCGTGTAATTGAAGATATGATGAGTAGCCGTGTGAAGAAGAAGGTCAATCAAGTAAGGGAGGACAAGGACCCTAGAACAGTTGTGTCTCCTATGGAGGATGCCAAGATGCTAAAAGGATCAGCTGAGGAGGATTCTGAAGATGAGTTTTATGATGTTGAAAGGTCGGATCCAATTCAAGATTCCCCTTCGACTGACAACGTTAGTGTCTCTACTATGGTTACTACAACTGCTGATTCAGCCACTTTTGAATCTTCGTGTCCCTGGAAAGAAGAGCTAGAGGTCCTTGTTCGCGGGGGTGTTCCAATGGCGCTTAGGGGAGAGGTATACTCCACCCTTTTTTCTTTTCAACTTGTTTACTGATTTCTGTACTCATTTCTGATAACAATTTTAGCTATGGCAAGCATTTGTGGGTGTAAGGGCTCGTCGAGTGGACAAGTATTATCAGGACCTGCTCAAGGCAGAACTTAATACTAATCATGTTGATAAAGAGTTGGACAATCATGCTAAGGATTCGACCACGGATCACTTGTATGCGTCTGAGAAATGGAAGGGACAAATTGAGAAGGTCATTGCAATGCCTTCTCTATCTGGATGACAATCCTTGTTTCCTCCTTCCAACATTTCATTGCGAAATTTCTCATCCTGCTACTGTTGTTAATGCAGGATTTGCCCCGAACATTCCCAGGGCATCCTGCTTTGGATGATGATGGTAGAGATGCCTTGAGGCGATTACTTACGGCATATGCTCGACATAACCCCTCAGTTGGCTATTGCCAGGTACTTGGTTCTATAATGCTAATTGCAGTCAGTTGAACATTTTCCTCACTTCAAATAGCTAACTCTTTTTTGTACTTTACATTAATGATTATATAGGCCATGAATTTCTTTGCGGCCCTGTTACTGCTTTTGATGCCAGAAGAAAATGCCTTTTGGTATGCTTATAAACTTAGTTGGCACAATTCATTTAAGAAAGTTATTTACCATGATATCTTCATAGCCAAAATAGTGCTATTTTTTTCTGAATTTAGCTTGAATTCTCAGGGCATTGATGGGCATTATTGATGACTATTTTGATGGGTATTACTCAGAGGAAATGATAGAGTCTCAGGTACCAAAGTTCTAGTTTCTCAATGCCATTGTTTTTACCGTCATTTTATTTTTCTCACGGAAAAAGAAAAATCACATAATATAACTTGACATTTACAAATAGATATTCTGACTGATTTGTTTCTCCTTTTCAGGTTGACCAACTTGTTTTTGAAGAGTTGGTGCGTGAAAGGTTCCCTAAATTAGGTTGGTATAAGTATTCATATGATTTCTTATACCTTTCAAGTTCTTTAAATTAGCAAGAAATTGGATTTCATATGTCAACTTCAATTCTATGTCAGTGAATCATTTGGATTACCTGGGAGTGCAAGTGGCGTGGGTGGCTGGGCCATGGTTCCTTTCCATCTTCATGAACATGCTTCCTTGGGAAAGTGGTCAGGTTTTTTGTTTTAATGCATGACTTACAAGACTTAGTACGTTTTAACATTGCGTGCAAAGATTCATTAATTTTACATCAGTTCCTTAATTTGGATCCATTATTTCCAAGGAAAGCTAACACATAAACTGGTGCTGTCCTCCTTCAGTTCTGCGAGTGTGGGATGTGCTTCTCTATGAAGGAAATCGTGTCATGCTTTTCAGAACAGCACTTGCCTTAATGGAGTTATATGGTACTGGGTGAACAATTCTGAGTTTTTTTTTTAATTTATAATTTCAATGGATGTCATACTTCCTTTTTTCTTTGTGAAACTTGATTTAGTTTCAGTTTTTTGTAGGCCCGGCATTGGTTACTACTAAGGACGCTGGTGATGCAGTAACTCTGCTACAGTCACTGGCTGGTTCAACATTTGATAGCAGTCAACTAGTTTTAACAGCTTGCATGGGTTACCAAAATGTGAATGAAACTAGGCTGCGAGAACTGAGAAATAAGCATCGGCCTGCTGTTATGACTGCAGTTGAGGAAAGGACAAAGGGGCTTCAGGCTTGGAGGGATTCCCATGGATTGGCATCAAAGCTATATAATTTCAAACATGACCCGAAGTCAATTCTGATAGATAAGCATAGAAGTGGTGATTTTTCTCGCTCAGAGTCTGGATCTACTAATGCAGATGATGTTGTCATTAGCCTGACTGGTGATGGGGAGGTAGATACTACTCCAGATCTCCAAGATCAGGTGGACCACACCCCCTCTTAAGCATTATCTTTCATGAATTTTAGGAGTTAATGCATTGTTAACTTTTTACTGTAAACTGCAATCTCTAGACTTTCAGTGTTTGCATGTTGTTCTCCTGTTAGTGGTTATATTTTTTATTTTTCAGGAGGGTGTAGGGGATTGGGACTATGATTGTACATGTTTTGAGTGTTTTGATTTTCTCATATAAACGATGTTACAGGTTGTATGGCTAAAGGTTGAACTGTGCAAGTTGCTAGAGGAGAAAAGATCTGCTGTTCTGAGGTCAGGATTTCTATTGTGAGGTGTCTTTGCAACCTTACAAGGTTACATGTACTACATGCTTCAAATCATTTCATGGTTGTCTTTGTTCTGTGCCCTGAAGTGTAAGTGTCATGTGGATTTGCATTGTTGAACTGTTCCTTGGAGATAGTCTTCTTTGGATCAGACTTCCACTATTGTGCTCTTCATTGATTTAGTATTTTTGTCTCTGTTAAGTGGCTTGACGTCATTTTGCACATTTGACTTTTGAGTCCTTTATTATCAAACTGATAGTTTGTTCTGTAGCAATATGTATGATGGAGCATGGTTATTTTTCTTCTCAATGGAAGAATGACGTAGAATAGCTGAAATGGTGGAATAGAGGATTTAAATTTAATGTAGAAAGGGGTTGTGGCATGGTTAAGGTACAAGTAAGGGAACAAGACATACAAGTAGACATGAAACTGCAGCTTTATTCTAGTCTTTGTATGACCAGTGAATTCAGCGAATTTTGGTAGTCTTGTGCATATTGTAATATGTTCTTGCTGGGCAGTAACGAAATGAAGTTTTTGACAAGTTCAATTATTAGGATGCACTATTCACAACTTTTCAGGTGCAAAGCTTTGGCCTGAGATGGAACATCTTTTTGATCACTTCCCCAGAAATGGAGCAGGGTAGATATTGAGCAAGGATCAGACTTAAATTGTGAAAGTAAATGATCAGACTTAAATTGTGAATGTAAATGAATAGAGTAGCAGATATTGTCTATATAGGTGGCAGGTTGTATTGAAATGTAACTGGAACTTTTGTGCTGTGGTTTATGTTTCTGTAGGCAGCATTCTTTATTTTTTGCTTCATACTTCATCTCTTCATCTCTATCATATGATGCTATTGGTTTGTGAAATTATTTTCCTTGAAAGATTATCTTATATTTACCTTGTATCAATTCTTTATCAGAGCTGAGGAGTTGGAGACAGCTTTGATGGAGATGGTCAAGCAGGACAACCGACGGCAATTGAGTGCTAGGGTATACATAAACTTTATTTTTCATTCTTATTTGGAAAATCGTTTTATACGAACTTTTGGGGCTTCATATTGCTAAAACAAAATACGTAAGGGATAAGTAACTTGAGAACATATGGGGTTTTAGGGGAGGGGGTTTGCGAGAGCAAATCTGTTTTCATGAAGAAATATCAGAATAAGAAGTCCTTCGGAATTTAAAAAAAAATCTTATGGTGAATTTCGTCTAGATGCACAAGGTCTTCCATCCAACGCCACTGGAAAATGATAAAAGCTGCTATAAGATATGTTCGATGATCAGTTTTCTGAGAGTTTAGGATTTTCAAAATGAAATTGTAATTTTTAGTTGAACCGAAATGGGTAGTGATTTTGTTCTTTGAATTGTTATTTATCTGAGATTCTCTTCATCCCGATCTGCCAATGCCTAATCCTGATTCAAATGCATTGCATTCTGAATATTTGCTTATGATCTCTAGGTTGAAGAGTTGGAGCGTGAGGTTTCCCAGCTGCAAAGGGCCCTTGCTGATAAGCAGGAACAAGAAAATGCAATGCTCCAGGTTCATGCTTGTTTCATATTTGCTTATAGCGCTTATCACACACAAAGCCATTGGTTCTTCTCTCATATTTAACTTATAATTTTGTTCCCGATGCTGAGATCACTTAGTAACCATGCAGGTCTTAATGCGTGTGGAGCAAGAGCAAAGACTAACAGAAGACGCACGCAGATATGCTGAACAAGATGCGGCAGCTCAGAGATATGCGGCTCAAGTGCTTCAGGTTTGTATTTTTCAGTTGTTTTTGTTGAATATTTTGCTCGAGTTGTGTGAGTCATAGTTTTCAGTGATTCTTAAGATAATTTGCATGATGAGCCTGGAAAACTAATTTTGTTACACTATCACTGATTTGTTAGACAGTGATTATATTAGTGATGCTTCCTTTCTGCGAGAAGGCGTCTGAGCTTTCTTACAGTTTAATTGCTTCTTTGATGATCATCAACTACTATAACTTTTACATATCTACAGGAGAAGTATGAAGAGGCCATGGCATCCCTTGCTCAAATGGAGAAGCGTGTAGTTATGGCAGAGTCTATGTTGGAGGCGACCCTGCAATACCAATCTGGTCAACTAAAGACACAACATTCTCCGAGGTAAGTAGTCAACTTCCTTTCAGAGTAAAATGTATGCAGCTTCAGTTTTCTTATTGACTTGTTAATTATACTACGGTTGTTGAATTGTGTTGGATAGTATTTGGATTTTATGATGTTAAATAAAATATACTGGTTTGGCTTATGCTTCTGAATTTCCATTTCGATTGAGGTAATGTGCACATTACATCCATCAATTTCTGGAAATTAAACACGACACAAAACAAGGCCAAGAAATTCACAAACCTCTGTCTGCACATGTCTATTTGACGTGCGTAAGTTACCCAGTTGGATCACGTAGTTGCTTAGAGATGAATCTAAAATTTTTCAGAACTCCTGGGCAAGCACATAAAGCAAATCAAGAGGCTGTTCAAGACATACCTCCAAGAAAGGTTGGTTTATTAGCTCGACCTTTCGGACTTGGATGGCGTGACCGAAACAAGGTTTGTCTTTTACGTATTTACATTGATATTAATTTCACACGCTAAGAGCAAGTCAGTTTGGATGTTGTTTAAACCAAAATGGACAAAACAGGGGAAACCTGCTAATGTTGATGAGGCAGAAAATGGCAAGTCGTTCACTGAGGAGCAAAGTCCAAGCAATGAGCAGGAGGCAAATGGTCATTCAGTTAAGGAAAACGAGTAGATTATTTTAGGGTCGGTATAACTAAACTATCTTAAGTTGTCAAACTCGTAGATAATTTTTTGCCGTACCGTTCAGAGTGTAGATCACTTTTCTTCTTTGGTCATCTTTTTATATAACGCCCCTTGTAGAGCTATTTCCATTTATTGTTTGTTCACTGCTCAATAGCAAGAGTAGCTCTCTTTGTAGCTGAATAGTATGTAAAAAAGAAACATGAAATCCTTCATGAAACAATTGTATAATCTTTGATTCAATATTGCTTCATCTGTGAATACTTCTTCATATCTTCAATGTGAATAACAGAAACAAAATGAAGTTTATTCCGATTGGAAGAAAGTTTGAACCGAAGAAAGTTCAACCGTGAAGTTTTTCGCAATTTGTAAGTGTAATTTTCTCCGTATCGTTTTAATTTTATCGGATGTTGAACTTTTGCTTAACCCCGTAGTTCTTCTCAATTCATGAGTGTCTAAACTTATCCGTATCATTCCAATTTTATGCAAAAGATAGCTATATGATCTGGTATTAAGAATATGGTAAAGTGAATCTCTTCAAGGATAGACCAATTTCTATTTAGATACAGAGCCATTGTACAAAAGAGCTTGTGCAAAGAAAGGGCACGGTTTTGGGTGGAGGGAGGGAGATCACTATAGTAAAACAAAAATAACCAAAAAAGAAACAAACACAAAATGGTCGGAAAAGAAACTAAATGGAAAAAAAAAGGGGGTTTATGGAAAAGATAAAATCATGTATTGCAGCAATAAGAATAACATTCTAGGTCGCTGCACCTGTTGAAATTGAATCCTGTTCAGTGACCTCATTGTAGATACATAAACCTGTACTTACAAAGCTTGCAATCATGTCAATTGGCTCCTGAGGATGGTATGATTCCCTAAACATGGGTGCATTCTAAAATTCGCCTATCAACTTCACAGTTCTCTTCTAGATCTAGGAGTCGACGAGCCTGTGCGGGAGCTGTGTACTGACTGAGTCTCGGGATCGTACTTTTGAGAAGCGAGATAAGTAAGAGCTGTAACTACATCAGCTATGAGGGGCCGCATGTTAGGCTGTTCCTGAACACACATTGCAGCAACCGCAAGCGCTTGGTACAAACCCCTCACAGGATATTGACCTTGGAGAAGTGGATCGGCCATTTGGGCGAATTTCCGTCGATCTTTGAATAAAGGCCGTGCCTGCATCACGGGAACGACATTAGATCAAGATTCAAAAGCCAAACTATCCAGATCACTAAATATTTTTATTTCTACTTGGATTGGACCGCATAAAGTGAGTAACATCTTGAAACAATATACCAACAACTGATAAATGGGCACATAAGCGTGAGGCAAGAAGTTGGCAGAAATCTCAAGGACCAACTACAACTCTCACCCAGTAAAGACCCAGACTTCAAATCTTGAGGAAACTCAGCTCTGACACCGAAGGAAAAAGAGAAGAAGAAGCACTTAATTGCAAGTTTGTCCATGCCGAATCAATTAATTATAAGATGAGAAAACTCCCTCAATGAAAAGAGCATAATACTTATCACAAGTTCATAACCTCAGTGTGCTACGTAACGCTACATGAATTTCAAGAGTATTCACATTGCAAGTCCGAAGAAGTTCCGACAATGAAGTTCACCGCAGACTTAATCTGATTTCCAAAGATAGTCATCTAGTTGTCTTTCCTCCTTCCGGGTACCAGTTTGTCCTTTCTTTATCTTAGCATTACCTAGAAGTAGTTCTTAAGACATGGTTTGATTGTAAAATAATGGTGAATTAAGGAATTTGTTGTTTCATCAATTTCAGGTCCAAATATACCATGTGAAACGAAAGTCAAATTAACCATTGCTGGTCTTATAAGGTTATATATCCAAGAGCATATAATAGATCAGAAGTAGTTCATGCCATGCCAATAAAGAAAACATATTTTCACAGAAGTGAGAAGCTACTTCAAACTGACTACTACAATGATATTTTAAACCGAATACTGCAATGATAAGATGGAACTTAAGTTTACAAAAGGCCACAAGTGTCTTACCCATGCAACTAGATTATGCTCCCCGCCGCCTCTGGAATTGTCAATAGCTTTCCTCCCAGTAATGATTTCAAGGAGTACAACACCGAAACTGTATACATCTGATTTTAGAGTAAGCTGACCCGTCATTGCATATTCAGGAGCACAATATCCATAGGTTCCCATCACTCTAGTGGAAACATGAGTCTTGTCTCCCACGGGACCCAATTTTGCCAACCCAAAATCAGATAACTTGGGATGATAATTTTCATCAAGCAAAATGTTCGAGCATTTCAAATCACGATATATCACAGGGGGGTTAGCTTTGTCATGCAAATACTCCAAGCCCTTAGCAGCACCAGCAGCTATTTTCATTCTCGTAGTCCAGTCAAGTCGTTTTCTATCAGGTGGCAGGTCTAAAATATAAATGCAATAGAAGAAAATTACTGATGTATGTCAAAAAACATTAACCTTAAATGAGTATACAGATGCTCAAAGCGATCAATAAAATGGGCGTCCAAGAGGCAATGACTAGTGAACAGTTAGCCAAGTGATTGGAAAGAAATATTACATTCAAATGAATATGGAATATCTGTACGCTTCTCTAATTGCACTCAAGATAAGAACAAAACACATGTATTCTCATAGCACTTCCTTCTAATTTGTAATTTATCTAACAAAACCTCCCTTCTTTGACTCATTAATTAATATTTTTACCATCTTAAAGAGAGTATCAAACTTCTGAAGCCTAACAACTATAAATCAACTATTTGAGAACTTACCATGTAGATGATCTTCCAGAGATCCTAATGGCATGTATTCGTAAACCAAAAGTCTTTGGTCCCCATCAGCACAGTACCCTATCAAGTTAACAAGATTTGGATGGTGAAGTAGGCTCAACATCAATACTTCAACAAGGAATTCCCTGTTACCCTGTAGTCCATTGCGATCAAGTTGCTTAATAGCAACAACCTACAACGTAGCAAAGAAATATTCAGGTCATTTGGAGCATTACATTTTGTGCTGAACTAATAGTTGCAATGCCAAAGATAAAAAGGTGTTCAGTCTAAAATTTGAAGCAATAATCTAGTCTTGGGTCAGATGGATTCACAATATCTTGAAATTAGAATCAATTACTCAAATGTTCCTCTTGATCCTTTGAGCTGACAAGTTTCATTATTATCTTTCCACGATCAATCAGTTCTTCTCTTGGATATGAGCATCATAAGGTAATCAAGGAGATAAAGTTTCCTGGGAACGATTTGATCTACATCTACAAACAATGATTAGATACAAGGAATTGTCCTTTTGTAAATCTTCATTCAAAAAGCCGAATCCAACTAGTTCAACAAACCTTATTATTAATCTCCAATCTTCCTTTATATACTCGGCCAAAACCTCCTTCACCCAAAAGACAATCTGCCCTGAAGTTCTTTGTTGCAGCAGCCAATTCACGGAACGTAAATGTATGCGCTGCAATATGATCAGTGCCTCCCTCCTTAGGAATATCCTTCTTAATATCCAAGGTCAAGTTTACCTTCACTTTCTCTGCATAAAACAATAGAAAGACAATATGCATTACAATCAACCCACCAATAATTTGAAACACAATAAATAGTATTCACTATCACATCAGTTGAACTAAAAACAGTTCTGAACCAGGTCATCTAAAAAATCTCGTCATCCAAATTTGAGAACATAACAAGAACCAGTAGATAAAACGATCATCTAGGAATGACCAACTGGATTGTTCCCCTTGCGTACCTAACTCTATCGCTCTGACAAGCAATGCTTGCTGCCCAAAACTTAGAATGACCACGAATACTCGACAATAAAATGATATGAAACACTCTTTCATGACAAATTAGCACACGTGTACCTTTAGAATTTCAATCAATCATTTAAGAAAAAAATAACAAGGGGCCGACTGTGAACTTAGTGTAACAAGGTATCCCACAATGTCGGACTACCGTTGAAATGAAACACTGATGAACACTTGGAGGGTTTCGCCAAAATAATCGCAATTAGCAATACTCAACAACCCTAAATAGAAAAAAGACACATTTTGTGAAGCAACTTCGTGAGGTAGAATGATTGCATGTATAAGTATGCTGGCAATTAGGCCACATGCCTAGTGAAAGCCGCGATTTTGACTGATAGTACCTTTCCCCGACAAAAAATATATATATGCAAACAGAACTATTCAGATAAATTATCACTGAATCTACATCGTTAATATGTAATCGATTCCCACAGATTGGGAATTTATCCGAGAAATTTTAAAAGATCCCAGAGCTTCAAAAGGGATAGAGATGACTACGATCGAAATTCATCACCTTCAGGCCAAACAATGACCTTGAAACTGAACCACATTAGCGCAAAACTGCGATTAAATTAGCTTCACCAACAATAATCCCCGCGTCCAATCCAGATCAACACATACTTAAATACCCTCGAAAAGAAAGCTTCAAACTTTGATGAATGTGACCCAGTTCTCATGAAATTCACCAACTTTACATGAAATAACTACTTTAAAACGATATCATGAACCAGTCCAGCAGAGGAGGAAAAAAACAAAAAAAAGAAGAAGAAGCAAACTTTGAAGTATCCTCTACTTAAAAATACCTGAAGATGATGGGATCTGATCATCAGACTTGTTGTTGTTCTTCTTCTGGGGTATCTTTTGGTTGTTTCTTGACTTTCCAGAACAGAGAAAGCAACCCATGATCGGCTTCTCTCTGTTATTTCAGAAGAGTATCCCCAGAGACAGAGACAGGGACAACAACAGAGACAGAGAAATATGAAGGGAAGAGAGAAAAGAAGTGTGTGTTCTCTTCGAAAATGGTTATATATTCTTTCTAGATTATGTCTTTTTTGCTCTTGTGCCCTTCCTGAAAACGTGTCCCTGTCTGTTTGATATTCACAAAACAGTCCCATAGTTCTTACATTTCTCTAAATTGACCCGGTGGGAAGAAGTGAAAATAGGACCTAATTTTATAATTTAAAAAAAATACTAAAAAAAACCAATTAATTTTAACTAGTATTAATAGAATTAAAAAATATATAATTTCAAATTTAATATGGTTTTCTCAATATTGATGTAACCCTTGTTTCTAATTACTAAAAAGACATAAATTAAAAATAAAAAAAAGATATTTATTAAAATTTCTATCTAAATTTTAAGATATTCAAAACCAATGTTTTAAAAACCCAAGCTGAAGTTAAATTTGTAAAACAAAAACTTTCAGATTTAAAAAGTTCAATCGGTATTAGATTGTTATAAAATTCACTAAACATTAAATAAAATTAAATAATTTGAAATATGATTGAAAGAGATTGTTTTTATACATCGAATAATTGGATATTTAATTGAAAAATATTATTAAATGAAATTAATTGAATTTCTTTAATTTATGAAAACTTATTAATTTATAAAAATTGACTATTAAATAATAAATTGATCAATTTTAAACGACAAAATTTATTAAAATAAATCGAACCAAAAAATTAAAAATTGAATTAAATAAATAAACAATTCAAAAATTTTACAATTAAACTGATCAAACTAGTTGAATTTTTTAACCTAATCGAAAGCTATAAAACTAATTGTTACCCATTTTAAAGTATTTGCATAAACTTCTCGTCCGCCTATAATGATTAATCAACATCAATAAAACAACACCGTCAACTAAACACACTCTTCATCACATAATGGTGAACATATTTGCCAATACCGAAAAAGTGTTGTGCTCTTGTTCCTTTAACATTCAACCCATTTATTAACTAAGAGAGAGAGAGAATAATATTTTTGGTTTGGCAATATAAATTTGTAAATTAGTGCATTTATTAAAAATTTTATTTTAAAAGATCTAAAAATTTTATTAAAAAGAGTTTTATTTTAAAGTTTGAGCTTGTACTCAATTGTTTCCGATTAAATTTATTTTTTTAATTTTTGTTATTTTATGTAAAAATTTTAACTTTTAATCGAACTAAACAATCAAAGTTTTAATTCGACTTTATAAAAAAAATTGAAATAAAAATTCAATTAAATTCAAAAAGAGTCTATTTAAGTCGGACTAAATTGAACTTTTTTTTTCTACGCCTATCTATAATATCAAAATACACAACTTGATTACTCATATTTAAAACGGTGATAATGAATAAAACAAAATAGCATCCAAAATCCACTTTAACGTATCTAAAACACAATTAATATGGGAAGTAATTTAGCCGTATCAAACATTAAAGACAAAATGATGTAAATGAATACACATAACGTGACTGAGAGAGGTCAGAGAGCAATGGTATTAAACTTTGGGGGTCCACTTGAAATAAAAGCAACTTTAGTGGAGCAAATCGTGAATTTCCATACACATTGAAGCTATATACCATTTTTTGTCTTGTTTATGAAACAAGTATTTATAAATTAATTATTTTATTTGAGTGACGAGTTTTGTCTTTGACAAATAGCCTATGGTCTCGTAACTTGTTGCTTAAGGCCATGTTTAATCGATGGTTTATTAATCGAATCATCCATTATAATAAAGATTTATAATGAAATGAAATGAAACGAGAAAGAAGACGAAAATTTTATATTATCTATCATTTTATTTTAAAAAGTAAAAATTAAAAAATATCTGATTTGGGAGATTCATGATATAATGTAAAACGAAAAACAACTTTACATTATATTTTATTATAAATTTTTCGTTCAAACAATATCTCACTGTTTTACATTATGGATCTTTTATTATCTCTCAAATAACAATGTTTTAATATTACATTCATTTATATTTTATTCTATTATAAATCACTATATTTTATTAAAAATCTCACATCCAACAAAATATAACTTAAAGTAGTTTTTTTAATTAAAAAATTCAACTGATTTGATCGATTCAACAGTAAAATTTTCAAATTTTACAAAATTTTAGGTCAATTTTTAAAAATGTAGTTTAATTTATTTTCATAATTATTTGTGTTAAATTGATCAATTTGTTAATTAGTTCGTCGGTTTTTATAATTTAATAAACTTTATATAAACTTTTTTATAAATTTTATTACTTTATTCTAAGTTTTTAATTTATTTCGTTGTTTTATTACATCATTTATGTCTATGTGACTTTTTTTGTAATATCTTCATATCACATTTACACGTGTGTCTATTGAAAATACCTTTATATTAAATACAGATATGATTGTGTATTATTAGATCTTCTCGGACTTCCATTTGTGTGAGATTTAACTAAATATTAACAATGATGATAAATTAATTTTTATACATTATAATTAATTAATTAATTTTTTAAATAACTCTTTAAATTAAACTTTAAATTTTTTATTAAAAAAATTAATTTTAAAATACATTTTAAATTATTTTATTTTTGAACCATGATCAAAGTTTTCATGTGCCCATTTTAGGAATATTAAAAAAAACACTGACGAATATAATATTTTATTTTAAATTTTGGGCGGTAGAATCAAAGTAATTCGAAGAGGTATTTTGTCAAATCAAATGCGCGTTTTAGGGATTGTAATTAATTATGAATTAATAGGTTAGGAGATAGGACCCACGATAATAAAAATAAAAAATTCGATTTTTTCAAAACAATTCGGCCGCTTTGGGAGCTTTGGGAGAGAATCTAGGGTATTTTTGTCAGCTACTTGGTGATGGTATATCCAAACGAGATCCTCTGTTGCGTTTTGAGTATGACAATTATTTAGGTATCAAACCATATTTTGTTAATTTTTACTTGAATTAATATTAATTTTTACTTCAATTAATATAATATATTAAGATATATAAAATTTAATAACAATAATATATGTAATAGTTAAATAACATTATATGAAGATAAATAAAAGTGTTTTAAAATATATGAAATTATGAGAAGATTATGAAAATTAAACAGATGAGATCAATTGATTCAACCGGTATTATATTGTCATAAATTTAATTAATATAAAAAATTTAAAAAATAATTTAAAAACAGTCCATACTTAACCAAAAATTTAAAATTTAATTAAAAATAAAGACTATTAAATTAAAATAAAAATATATAAAAATAGACTAATTAATTAATCAATTAATCAATTTTTAACAACAATAATTATTAAATAAAACTAAACTGAAAAATTAAAAATTGAACAAAAAATTAATTGGTTTTTTTTTTTGTTAGCCCACGAGGTGTTTTAGGAGGGTCTCAATTATGAGAAGGTGTATTTAAATCATCCATTCTCAGACTAATTCATGCTTGTACCGGATCAACCCGTAAGGGATAAAGTGCTGGCCAAATAGAAGTTTTCATTCCCAAGGCTCAAACTCGAGACTTTTGGTTAAGAGATGAGAGTTCTGAAGCACTCACACCAACCTATTTGATTAAAATTTTTACTGTTAAATCGGTTAAATTGATCCAATTTTTAAAATATTTATTTTTAAGACAAAACAACAAAACAATGCTTAGGGAAGACTATTGAAAGTTCTTTCTCTTAGCATACGAGCAATCATAAAAAAGACAAAGCAGAAAATGTTACTGAAACAATGCTTTATAGTAAGTATTCATTAACCTTATCGATCATATATGATCCAATTGATCAGATACGACTTTGGTTAATGACAAAAAGAAAGGGGATGAGATCTTCTGCTCCCAATTCTCTGTGCCATCCTGTCTGTCCACATTTTTAACAATAAATGAATGGGACAGTGTAAAATATGGGGATGGCAGAAGTGGGCACAAGAAGGGCAACAGCTGGTGCCTAAATTGGCATTCACCCTTTGGATATGTAATGATTAAACCAGTTTTGTTTTATAATGTACTTACTTCCAAGAATGCGCATGTAATATGCTTGCTGAACTCCAAGCGATCTTTTTTGTCTTAAAGCTCGCGTGGGACCGTGATATCCGCTATCTTTTGTTGAATCGGATTTACTGGAAATCATTCAACTCATCCGAGGCTCGGCTACGCCATATCATTCTTATTCTACCGTTATTGCCGACATTCGCTTTATGCTGACTCGAGTGTGGAACTGCTCCATCACACATACCTTGGGATAAGGCAACACTTGCGTCGATTACTTAGCGAAACATGATTCCTCCCATCTCCGACGTTGGCAACTGTGGGAGACACCGGATTCAATGCTCCAATCTCTTTTGTTGTTTGACGTAGGTCTTGGCGCACTGTTGCACCCATAGGCTGCCTTATTTTCCTTGTTTACCAAAAAAAAAAAGAACTCGTTATATGGACTATGGATTAGCATCCACAGCATTGATCTATATCCTCTTTTTTGGACCTTCGTATCAGAACTCTCATTCTTATAGTTCTAGGCATTAACGAATTGTTCAATAGTAATTGAATTATTGTTCATCGTTACATATATCGAGAAAGTAACAGATACGCTGATTGACTTGCTAACTATACAGGTCATTTTGATATCAAAGTCACTCACTTTAACATAACACTTATAAGGTATTACGTAATCCTTTTAAGAGATTTATCAAGATCTATTTGTTTCGATTAGTTGTATAACACTGAAGTACGGTGGACCGAACAAAGGGCCAAATTTTTGAAGGAGGCTAGAAGAAAACAGTTAGTAGTGTCCTTTATCGTAGCTAACATCCCTTGTCCAGTAAAGAATAGATGTGTCTTAAACTCTCCATGTACTTGAAAAGGCTATTTCTACACTCTTTAGAGCCTAGTTTCAATGCTAGTACCAGTCCATATTGATAAGATTTCTATCTAGACTAGAAGATAAGGATCAAATCCTCTGTCCTTATTACTTAAGACCAATTCTGTATCATTTAAGCATAGTCACAAATTTTAGTGGGTTCTAGCAAAATTTGTGGCCATGCTTAAATGATAAAGAGTTGGTCTTGAATAGTGGATACAGAGGATTTCACTCCTAGAAGACCAAAATAGTTAGTTAAAATTTTCTTATATTTTGTATATAGTTGCTTAAAATTTGGAGCTAAAATTTTGTTATTCGTAAGGGATCTACTCAATTTGAGTAAGAATTAATCTGAAAATGAATGATTTAAAGATTTTTTTTTAATAATTAAGATCTTCCTAAAATATCTGGTGAGGAACTAAAAAAACTTCCCTGTATTTCTATGTGGATGATATGTGTTTGTGTGTCATCATTGGCGAGCTTATATGTGTATGGAAGCATTACCTTGGGTTCTTTCGAATGGAAATAAGATCTTCTGTTTAATTTTATGGTATTTTATTGTATCCGATGAAATCTCAGTTATTTATTTATGTAAAACTTACGTTTATTTATACGAAATTTATGCGAGACTCACATAAATAAATAGTTGAAATTTATTGAAAATTATAAAATATTATAAAATTAAATAGAAAGATTTCAAATCTCGATCAAGCTAGAAGAAAACAGTTAAGTAGTGTCCTTTGTCCTATCTAACATCCCTTGTCCTATAAAAAAATAGATGTGTCTTTAACTCCCTGTGTACTTGAAAAGGCTATTTCTACGCTCTTTTAGAGCCTAGTCTCAATGCTAGTACCAGGCCCTAGCGATAAGATGACCAAAATGGTTAGTTAGAACTTCCCTGTATTTCTATGTGGATGATATGTGTCCCTGTGTCATCACTGGCGAGCTTATATGTGTCCTGCTGTGTTTACGCCTCATAATAATTCTCATTTCTCAGCCGTCATTCCTTCTGAATTATGATTCCATCTTGAAGAACTTTGTTTTCCTGTATCTGGTTGTACACTTGTACTAAGCGTAGCAAATGACCAATAACAGAAAAGGAGATGACTATAGGACCACACGAAAAGGAAAAAGCGTACAATTCATGAAAATGATTGCACACCAAATGGTAATGAGTTCTTTTAATTAGTAAAGGTTACTGTTAATACTTCCACTCAAAGGTCATGTCATATGTCATATATATTAAGATTTAAGTATTTTTATTATTATTCTAAAGTAAATTTTCATTTATTTTACATGAATTGTTTATGTTACATGCATCATTTATATATTATTTCATTTGTATGTAGATTTATCAGAAATAGTCTCTCTGTTATGTAAAGATAAGGCTGCGTATTATCAGACTTTTCCATATTCTGCTTCATTGCGAGATTTTGAACTGAGTGATGATGATGACGACGACATTAATGCATACATCAAATCTTTTATTCCAATTATTTTGTTCCAATCTTGTGAATAAAATTTAATAAAACATGATAAAAACATCATAATTGAATCAAAAGATCTACGAAAAGCAATTATGAAAGCTATCAATCTCTTGATTAGCTTTGTAATCTCGATGATTTTTATCAATGAATGACAATAGCCTTCTTGTAGTACTTCAAGTTTGACACAAAGGCTGAAACTTACAGACTCCTAATTGAATCAGAACTTGACTAATAATTAGGCTGGACTCTCTAATTATGTAAATAATCGAAAACACAATAATGACTGTCACAGCTACTGCTGCTTTCCTTGCTTCATCATCCTGGCATAGCTTTGTCCATAGAAGGAGTCTATTATCAGTTACCCCTTGTCGGGTCGCCGCCTTATTAGTAGTAAAGCATTCACACCCAGCATACAATCATAAACACATTATACGGATTTACTGAGTCCCTTGCTCAAACAATATACAATAGTTCTCTTAATTTCTTCACAGCAAGCAGCTAAAGTTTGCACCGGCGGAATCTGTATGGTGCCTGGAATAAATACAGCTGGCCAACCTTGATGCTGAAAATAATTCTTCCTGCTAATTGTGGAAATAACGCTAGTGTCAGCTGCAATCATTTGTGTCCTTGTATTCACCCCCTGCTTGTCGTACAAACTGTCCTCGAATACGTGGTCTCTGTTCTGCTAGTTTCTTCCTGCTCTGATATCGAACCTGGAAAAGATGCCACTAGTTACCTCCAGTCAATTGACTAAAATGAAGGATATTATGATGCATATGGGGAATGATGATACAGATAGTGACAGAAACAGTTACAAGTTCTGGTCTCTTAAATAACTGGCATTACTAGCGTAGGATTATCTTATCATTTTGTTGATTGGTAAATGCAGACCCAATTACCTTCTTCTCAAAGCATCTATCTTTCCTCTTCTGGCGAAATTTGTTTAAAGCAGCCTCTCTTTGTGCGAATTGGTTTTGATCAACTCCATTCCTACTTCCATAACAAATTCCACCACTTGTTCCACCTTCCCTAGCTAATCCATCACCACTGTCCGTGTTTATTCCTCTGGTATTTAAAGCAGCACTACCCCCATTCTGTTCATTGCTCCCACGGTCACTTCCCGAGCCGTCGTCGTTTAAAATTTGATACCCAGCTGTTCCCTTGACATCTGTGATTAAAGCATTAGATGACCCACATTGCAGTGCCGCTGCAGCCATATTCTTCGAGGACAAATTATCATCGTTAGCCAGCTTCTGCTGCTGCTGCTGCTGCTGCTGGAGCACATTGTGGACATGGTGGTGGTGATGATGATAATGATGGTGGTGATGCTGAACTTGGACCTGCTGATTCACTTCTCTTGTTGCAGATGAAAGAATAGTATTAATCGCAATATTGGCTTTACCATGCCCCATAGAATGGGCACCGGATGAACGGCCATGTTGCTCAGAATGAAAAGCAGGAAAGGGATGCTGACTCCTAACTGTAGATTTAAGGACTGGCTTGTCACCGAATATTGCTGGTTTGGCGAAAGCATTATTAGTGGTAGAGCCCATATCATTATTATGACTACTTCCATTTGAGTGCAGATTGGCCGGTGTGTTATTTGAGTTAAATCGTACGTTTTTCATCGACTCTCGTTTTATGGCCTCTGAACTGTTAGCAGGTGAAGAGCAGCTACCTACATTTCCTGTCTGCGCCTGATTAGCAGTAGAAGTGTACCTGAGGGGTAACCAATAATCTTCAACTGTCAATTTGTCTTTGTAAAGGTTCATAAATGAATTCATTATCTGCAAAGGTGGTTTGAGAGAAAATATACAGCGTCAAATAAATCCTGGTACCTTGAGAATGCAGAAAGGTCTGAATGTCTGAGAATAGTTCGATCATCCCCGCGAGTCCCTATATCTTGAACATCACTAAGTCTTTTCAAACTAAGTTCCAGGGAAAGGATGTCCTTAGTTTCTTTGGAAAGGCTATTTTGTGTGTCAGCGACCGAAATTTCTATCTTAGGATCTGTGCAATTTGTGACTCCCATTAAATCAGCAACTTGATTTCTGAATTCTCCATCCTTACTGTTAAGCTCCAGCCGTCTATCTTTTTCCTCATCATTCTTTGAATTAATTTCAGGAAATTTATCTCTTGTATTGCCATCTGTTTTGACCAGTACCCTTTCACATCGATCTTCAAGCTGCAAATTTGGAATTGTAGGTACCCTTATCTCCAAGTCCTTACCCATGACACCATTGCCTAAACCTTTAGTAAACATAATTTTGAGCCAAAAATAAAACAAAGTTACGTAAAAAGAGATTTGAAGTCAAATAATAATTGCTGCAAACAAAGCCACGTGTACCAAATTCATTACCCTGCCCTTCGCACTCCTTAGATGTGCCCTTGGCCACACAGTTGTTGCCTAGTTCTTCAAGCTTTGAATGAATTATATCAGCACAACTGCTATCAGCAGGATCAGCTAACTGTTCCCATGGTGAAGTTGATTTGCGGTTAACTTCCAATGCTCTCTTTGTCCAAGTTCCCTAAAGGAAAAAAAGTGAGATTCGGAAACTAAAGTGGCAATTTCATATCATTCAGTTCTGGAGTAAGAACTGTCCTTTAAATCATCAATGATAAATAGTTTCTTCTGCAAACACACATCTCAAACATTTATCTGCGGACAACATACACAAAAATATACCCATACAGAATCCATGGCAGAATGATTCATAAAATATTGGTGCCACATATATCCTCACCATCTTGATCCATGTAATTGTTAGCCACTTCCTTGTCAGTTTAGTAACAAGTCCTGTAAATAGTCTCACCTACGCAAATTTCTGTTTTCTGAACTTGTTCTGTCTGTATTCAAGAAAATGCTTACCATGCAGATCTATCCTTCCCAAGAGCAGCTCTCTGTGTTAACCCAAATGACTTTCTAAAGTCTAAATAAACACATGAACATGAATAACTTTCTTTAAAGATTTGGAATGTTAAGGTATAAGCTCTTATAATGATTCGAGAGCTAATTTTCATTGCATGTACATGAGTAACATCAAAATCTAAAGCATTCCCACTTTCATCCACGTCCCGCACTTAGAATTCTGTTCTAAGTAACAACTAACCTCCATGCATTTAACTTTGACTTTAACAAATGATTAGTTATGCTCTTTGCACTAGTATATATATTCTTTTCAATAATGGGGCAGCAGGCATGGTTCTGACAGAAAACTGCCAAATTGAAAATGGATGAGATCTAGACCACATAGGATGGAACAGACAAGATGTTTGAACATTTGAAAGGATAAAAACATAAAGAGTACCTAACATAATATGACGAAACCGTGAGTTGCTTCTGTGATCTAGGAGAAGGTAGAAAACAAACAAATGTTAAATTACCTAATGCTAGGCTTACACTGGTCTCCATAACGGAGTGTGCTTCCAGCTTAGGATGCAATCACAGTATACTGCAGAGTTAGCAACATTGTGACGCATTCCTGCTACACCAACAATTGAGGAACAATATACAAGGTGACTGAATAATTATCCATCGACTGCTCTAAACCTCAGTTACTATTTTCATTAGGAATTCAAAACTCAAAAGGTTAATACATGAGATTTTATTGTTCATTTTCTTACCTTATAGGATAGTAGTTTGTTATCGACTTTCCACAGAAAAGGCTTTTAGAAGCTTATGCAAAGGTAGAACAAGTGTGCACCCTAATGTACTATAAAAATCCATGATTCACTTTTTTAAGCAACACAATAAACAAGCAGTAAATAAATGGGGTTCACCAGAATAGCAATTCATATCACCAGAAAGACTTAAACTGAACGACCTCATAACTCAGTTATTTTCTAGTAAAAATGTATGATACCTGAGTGCCACTGCCATGATCACTTCCGTCCCCTACATCCAAACCAATAGTCCCAATTTCTTCTTCATCATTGCGGTCATTATCTGACTCTTCACTTTTTGACTTTGTGGATTTATGAGTCCGTACACCACTTTCACTTCCACTACCACTAGACTGATGAAAGGATGAAAAATGAATGCAAAAGGAGAGAAATTTGTATATATGGAGCACAGACCTGGAGTTGGAGTACAACATTGGTCCATGATATAGATTGATGCACAAATGGAATAATTATAACAACTCACGCTATGACACTTCCTCCAAACATGCTGCCAAAGGTTTTTAAGTTCATTCTTTCGAATAGGCTTCACTAAATAGTCAACAGCACCCTTTGACAAACACTTAAAGACTATACTCATGGAATCATGAGGTGACATCACTGCGCAAAAAGCTCACCAGGTGTAGCAGTTACAAGTATCAATTTGTTAAGAAGAAAGTTGTAAAACAGTAATTGTAACAAATATAAGAAGAAAAGGAGTAGTGGAAATGTACTCACTAACAACAGGGGTATTCTTGCGAGTTTTGTGGTTCATAATCTTACGTAGAAGGCCAATGCCTGGTAAACAGGGCAGGATTACCTCTGTTAAAACCAGATCAATATGATTAGTCAGATCTGCCAAGAGTTTCCAAGCTTGAAGACCATCTGCTACCGCAGTCACTGCCAGGTGGAGGAAATTCTCAATAAATGAGCAGATCATATTGAAAATAACAGCAATAATAATTATATGTGGCAGGGAGTTTTATTTCAAAAGAACAAGAGGAGAAATTTGCACACAAACGACTTCTAAATAGACTAGTAAAATTGTCTAGTCATAAAGCTTCTCACATTAGAAACGAGCACAAATAAAATTAATGAGCATAGAAAAAGTTCTAAATCATCAAATAAAGGCTTTTAAGTTTTTCTTTGTTGGTCAAACTGAAAAGGTGTATCTACCTAAAATCTTGGATCAAGTAAGCTCACAGGCAAGCAGAGTAACTTGATGGCATACAAAAACATACCTTCATACCCACAATTTCTAAGTAATGCAGTAACGACATGTCGAGTTGAATCATCATTTTCTGCCAGTAAAATATTTATCGACCGATAAGGCAGAAATCTCTCCCACTGAACCAAGGGTTCTTGAGCTTGATGCTGTGGCCTCTGAACCACAGCCTGGACTTGAACCACTTTCATACCATCATTTACACCTTCAACATCCTCATTAATCCGTGATTCATCTTCCTCAGAGAGCCACTGGCCCTCGCCGGTGACCCCATCCCTGACCTCCTTTCCATCCTCTTGCATATCACAATTCAATTCCGCAAAACCATTGTTCAAGGGAGCATTATTATCACTAGTTTGAATTATCCACATCAACCAGATTCAAAAAGGGCAACAATGAGGAACACAATGGATTCAATAGCTAACAAAACCTTCCTTATTCCACAAGAGCTACTGCACATCCTTTTCCCTTCAAGCTAGCACCTCTACGATCATAACACCTCAAGAAATCACATAAAACAAGAAAGTAAAGCTGATCAGAGAAAAAGAAGCATAGCTTCAAATAAAACAAGTTTTAGAAACAATATATTCAGCGTATACTCCAACTGAATCACTCAAATCAAGAAGTAATTCACAAAGAGTAAATAGAAAAGTTAAGAATTACCTTCAAGGCATCATCAAAACATCGAAGAACTAAATCAATTTCAGTGAAATTTAGGTTTTCGTTGAAAGAGAATGAAAATACTGATCGGTCGAGGAACGAATCAATTTAAAACCATCGAAGTTGGATAGATTCTATGAACGACTTCGCGATGCTGACGTGGATCAAGTGGAGGTTACAAACCATTCCACGTGGGACGGAATTTGATTAGCTGGAAGGAGATCAAAAGCCGCGCTCTTGATAGCTCTCGTCGGATCTTTCTTGGATTTTGCTCGGTCAGTGCGATGATGACGTGGCAGGAATATGGAGCCCCACGTGAAGGCCACAGGAATATGAAGCCCCACGTGAAGGCCACATGGGACCGGCTACGTGTCCTGGAATATCGCATGGAGCAATTGAGTGAACGTGGCGTGTTGTGGGACGAGCTAAAGATGCCCCTGCTCTCTGCTTTTAGGAGAATCGAAATGATATGTACCAGGCAAAAGGAGACTCGAAATGACGAAGTTAGCCTCAATAAGTGGGTATATTATCAGGGAAGCCACTAAGAGACTGCCGTGTCAGCAACAAAATATCTTCACTGACGAATGAATAATGGGTCGAGAGCCCCGTCAAGGTCCGTACCGTATTTTCTCTGTAGAGCCCAAAGACAGTGATTGGACCTTAGTCTACTTGCGAAATAAAACGATAAATATTTAATTGTTTTTAAGAGTCCCAATCACCCAAGCTCGACCCTATTAAAAGATTTATCAATTTTCTAAAAATCGGATTAAAAATTAAAATAATATTAGATTGTTATCAAATTCGTGCCAGATTATTATTTTAAAAATAACGTCCTATTTTTATGTTTTTTAAAAAATATAAAATGAGTAGAATTGGCCCAATTAGCCCGTGGTCAGGCCAAGTCACAAGTCGACTTATCCTGGCTCGAGTTATTGACATTCTTACATAAAACAGATTAAAGATTGAATAAAATTAAATGGTTAAAAAAATTATTTATCAAAATTTTAAAATTAATTGAATCATTTTATTTTATTTTATAAAAACTTATTGGTTTACGATAATTGACTGATTAATTAATAAATTTATCAATTTTAACAAAAAAGATTATTAAACTAAATTAAAAAATTTAAAACCAAACTAAAAAGTAGAATTATTCAATGGTTTTATTATTAAATTGGTTTAATTTTTAAAACATTAAATTATATACTCAAAATGAAGTCGTTTTGAACAATCTACTCAAGCTTGAACCAAAATTCGAGTGACACAATTAACATTTAAGTGGGCTCAAACCACATGTTTCGGGTCAACTTATTGTCATTCTTAAAAAAGAAAGGCAAGAAAAGAACCGTGACGAATTGGTTTGATAAGAAAAATATGGAATCATGAGTATCAATGAGTTGTTTACTAAGAATTAGGTAGTTTTACCTCAACATATTTACCAGAATATCAACTGACTCGCTAACTTTGCAGAACAGTTTGACTTAGGGATCACTATTTTTGATATTACACCTATAGGGTACCTCTCTATCCTTCTAGAAAATATATCGGAGGTTTGTTCCCTAAACTAATCATGCAATATGTTTCGTATTTTCTTTTCTTTTCATTCAAAAAAAAAGAGGGAAAGTCGTCGCAGGTTTCCTGGATAAGAAAACAAAGATAACCATTGTAAGTGGCTCAGATAAGAAAGACAACGACAATCGTTACAAGTTGCTCCGATGAGAAAAACAACGATGGTCGTTGCGAATTGTCTTGATAAGAAAAACATGGAAACCGTTGTGGGTTTCCTCGATAAGAAATGCTAAAAACATCTCACCCTATAGTGATACTACCTTCTGTTTGCAAAGATCCTACATAAAGTGGAAAAGAAATGCTACTTCACTGCGTATGGTCAACCTTATTGTTGGACACCGTTTTCTGAACCCAACTGTTGCTTTGATACCATATATGTTGGGTCCCAGGATCCGGAGCCCAACTCTTGAACCATAAAACGTGAACGCATTCCAAGAATTCACCTTAACCATTATTGGTTCATCATAAGACGTGAGCATACGTATTATCTTGAAGGGTTATTTCCATGAACCCGTGTTAGCCATATCCCACAAGAGTGATGTGCCCACACCAATTAATCACCAAAACCACAATTTGACTTCTTCAACATAATTGTAGCTCCAAATCTCTAGTTTAATTTAAAACAATAACTATCTCAATTGAAACTCTATAGAAGAAGTTATGTTTAAAAAGTCAAAATGTGATCATGCCCCAATCATGCTCTCCCAACCGATCCCTTCACTTTCTCTCTAACAAACTTTCTCAATTCAACTCTAAAAGTTCCCAATTTTTATGGAGAGATAGATACATGTGTTAGGAAGCTATTACTTCAAGAATCACTACATTTGGAGGTTGGACGATGAAATTATGACCAAAAGATTCAAACATGTTTATATCCTCATTCATATTGTACTTATCTTAGGAGAATTGGCATAACGTTTTCTAAAAAGCTTAGATTGAGGCCATTATTAAACCATTTGAAAGAATACTTCTAGATATACAACTTTCATGAAGACCACAAATCGAGATTCTGGCTTTAAAATGGTCAAAATCGCAATTGACTGTAACTATTTCGTGAATGTCCATTTAACGGACATGGACGGGCTTGGAAACTATTTTTCACCCGAGAAGGTGTAACATCCTGTTAAAGGTGTGAAGGGCATATCGGTAATTCGGATGAGTTAGAAATGAATGCATTAATATTATTGAATTTCATTGCATTTAGCCTCTATAAATTATTGATAAATGATTCATATTGCACTAGTATATGTATGTACATGCATGTATGACAGATTTCCGACTTGATTGTGAAAATTGGAGATTTTGTGATTTTAAGGTTAATTGTGCTTTGATTAGTGAATTGGAGTGTCAAATTGAATTTAGGAATTGAGAAAAGGAAATTGGAGTATAGGAATAAGTATTTCCTAATTTTGAGGATTTATAGGAATTTTTCTGAAATTTTTGGAGCAATAGGTCCGGACCGAAAAATTTACATAATGACTGATTAATTAGATTCCCAGTTCCGAAATTGATCATTCGATGGTGCAGGAGGATTAGAAATTTGACTTGAGGAATTAGGGTCTGAACTATTGAAATTCGGGAGAAATTAGAATTAGAAATTAGATTGAGGTTGTTCGGATTGGACTTGTGGCAATTAAATTGCCAAACAAGCCCTTAGTCCTTAGGTTTATAACCTTTCCTCTTTGAAAAATTTGCTTCCACGATGCCTTGGTTTTAAAAGGAAAAATTTGGCTCTTCTCTTCTTCCTTCATCGTGGATCTCCTTTGTGATTTGCTTTTTGATTTTTCCTCCTTGTAAATTGCTCTTTCCTTTGTCATTGATCGATCCCCTTGGTTTGGTGTTGAAGAAGATGAAGATGGGTGTGAGTATGAATGGTTGTCGTGGATGTCGATGAGCTTGGGTTAGTGTGATCTTTGAAGATTTGAGGTTTTTAATCAAGTAAGTTTGCTTCTTTCTGGCCTTAGATAGTTAGATTTGTTAAGTTATTGAGTAAGATTGATGATTGGTTTGAATATTTAAGGAAATGGAAAATGTTAGGTTTCGGATGATGATTTTGCTTGATTTAATGTTGATAAGTTAGAGATAATGGTTATTTGGTGGATTTAAGGTTAGGAATGAGTTGTGTTAAGTATAGGAAGTTGTTTGGAGTGTTTAGATGGGATTTGAATGGATTAGAATATGAGAAATCTGGAAAAATATGGGTTTTTGGCGTTGCTGCGATTGCACGCTGCGACGTACGCGAAGAACACGCCGCGGCGAGCAAGACAGCCTCGCACGCCGCGGCGAGCGGGAGAAGAC